>QLNU02015003.1:12067905-12085994 GCA_006491805.2 Dysdera silvatica | reverse complement strand
CTTGACACGTAAAATATACAGATGTACATGCAATCAATAGATATATACATAAATACAATAGATATACATGTAAATGCAATATACACATAAATCATGTAGTATTTAAATATGAATCCATTTTAATTGTCTGAAGTACTAAAGTTAATTGTCTTTGTTTAGTTCACAATGGGGTACAGTTGTGACCTGTTTGCAACAATACAAACAGCACCTTCAAAGAATGGATGATCCAATGTTGATTCGTCTGCAGAATTCTTCAGATCCCAAGGTCGTGTCCTATGTGCAGGAATTTGACCTTTCGCAGTCTGATCCTGAAAAGGTATCTTCTGTTCACGGAATCCTTATCTTTAAGAATACTGATCTATGTGCTACATGGTTTTAAACCCCCTTAATTTTGCTTAGCAACCATTTGGCTTTCATATTAATGATGTGAATTTGATTCTAGCAACAGACACTTTTTTTTATTCCTCAGGTCTGCAGTTTAAAATTCGATTCCATGGCAAGAAGAAAGATTAGAATTTATCAGCAAACTGTAGGTCTTCAGGGTTCATACAGTCTTTAAAAGACCTTAAGAACCCCTTAATTTTGAAAATAAAGATTAACGGCCCTTAATCCAATCAAAGTTTCCAATGTGTCCAAAATTCCCGGGTTTTTTACAACTCTATTTTGAAGTCCCCTTGAGCATTGTGATCTCACTTCCAGTTACTCTGTCTTGATTACTCTTTGGATCAAGTTAGTTGCCCATCTTGGAATGTAAAAGGAAAAGGCATGGTAATTCATATGTAGCAATATTAACAAATAAACAAACAACAGTTGCAAGAATCATGTTTGTTGCTTTTAAGCCATAGTTTTCAAACGTGGAAAACGGTTGCATATTTTAAGAGTGTTTTATTTGTATGAATATACGATTAATTATAAAACTATTTATTTTCAGTTGAAAAACTTGTTGATTAAAATTGTGATCGAGGGTCCGGATCTTCAGCTTTTGATGAACATACTTGGCTGTTGTCCTGCAAACATCGAATGGGAGCCTGGAAGTGCCTATATTGAAGCCATTAATCTCCTTGTCGATAAAATTAGGTACTTTTTCTATCAAGTACTCGCATTTGCCTTTTAAATGAATTCCATATTATATACACATTTCTCCATCAACTACAAACCTGTACTTTTTTTTTTAACTTCATTCAGGCTGACAGACAAGCTACACTATACAAAATTTGTATGAATACTTTTATTATCATTATCATTAGGGCAGTAATTTTATTGCAGGTGAAAAAATGGAAAATTTGCAGGGCAGTCACATGGAAAACCTGGAATTTCATTAAAAAAAATTTTAAAAAATCTCACAAGTGTAATACTAATGTTAAAAAAAAATCTCCAGTTTCCAAACAGTAATATAAATAAAAATTACATTACTAAAAAAGCATTATACAGTAGGATTGCCATATCTGCATGTGATACATTCCAAGACCAACTGCAGAATAATAACCAGAATAATAATAAGGTGAACTCTATATTGGTTATTTTTTATTTATATATATATATGCTTATGATAGTTTAATTGATAAATTACATGAATCAAGCCATTACTAACATTAAGTAATAATATATATTATGGTTACAGAAAATTACATAAAATGTACCCTTATCTGTCATCACAAAAAGGAGATATGAAATTAGGTCTCCATCTATTGACACTAACAGGAAACAGAATTGTATAGAAATTTGAGAAAAAAGTTTTTTTTACTATTTTCAGGCAGAAAAGCATTTCCATATAGGTTGTGTACGGTGCCTTTTCTTTTACATTAGTATCGTAATGCTCTTCCTTTCGAATGAACAGAATTCTACCATTTTAGCTTAGCCTTGTTGGTTAGCATGGTATCGGATGTGGTTGTTGTCCGACATAGTTTGAAGATATCTCAGCAGGTATTCTTTTGGGGGGAGAATGCAGGTAGGTGAAAGAGATGAAGCAAATTAAACACAATATTTATTTAGAAGGTCATAGCGCTGCAGCGAAGAGATGGAAAGCATACACAGGCCATGTCATGATGCCAGGCATAAATGTTAGGTTGTGAATTGTTACATCTTAAAGATTATCATCAGCCATGCTTATTGTTTGAATTTTAAAAGCCAAGAGGTTGAGCCATGAGCCAAGTCCAAAACTTTACTTTGGATGAATTTGTAGGACCGTGATTGGATAATCAAATGCTGACGTAATAGTTAGTGTTTGTTCCTATTGGTCAGTTTGAACCCACAGAAGGGTAAATGTGAGCATTGGTGATAGTTTTTGATATGTATAGTTATGTATAGTTTTTGTCCATTGAATTAAAATGTATGGGAGAGGGTTTGAAGTTAGATAATACTGCTTGTGGTGGTATATCCAGTGTTCCTAGGGGAACGCTCAAGTATTACGTAAGCAATATTTTGGCCATTTCAACCCCCTCCCAATAAGCAAAAATTAACATTGGCTAACATAGGAAAATAAATAAGCAAAACGACCCCTACCCCACAAGGTGCTTATGTAATACTTGAACTCTCCCTAGTAAATTTTATAAATATTTCTTAGAAATTAAACAGGTGACTCATTGCCAGATAGCTTTGTAGAAGGAATTTTGGTGCGAAACTGAGTTGCAACGACCATGAGAAGGAATCACTACAGCCTACAAGGGAAGGTGAGGCAATGCAGAATATCGTGTACTGGCACAATTTAACTTTATTTTTCTTTCAGATTTCGCCCAAAAAATTTCTGATGATAGCAGTATTAAATTGATTTAAATACGAAAATTAATCATATATATATATAACAGAAATTAGGTACTGATAGGAAAATAATCTAAACCTTGCAAAAAAAAAAAATAAATAAATAAAACTCCCGGAAAATATCTTGCAAATTTATGTTGCAATAAAATTAGTGATTTGTGAGATATTATTACCCTTCACAGGGATAACACAATTGCCAAATATTGGTCAACACACAAAGCCACCGGGGCGAGACTTTTGGGGGGAGGAGGGGGATTTTTTATTACAAATAAATTTATTTTAATTTTTACAGTCAAATTTATTTGTAATAAAAAATCCCCACAAAAATCTCGTCCCAGTGGCTTTGTGTTATCCCTGTGAAGGGTAATAATATCTTACAACTTAATATACGGAGAAAAAAGCGTTTGTTCTTGTTCTCATTCGTCTAGTAGGTCAAGAGACAACCATTAGGCTCAACGTGGGGACCCTTGTTCAAATCCGGAGTTGAGGGATGGCATTTCTTTTTCTACAAAAACAAAAAAAGCTCTAGTTTGAGCTATATATATACATGGGTGGCAAAAATTATTGTATAATAAATTCCCCCACGAAAAACTCACAAAAATCTCGCCCCGGAGGCTTTTCTGTGTTGACCATTATTTGGCAATTGTGTTATCCCTGTGAAGGGTAATAATATCTTACATCCTCATATACGGAGAAAAATGCGTTTGTTCTTGTTCTCATTCGTCTAGTAGGTCAAGACACCGCGGGCTCAACGTGGGGACCCTGGTTCGAATCCGGGATGAGGACGGCGTCTCTTTTTCTTCTAAACAAAAATAGCTCTAGTTTGAGCTACTAATACGTGGGTGTCAAATTTATTTGTAATAAAATCACTGATCTAATCATCATACAAAGATAAATAAAAACCACTTGATAAATATGGTCATCGTATAATTGGTATTATGTCATTAATGTGTAAGAATGGCAAGTCCACCTGAGCAGCTATGGTTAGAGACAAAGTCTGACAAGCTCAGTCCGTGTAGGTTAGCATACCAAGTAAAAAAATAATATGTACAGCGATTAGAATTATATGATAGCACATCAATTAAAGGTATGAGTTCTATCTGATAATGGTGTTTATATGACATATTTGAGGTTTGGCATAATTAATATTGAAAATTATCCCCCACCCCACCTTAAAAATTAAGGGCACCCTGTAATCATCGAGAAGTTTCGAGATGTGCAAATAATCGACTAAAGCATCTTGCAACTGTACATCTATAATCTATATGCTAAATACTAAAAACATTTTATATATATTTTTATATACAATTTCCAGCAGATTCTATATGTTATCTGTGATGTTTTTATATACATAACACTTGTGTAATTTTACAGGGCCACTGAATCTGATTCGTCTGTAGTGTTCAGACAAGGATTGACAATAAAAACGATGGAAAATGTTTTATTGGATATTTCTAAAAACAGGTAAATTTCTCAAACATTTTCAAAATTTGAATTGAAAGTAATTTCGGAATCTCTTACAAGTTCTTTAAGTATTTGTGTGTATGTGTGTGTTGTACATTCACATTAACTTTGAGATTAGTTTAAAATAATTTACTCGAGTTTATGTTTAAGTAAATCTAATTTAAGAGGCCACTATCCTTAAAGTACTTAAGTCTACTTTCCATTGAAGTACTTGAGTCTACTTTCCATTGAAGTACTTGAGTCTACTTTCCATTGAAGTACTTGAGTCTACTTTCAGGGATAATACATTTGAATTGATTAACCCCTGGAAAGAAAATATGCAGTCTTATATAAGTTGGTTAATTAAATTTTCAGGGGATAACATGTGTTCTCTCGAGTTAATGACCTTCAAAAGATAAAATATACATTCTTGAGTTTTAATTGCGTTTAAAAGACAAAGTGTTCTTGAATTAATGAGCTTTAAAAATAATACACATTTTTAAGTTGATAACTTTTTACCGGGTCATTTATTCCTTGTAAATTGAATTATTTGTTTAAAATAGGTAGTAGCATTTTAAATTTTTTATTAATTATTGTGCTTTTTCCCCTCTCAATTAAACAGTTCATTCCAACAAATGTAGGTTTGGGTCTTAGAAAGCCATGAATAGTTGGAGCTATATTGCCCGTTGGTGGTTGTACTAGTTATTTGTCCCATTGCTAATGATCCAATGGACAGATTTGTGTTTTTTTTTCAACGACATGAACCAACTCGAATATCTCATGGCCTGTCTATTTCCAATTTTTTAAATTTGTTGTAAATACAGTCGAACTTAATACGAGCACGGCTAAAACGAGCAATCTGCACGTTAAGCTTTGTTCACTGTTTAGCTACATTAAGGGTTTCACGCGTTTTAGGAACACAAAAGTAGAATCTCGAGAAAAATATCTGTCCAACTTTAATGGGTTCTTCCCTTTTCCATAACATTTTTTTTTTTGTATTTTTCGACAAAAGTGGAGGGAAAGAAAACATTGAGATATACGATATGCACACAATGAATGTTCCAAGCGAACATTTAAAACTTACTGATTTTTTCAATAACTATTGAGGTGAAATTAAGCGAAATGAGACCATATGTGTATTTATTTACAGTGTAATAAAAATAGACCCCATATAGGTAAGGTTGAAAATTCTATGTTTATTAAATGATATAAAATTAATTTTACACTAAGGAAATTTCTGAAGTTAATTCTAGTAATTATTGTATTACTTGTGTGTAGTTTGAAAATTTTTATTCCTTTCACGGATTTTATGAGTAACGACTAATACGAGGAATTTTACATATTCTTACCTTCTCGTATTATCCGAATTCGACTGTATATCATGTTATTTATGCAAAGTATGTAATAAGGATGTAGCTTGTTCTGTTTATTTCTTATTTTTTCTTCTGTTCCTTTTCTTTTTCTCACCACAAACGATACTTAATTGTATATTGACTTATTTTCAATAATTATTTCCATTGTTGTGGATAGGAATGTGGCATGATTGTGCTAATCGGTGAAAAAAATATATGGAATTTGAAAGCACTGGACAAGTACAGTTATATACTGGATATATGTCTGCCCGTAAAATAGTATCAGATATTATCAATCTGTTGAGCTGATAGGATAACGAGAATTTTTTTTCTTGAAGTATATTTGATACAAATTTTAGTATGCAATGTTTCATATGCCGATGAAAGTGTATTCTTGTGCAGGGACAAGCTATTGATAGATGATATAGCTGTAGACATATTGTACTCTTTTTGTCAAGACACTGTAGTTCCTGTTACAGTGAGGCTTCAAGTGTTAAAAATTCTAGAAAAGGTAAGTACATTGTATATAATATGTTGTACTATTTATTTACTTGTAACCTTTAGAACACTTATTCCCTGCACTCTGTAAAACACTTATTCCTTCCATTTTTTCAAACAATTTTATTCCTTCACTCTTTAAAACACTTATACACTGTGCTCTTTAAAACACTTTATATGCTGTGCTCTTTAAAACACTTATTCCTTTCACTTTTTTCAAACAATTTTATTCCTGTACTCTTTAAAACACTTATTCCTTGTACTTTTTAAAACGTTATAGTGTACTTCCAATTTTTAGAAAATTTTTTACCTTACTTGTGCTGTTTAAGACATTTGTTACTTGCACTCTTTAAAACACTTACTCATTACTTAACTTTTTAAAACACTTACTCATTATTTAACTCTTTAAAGCATTTACTCATTAACTCTTTAAAACACTTTCTCATTACTTAACTCTTTAAAACCCTTACTCGTTACTTAACTCTTTAAAACATTCACCCAAGAAGAAGAAATTTGTTGCCATACTCAAGAGAAAGATACTTCTATCAAAAAATCAATGATGTTTTGCAGAGATATATGATGGAGGAGAGCGTTAACTTACTCACTTAAAAGAAAGATCCAGTCTGCTTCACTAAATGAGATGAATCATTTTCATTCATTGAATAGAAATGATTTCTGTTCTGTCTTTCAATGTTCATTCCCTTGAAAGAATACATTCATCAAAGGGAATGATATTTATCACCACCAGTGTTATGCCTTGGAATGACTTCCGAAAAATCATTTGCCGAATGAATCAGTGAGTGATTTTGATCATCTACCATAAACGAACAAACTAGTTCATTGATTTGACACACTGCTTCTTTAAATCATCGGCGAAGATGATGATGTTCTTGAATCATTTGGTGCTATTTATGCGATGAATAAGCTTTGAGTTAAAATTAAAAAGTGTTTTATCCATTATGTAATTGTTTTTCATTGTACCTTTTTTTTTATTTTAGACAAATTACTTTATCGAAGAGTACAGTAATTTGCTGTTGCTCTATCAAACTCAAGTCTTTGTTGCATCTATTTGGCCCGATGACGAAGTAAGCCAATTCTGCAAGTGGATGACATGATATTAGCTATTTTACTCTATCTATTAAATTAATTAACTTGAAGGGTAAAAAACAAAAAGCATTATCCACCAAAATATTATATTTTTGTTGGTACATATAAAAACATCTTCCGCGGTCTAATTGCCACATTTCATTTTGACCTGGCAGATGGAATATTTCGTGATCTAAAGCTTTTAGTATCCATTCTGCCAGAAGAGGAATATTTCAAGGGCAGGGTCAGAAGAGAGTTATAGTCGAAACTGCATATATGCAAATGGGTGCGTCAACGAAATCCTATGCATATAAGCGGGTTTCACACTTAAGTGAGTTTTTCCATATAAGCGGTATTTTCTGAACTGTCACGTGCAAATGATTAGCTCATTGAAATTTTATGGTAATTCGTTATTAAATTAGATATTCTTATTTCTAATTTTATAAATCATATACATTATTTATTTCAATATTTATAATGTACAGTACTATTACTCTATTAATAAAAATAACAGGAAGTAATGTAGTAGTGCTTACATAAACACATGTATTCTATTAACGGAGAAAATCAGTTAACTTCCTTTGTATGTATGGATGTTCTGATGACCTCCCTTGATGACTGGTTGAAGATTTGTTTTGTTAAAATATTGATGTTTTGTAACTCTGCACTATTACAAAAATATATTTTGACAGTAATATTGAACATAGAAAGAGAAGGAAGGTATAAACAAAGTCATAAATTGGTAAGTGAAACTTGGACAAGGGCTAACAGCCATTTCTGGAGGGGTGGGGGGAAGCCACTCCTTAAAATGAGGGTTGCCAATTATTTACTGTGGACTAAAACTTGTTCATGAAGTTTATTTGCATATATCCGATTTAAGTACTATTATAAAATAAGCATGCGGCTTCAAAAATGCTTGCATATATGCGGTTTGTGCATGTCCAAAATCGCAATTAAGCTGGTTTAGATAACATTAAAAAGATAAGAGAAAATTTGAAGCTCGATATTTTATGTGTGTATGCAATCTTCACAAGTATGCCGGTTCGACTGTATGTAACTAATGATGAACCAGTTGCTAAACTATTTTTTAAATTAACAACTGGTTGTTACCTTTGTTTGCCATATGTTAAGCATACTCTTAGCACACCAGTCATTAAGGTTTGGGCAGCTGACCACTAATTTTAACATGTACGGATGATTCTCTACTTAAGGAGTCGAACAGTTGTATGGTTTTTCTTTTAGTATTTCTTTACACATGCCATAAAATTTCTGTTATCCAGTCTGATTGGTACCGAGGCAGGTCCAGATAAATGCATAATGTTATGAAAGTTAAGGGTCACCAAAAAACCATTTAACTGAGCAATCAAGATCCGGTTAAATGGATGATTATCGGATATTGAAAATTTTACTGTATTTTTATTTTGCGCAAATATGTTTCTCATCAATGAATTCAGTATGCATTTTTTATGAAGAATTAGTTTTCTCTAAATATAATGAGGAACAGTGACGCGTATGTTATGAAATCATTTAAAGTCTGCTTCCTGATAATTATGGATTATTTTCTCTAAATAATGTTTTATGTAGTATTTTCTAAACCATGTGTAATGGTTTTTGCAATATTTATAATTTTTGAGTAGCATGTATTTTTTCCATCCACTTTGTTGGCTAAATCAAAGGCTCTGTGGTGATAATGTGGTCGCCTAGTATGCTACTATTTCAGATTCGACTCCCAAGTGTGTCCAAATAGAATGCTTATTAACAAACTACTCTTTATAGTCCGGGGATTGTTCCCTAGACCTTAAGAGGTTTGCATTCCTCGGAAAACTCTAGGTCCTGGCGAAACATGACTTTTGCTTGAAACAAGACTTCCCTAAAGTATAATCTGTAGTTTTTCTAAGTAACGGTTCCTTATAGGTGATATGTGCACCAGGCCTATAGCGAAGATGAAGCGGCAACTGGGCCAGGCAAAGGGCACCCAGGAATTGTTGTTCTCTCTCTCTCTCTCTATATATATATATAAGTAGCTAGATAGAGCAACTGGGGCCTTCACCCTTACTGACCCCGGCTTGGCTACAGACCTAATGTACACCCTGGTGATTATCACCACTGCCTTTCGCCTGGGTTTGACCCCAAAAAAAGTTTAGTTGTTAGCAAATGACAGGTCATTCAGAGGTCATGTTAAGCCATCTGACCCATCCCAGATGACCTGTAGCACAATCTTGGGGGTCAAAATATACAAAATAAGTAATATGCTTTGTAATTTTTTCTGACCAATGTGATTTTTTACGAAAAATGTATATGAGCCATTTTACAAAGAACTGTGTAAAGGAAGAATTTAACACATGGAAAGAGAGAAAATTGCTAGCAGGAAAATAATCGAATGTGGGTAATATATGTGTACCAGTTTAAGAGATCATTTTGTCTGGAGTGTTTCTTCTTTGGTCTTTTAACGTTGGTCTCCAATTTCCAGAGAACTGAAAAGCTTTCCGAAGATGATGTGAAAGATGAACTCCAGAGATATAATTTATTCAATAAATTGATTTCCTCGTCCATGACCTTAGAACATTTTACATGCTTGGCAGAACTCTTGTGCCATTGGCCGGCGTTCGGTTCCTTGTACGATGAGTAAGTATCTGCATGACAAAACTTATGTCACCGTGTTCCAATGTTAAGTTGAATATTTGATATATACTTCAATAAACATTAGATCCCACAGAAAACTGGGTCCTTGTACAATATGATTTCAGTTTAAGGTATTGGCGGTGGGGAGGGAGTTGATGTAGTCATAACCTCCATTATAATACAATTTCATATATATGCATATGAATAAATGCTGTGGCTCTGTAATCCCCCCTCCACTTTATGAACTCTCTGTATGTATTAATGACTCAAGGCCATTCAAAAAAGTGGGGGGGGGGGATAACCTCCCTTTTCAATTTAAACACTATTATTAGTGTTCTGCGGTGGTGCAGTGTGGTAAGGTGTTCGCCTAGTGCGCCGTTAACCCAGGTTCAACTCCCAATGGGGCAAAGAATGTTTACTCAGGATCTCATAAAGATTACACTGTTCACTGTAGCAGGGATGGGAGTGAGTCTCCTTTCTAGCTAAAGGTCTCTTTTTGTTTATTTGTCTCTAAAAGTCTCTTTTTTTTAGGAATTTATTTGGTCTCTTAAATGTCATTTTTTAAAGAAATTGCTCTCTAAATTTTTTTTAATGTTTTTTATGTGAATTTTCTTATTTCTTCCCCCTCCAATTCAACATTGTTGAATTATTCAACAATGAAGACTTTGACTTTGTCCATGTTGTAAATTACAGGTACACTCTCGCACTTTTCTTTGCTATGTTATTCCATGTAAGTTGAACTACTGTAATTGCAGAATTTAATATTTTGATAGCTAACATTTTTTTGTCACATTTTCTCATTTTCATGTTTGTTTTAGATAATATAATGGTTATTGGCAAATTGTAAGGTGAAGTAGCTTTCTGCCAGCACCTCGATATAAATCTGCTGTCTATGGAACTTGTCTGTACATCATCATAGACATGTGTGGATGAGCTCCATAGAGAACGGAGTTATACCAAGACATTGCCAAAAAGCTGCTTCACCTCGCGAGTCGCGATTGTTAATCTCCCCGATGAAGCGTAACTGAGGGGTATGTTAGTTCAATTTGTGCTTCTCTTTTTGAGTGGAGAGTTATTAAGCACTTTTAAATCAGTTTTAATAATTTGTGTATGTTTAATAGATTGTTTACTTCGATTTAAAAAGACATATTCAACATTATAATGAAGTGTAATTTGGTAAACTTATTCCAACATGTTTCATCAGGTTTAACTAGTCTTTATCAAGAAATTAAAGTAGATGTTTTATTAATTTGCTTACTGTTTGTATAATGATATTATTTACATGCAATTTAAGAATTGTTGCCAAATATACTGGAGAAAAGATGAGGAATTTAGATAGTGTATTGTGTTATGAGAATATTTAAAGTAATATAATATGCATATATTATATGTACTTTTTCTTCCGAATACACTGGCAACAGTTTTTCAATCACATACCAATATCGTAATACAAACAAAAAAATTAATAAAACATTCTATCCAATTCTCTAATGAAGTCTGGTCAAATTAGATTAAACTTGTCCTTACTAAACTGCACTTCACTATAATGTCATGATTGTCTTTTTTTTAAATTTTACTGTGTACAGTTATCAATTTAATTTATATATATATGTGTGTGATAAGATCCAAATTTCGCCTTGTCCATTTTGTTGATTTCGAAAAAATGTAAAAAACTGTTGTTTGTTAACACTATCTATGCACACTGCCTATTTTAAATGCAAAAAAAAATGGATATGTGATTGATTGTTGTAACCTCAGAATGCATTGCGATGAGGAAGCAAATGTTTTCAGACAAGTCCATGTCAAAACAATGTCTTTTTTTAAATTTCAGTCTCTTTTTGTCTCCCGTTTTGTAATTTTAGTCTCTAAAACAGCTATATTTTTTCTTCTAAACCCGCTCCCATCCCTGCTGTAGTCCTTGAGCCGTAAAACCACAAACAAACGAAACTATTATTAGCTATTGAATAAACTTTACAGGAGAGATTTTTGATGCTGTCCCACAAAGCACTCCCCCTTTTCATCAAAAACACCTCCCCCCTCTTTAAAATCCTCTGCGCGAGTCTGGTTTAGTTGTCTTTGTATCATAAAATATCATAAACATTGAGTCTAGAAAGTTGTAACAAGAAAGGAATAGCTATGAGGACTGCTGCAGGAATATTGTCCCATGGAGATGGAATGATATTTTATTTTGTTTTTGGTGTTATAACTCATTCTGTCATTCTCATTTTTTACAAAGAATGACTCAGAATTGTTCCGTTTCGTTCAAAATCATTCACTATTCAATCATTTGGAGCCATTAACTCATATCTGATACATCTCTATTCAAGCATACCAAAATTCTTATAAATAAATAATTTTTACAAAAAAACAGAGCAATTTATGTAATACACAAACTTTTCACTCTGGTTTGATCATTTTTTAAAACAGTCACCATACATTATTTATTCATTGAATAGAAAGGTGAATGGTCATTTTTTTAAAAAGATGAAGTATCAATTTCACATTAATTTTAGGGAATCTACCCTTTAGAGTCATTCCCGGCACAACTCTGTTGTTCTTATAACGTTTCCAGTTTCTTGTTGGTTGATCTCATGCTTGGGCCTTGTATGGTAAAAGACCAGGATGTTGCCCCTCCAGTTTTGTAGCTATGCAGTTGAACATGATGCCAACTATGTTTCTGATCTTTTTCGTTGAGATCTAGCAGTTTCTTATTGTCAACTTGATGTAAAAACTCTTAAATTTATTTCTTCTGAAAAAAACACGTTAAAATAAATGAATAAATCGATAAATGAAAAATGCTATTAATTAAAATTTGTGAAAGCTGTTTCCTTCTATAAATTTACATCAAATTTATAATTTGCTCGCAACTGATTGGAAAACCAATACTTTATGTACTAGTTAATTGTAAGGCATTTTTTAAATTTTTTAAAACTTTCGTTTTGTGGAACCTTACACATTTTGTTTCAAACAGACGTCATAATATTCTACTCCCTTTAGGACTGGCATTACACAACAAATTGACAACTATGAACCTTCGTTTATTGACTATGGTTTTTTTTTTATTAAAATTGTGCGATGTTTCTACACTCTTAACAATCTAGTTTTTTGATTGAAAATTTCTTCCCTAAGTAAGTTTATTAAATTCAATTATGTTTAAATTTAATTAAGAATGTTATAATATAATATGTTTCAGAAATGATGAAAACACTCCGTGGACAGTCGTTCTCTGCCGCCTAGCAGTTTTACCCGACAAGAAAGGTCTCGACAAAGCAATTAGTTTTTTCGATGCCGCTCACTCGAAAGGGTCCTTAAGTCCGCAGGTAAGGACCAATTATCCAACTTACTTTAGTCCCAGTTAACCTAGATAATCGAAATTCTACCGTAGCTGTAAAAGGAGTATTTCTCTCTCTCTCTCTCTGTCTCAGTATAAGTGCTTGGTTTATTAATGTGTGTTCGTGTTTTGATATTAGTTTTAAGAGGAAATAGGATTTCGATATTTATTTTTTAAGATTTTGATATTAATTTTCCATTTTTGTTACATTTATATTTCCTTTGGTTAATGATTCTAATAGTTAGTGGAAGTCATGTGCACCCATATGAGTAGTTCTGGAGGAGGGGGTGGGCTGAGAAAAATTATTACTTCCTTTCTCAAGGCTGTCCAACGTTTTAGTATATGTACATTGAACTAAAATGCTACAGGTATAATTGATGCTGTTTGACAATTTGTAGTAAGCTAAAAAGTACTTTGTTTTAAAATGTGACTGCAAATCAAAATTTTGAATTACTGGGGGGGGGGCTCAAGCTCTATATGGGCACCCATGTTGGAAGTATTGTATTTATTATCAGTGTGATTAAGTTGGACAATATGCTTTTAAGTTTTCATATTAGGACATACCGTAAGGAGTGGTTATAACAGCAACTAAGAGAGACGTGGGGAATTTGTTATTATAACCGATTGTCATTATAAACGATACCTTTTTAAAATCATAGTAATAATATAAAATTCTACAGTAATGTACTCTAGAATTTTATATGTTATTTTGACAGTAAAATGAATTAAACTCTTTTGTTTCAAAATTAAATAAAAATATACTTAATTATAATGAATTTACTTTCCGTTTATATTAGTACAGGGTTTGTCCCAAAAGTTCCTGGAATGATTTTTTTAAAATCATTTATTCAATATCAGTTTACAATACTTTTCAAAGTATTCGCCCCCTGCTTCGATGCACCGTTGCCAACGCTTCACCCAATCATTGAAGACACCCTGGAAGTAGTCAACGGGAATCTCCTTCAGTGAGGTCGTCGCGGCTGCTTTTACCGCCTCCAGCGTCCCATGCCGAGTTCCTTTCAGGGTTCTTTTGATCCTTGGGAACAAAAAGAAATCCGCTGGTGCCAGATCGGGGCTGTACGGCGGCTGGGGCAGCGTTGCCACACCCATTTTGGCCAGCAACTCGGAGACAATGAGCGCGGTGTGGGTTGACGCGTTGTCATGGTGCAAGATCCAATTGTCGCGAATTTCGTTTCGGACGCGTCGAACCCTGTTGCGCAACCGTTTGAGCACTTCACAGTAAAACTCCTTGTTGACTGTTTGTCCTTGTGGCACGAATTCACTGTGAACTACACCTTTTCTGTCAAAAAACACAATGAGCATTGCCTTGATTCGCGATTTGCTCATCCTTGCTTTTTTCGGGCGAGGAGACTCCTTGGTGTGCCACTCGCTGCTCTGGCGCTTTGATTCGGGATCGTACTGAAAAATCCACGTCTCGTCCCCTGTGATCACTCTGTCCAAAAATTCTGGGTCCGTTTCGTAGCGTTCATGCAATTCCTGGCACTTCAACAAACGCTGCTCCTTCATCTCACTCGTCAGGACTTTTGGCACCATTTTCGAGCAGACTTTCCTCATTTGAAGATCCTCCGTTAAAATGCGATGAACGATTGTTTTGGGTATTCCACACTCCTCTGCAATCACCCGAACACTTAATCGTCGGTCATTGTCCAAAACTTGACGCACTTTTTGCACCGAGTCGTCCGTTTGTGATGTCGACGGGCGTCCAGAGCGGTCGTCGTCGTTGACGGACTCCCGACCTTCCCGGAACCGCTTGTGCCACATGAAAGTTTGGCTTTTTTTCATCGCCCCGTCACCGTAGGCTTTCCGAAGCATTTTGAGCGTCTCCGCCCCGTTTTTACCCAGTTTCACACAAAATTTGATTGCATAACGCTGCTCCAAAAACTGGTCCATTTTTTGATCGACGAGGGTGCAGTAGATACCTCTGCGCGGAGCGTGACCCTGCCTCAACAACTGCATGCAGGCGACTGATACCGGTCTCGTTTCCAAGCTCAGATCCCCCACCAACTTCTCCGCCCCGTCAGCCAGCGTTGCCAACTACAAAAAGTCATCCCGGGAACTTCTGGGACAAACTCTGTATGTTATTGACACACTAAGTACATAGTACTTCCTCAGTTTTTTAAATTGAAAAAATTGTAGAAAATACTACTAAAGTATATAATGTAGAAAACAAATGTAATGAATAGTATTTATTATATGTTAGTATAATCTATACTATACATTATACTAATGACTTCAGAACAGTGCTGGTTTAAGAGCTTTATGGACTTTACACGGAAGAGATGGAATGGTCCCTTTAAAAATATGACCCTCGTGACCAAGGCCGTAGAGAGGATTTAATTTCGGCGAGAGTTCGAAATTTTTTTCAGCATGTATTGATACAATCACAGCATGCAAGTCCGTAGCCAAGTCCCATTAAAAATTTAGTTTCTGGGGGGTGGAGGCCGGTCCCTAAGACCCCTCTGGATATGGGCATGCTCGTGATATTCAATTAATAAATCACTTTTTAAGTTCACTATCTTTAATATTCAGGTTTAGCATTAATAAAAATTTCTCTTACATTTGTAAATACACAAGATTAGAATAAAGCTTAAATTTTGATAACTAACTTTAAATTTTAATAACTAACCCACGTGGTTCTGCTTTATGACTGTCAAGTCGCGTCGTTATATCCGATACGAATTTCCCTACTTAGAATCTACGTAGACTACAAAATCGCCGTCGTTATAGCAGGTTTCGTCGTTATATACGATGTCGTTATAACCGATATATTTAGTATGGAGTAGAATAGCAAACCAAACTTCTTGTAAAAATTCCGTCGTTATATGCGGTTGGTCGTTATAACCAGCATCGTTATAAATGATTTTCACTGTATTTCTTGCCTCATAATAACCACGATGAAAAAGGATATTATCACGACACTCAGGATGGACTCGAACCGGTCGTCCTTGGATTATCTATACCAGTGCTTTGACTGCTCAGCCATTGAGTACATCCATGCATGGCTCTTTTCTCTTATATATTTGTCAAAAGAGGGGTCCTTACATAATTAAAAAGAGTATGGCGGAATTAATCACTATATATATATATGATTTTATGTCTGACTCCCCACAGTTCTAAAGTTTATGCTAGAACTTGTTTCCATTACTGATACTTTATCTGTTATTAATTATTAATTAATTAATTTGGCGCAGTATAGCCCAGATGCTCTTGCGCCATAAAAATTCCAAACAAACAAAATATTAATACTTCATTTATTATTAACATTTGGTGTATTATCGATATTTCTTTTATAGGCGTGCTGCAAAATATTTCACGAAATTGTGAAGCAAGGTAGCATCCTCCATATCCTTAAATTCGCTTTTAGAACTGTCTACGAAGATCTGCACAATTCTGCAATCAGTATTTTAAAGCAAAGGGAAAACGTGAGTTGCTTTTCTTTGTTGTTTAGTCATTCCTTGTAAAAATGGCTGCATTATGTATTTGGCATTATGTAAGTCAAGGACAAAGCAGTAACAAAGCATATTACACTTGTGCCCAAAATTAAAGGTTAATTTGCAAAGCTATACATAATTCACGGTGTCTGAAAGGAAATGTAATTAAACATAGTTACTCTGCAGATATATCGACATCCTCAAGAACTGATTAGCGATTTCATAAAAAATAAGGAAATCGCTGTATATCTGCCAGAGACAATCATACATCATAGAAGCTCTTTGTTTCATGCTCCCCTCCACCTAATTTGTACTAATGGCTACATTTCGCTATTATTTTCCAAAATTGTATGGAGTGAAATTAGGCAAAAAAAAAAAAATATATATATATATAAATGAAAATATTGAACTATTTTCTTAAACAAACAGATTTCTGTAACGATTAGGACAATGCTGGAGGCCATGTGGTGCTTTGTTTTAACTATCAGTCTTGTGTTTTGTAGAGTAAGTGATTTGTGTTTTAAGACAGTAGTTGGTGGCGGATTTTGGAGTAGGCACATACCTAGGGTGGTACTTATTGAGGTGGCAACGCCAAGAGCCCAGAAATAGAAATTTCCTAACTCGACTCGGAAAAGATGTTTTGTAGCTCAAATATATAAATATAAAACGGATCTAAATTTAATGTCTGTATTGACACAGATTATTCAGGAAATTGATAGACTCGGACAGTATTGTTTTCCAAACACCTTTTAGGTTGTGGATATGATAGTTCTACCTACAAATCTCGTGCACGAGAATCAGAATTAAAATATATTAAACTTGTTCCTGCATTTTCCCAAATAGAATTTGCTCTGTTGCATAAATGCAGTCCATTGTTTTCTTATTTCGCTGACCTTCGGAAAGCCATAAAACATCTTGTGTCCTCCACTTTGAATCGTTCTCGTAATCTTTCCCATTCCAGTTATTCACCTTGCTTTTTTCTGTATGCATTCAGCTACGATTGATAATATCAGATAGGGGAAAATATGTACAAAGCAGTAAAATTTGACTGCCCTTCCCATGGAGCAAAGTAAGACATGATAACGATTTTTCAGAGAATTGTTGCTCAACTGAATATGCAGAAAAATAATTAGATATATGTACACGAACATGCAAGTAAATAGTTGTATTATTCATTAATAAACAAGCCCCATCTATAGAATTGCATATACAGTAAATGTATAAAATTAATTGAAATTTTTTTTTTCCAAGAAATATAGCAGCTGTTCGAAAGCATCATTCAACATATTTCAAAAATTTGACATGTATATACACGTTCCTGAGAAATAGCAACAGAATTTATCACTTCCTTCATATAGTCATTTCTTAAATGCTTACCTGCTTAGAAATCCCATTTATATGCATATTTTAGAAATGCAGAGTAAAAAAAAATAAAAGTGAAAACCATATGCATAGTTATGTGTGCCCAATAACCCCCCGCCCCAACGATTTGAAATAAATTGCAATTTTACATATATTGTAATATATAAATGTTCATAGTATGTGCTT
>QLNU02015003.1:12046061-12059731 GCA_006491805.2 Dysdera silvatica | reverse complement strand
AGGAATCCGAACCTCTTAAGGCCTAGGGAACCAAACCCCGGACTACAGTGAGCAGTGCGATCTTTTATGAGATCTCTGAGTAAGCGTTCTTTGTACACTATTGGGAGTCGAACCCGGATTAATGGCGCACTAGGCGAACGCGTTACCACACTGTGCCACCACACGGCCTACAGTTCTTCAAGCAAGCCAAACCTTCTTTGCTTAGGAAATCAAACCTCAGAATACGGACCAATAGAAAAAACTTCAAATGTTCGGGACCAGAGGGATTTAAACTAAGATTTATTTTAATAATAAACGAACATGTTACATCTTTTCATACCACAGCATACCACCTATTTCAGAGTAGAACCTTTCTCAGACTCCTATGAGTTAATGGCAAGTTCTGATTGGTTGAATTCTTATGGTGCAGGACAGCAAAGGCCACTCTGTGTCAAACAAGGCCAAAAACAAATTCTGAACCAAAAACTGAAGATCGGTTAAAATGTATACAGGAAGTATTTTCTTACCTGGCTTGGTATTTTGGAAGCAGATTTTGCAAATATAAAAATATTGGATTCATTGACCAGTGCTGACAGGTATGCTAGTGAAGATGGTCCGGGTGTCATTAGCAGCTTGTAATCTAAACCTAGACCATTAAAAAAAATCAAAATTTTCACTTATATATGTCACACTTTACAACACAAATATATTTGTGTATCATGTCTAATTATTGTTTATTCTCTGCCGAACGATTTATCCAAGTGGTCATTATACATGCATGTTACAGGCAATTTGTCCCCATGTTATGCTAATTTTTTTTTGTCATCCAACCATCTTGTCTGGGTATGATTCCTCAGCTTTTGAAGGTTCTTTAACAGTTTGCACTCCAGGCTATTTAGCCAAAGGAATTCAAAGCCATATACTGAATGTCGCTCCAGCGGAGCCTGTGGAGTGCAAAGGGTTAAGCCTAGCTGAGATTTTGGTTGACTATCATTGATCAGTGCTCCTTACATTATGCCCAAAACTTTTTTTCCCTTTCTTTTTTACTTTATTAACAATATTCTTAACTTAGCTGATTCCTTACACAAGTATTTCCCCTTCAATCTCTGCAAGTTATTTGATGCACATGTTTTTCACATACACACTCTCTGTCTCTACATACATATTGAAATAAAATATTTTAAAACCTTAGTTCATGTGTGTTATTTCAAATTATATTGTTTGAATATTGGTAATTACAGGAAATGGAACTTCAGATACTATTTTTAGGGAATAAGGGCAGCAAACGTCATTCTGCACCAAACAAGGTGAGGTTCAACATACATTTTTTTCATAAGAGATGAAGTAAACTTTATACAAAGATAAAAAGTGTATTGGTATGGAGTATTTGCTTCACAAATAAAAGTAATTTAAATCAGTAGCTTCAGTTATTGCTAATACTCTAGCAATAATATAATACAGCATATAAGGGATACACAGCCAATAAAGTGTTATAGAAAAATAGAGTGGAAAAAAAGTTTCCAAAAGCCACTTATCAGAGGTTCATTTCTATACTGAATTTTTTCCAAGACAAAGCAAAAATTATTGACTGTGTACATTTGTGATGGAACAACGAAAATCTGTCAATGTTGTAGAAAAGGTCGAGTTTTTGCAGAATGTTGTCAGAGTAAAAAGTGCAAAAAAGGTATTGTACTGAAGTTTGGTGTTCCACCCAATATAGAATGTACAATTATGACAGATTGGAAGTTCGTTATGAAAATATTCAATGATGTTGAACTTGACGGGAAACATCCTAAAACATTATGGGGTTTCAATTCAGTGAAAACGTTTCTGAGGTGATATATGTCACAAACTTAATAAGTGTGAACACTCTTGTAATAAATCATCATTGAAATTTGTTGTGCAGCAAGAAATTCAAAAATGTATCGCACAAATATGATATCTTCAAGGTATGTTCAGCACACCTTTTCTCATCAATTCTTGTTTTTAATTATCTATATAATCATAAACGGTCCACAATGTAATTCATGTTCACTTATTAAGAAGAGTGCATCGATTAGGAAATGTGCAACTCTAAATACAATGTATAAAAGGATTGTTTCTATATAGATATAAACAAAAAAATTATATACTGTTGACATTGGCATATGGAGGTTCTACTACACGTACAGTAGAATTCCCGTTATCTGGAGCTGAGAGAAATTTAATCCGAAAATATGGATAACCAGAGACAATACCATCACAAAAGGCAAATAGGTATGGAGAATCAAGTGTAATAATTGTATAAAGGGTGAGTAGAGGTCACCATACATGATCTTTTCGAGGAAGAATGAAGATCCAGTAAAAAAAAAAAATTGCAAGGTTCCCGCTTACCTTAAAGAAAAAAAGCTCCTTGACTTTTCAAATAAAAGTCTCTGATAAAACAAAGCTTTCAATGGAACTTCCGTTATGGAGAAAATTGATTTTGCATTTGTGGGAAATTTAAATATTCAAAATAGAGAGATTAAGAAGCCCCCCCCCAAATTTAACTAAAAAAATCCATTTTCTCCTTTGGTTCCCCCCCCCCCCGACCTTTAAGGACATGTAATTCTCAAGGAATTCCAAATTCCTTGAGAATTACAAGTTTTCCACATTCTCTAGTGCAGTGGTTTTCAACCTTTTTCAAGCCGCAACCCACTTTTAAAATAGCCAAGTAATCCACGACCCTTTAAGTAACCAAAAAATCCACGACCCTCTTTCTTTGTCACCATCACATCTGCATGATAATAGCATTTTTAGCGGCAACCGTTTGCTACCATTTGGATTCAAATCCGGGTTTTATGCATAGCAAACACACACATGCTACTACCATGTATCATAGCGCTCCAGGTAATTTGGATAATTTTTAGAAAATCATAGGATCAAGTGAATTATAGATGTCCACACACTACTGATATGCACAGCTGCATTCAGCACATACTTTTCAAAGCAGCTCCGAATTTCTTCAGCAACTTTCTATGTTCGGGTTCACCACCACAATGTTCTAATAAAGTGAAGTATGTTTGCAACTTTGGATGGTCCTTTCCGTCAATATTTGGCCATATACAAAGCTTTAACTTCTCTTTGAACGTCGTTGACTGCTTCAGCAATACATCCAACAGTTTCAGTTTCTTTATTCTCATCTCAATAACAGCTGCCGAAATGCTGAAACAGGGGAGGGAGAAAATCAAAATCTATGACTGACAGGTGACGAGTATTTTATCCATCAATAACAAATTCAGACTTTTGGGGTTGACAAGTACATAAGTACCGCATGTTAATCACTGGTATCACTAGCACTTATGACTAACAGAGAAAAATATTAACTATAATTTAATTAGTCTGTATATATTCAATGCCTATAAATCCACTTAACTGTGACAAACACTATTCAGTAGTAATTATTCCTAATTTTCTTAAAATACACCATTCTTTTTTTATTGTTTCACAGTGCAAGGGTACTCAAGCTCATATTGTGCCAGGATCCCCAGTTTTCCAACAGGAAACCGAACCACTGTTACCTTGAGAACTAACATTAGACTACAACAGGCAGAAAAATGCATTTGTTTTATGGCATCACTGGAAACAAACCTGGGTTAATTGCTTAATAGATAAACACATCAGATGTTAAATTACTCGTAAAGAAAAGAATGATTTTCCGGCGCCTGGTGGGACCCGAACCCACAACCTTGTGATTGCCGGTCAGGTGCTCTACCTACTAAGCTACAGGCGTCAATCATTTCCTCCCTTACGAGCATATACAAGACTTTCTATGGATGTTTGTGGGTTCAGGTTCCACCACGCACCGGAAAACCATAACATCTATTGTTGCCACATAATTAGCTATTATGAAAAAAAAAATAGTTGATTTAAAACATCTTAAGTGGAAAACGACTAAACTCGTTTTATACATATTCTTATTAAAGCGCGGGAGACGACAAAACTTGTTTCATTAAAAAAATCGCCCACTATATGATGAGAGTTTGGCGGGAAAACACCTGTTTAAGATGTGTTAATAAGATAAACACATTACACTTCGTCACCGCAGAGCATATGGACCATCCATTTATTTACTTTCACAATCTTACTGTGACCAATACATTAGTTTACTTTTATAATAAACCCCATAATAACAAATTTTGGCCATGTCCATTAAACATCAGCTGGCATACTCCATGGCCCATTAATTTATTTTCATTAATTCTATTGTTTGTTTTTATATTGCATTAACTATTATTTATATTATTTTATTCCATCAACTACTTTCATTATTTATATTATTGCATTAACTATTTTCATCGTTTATATTTCATTGACTATTATTTACATTGTTTGTTTATATTACAGGAACTATTATTTACATTAATTCATTAATCACTGAATACATTAATATACCGATTGTACTGTCGCAGAATATTTAGCAACAGGCAGCAAGCTACAGCATTTATAATTTATGTCAAGCAAATACAATTAAATAAGAGAAAAAGTGTAAGCTACTGAGAAACGTGGTAGACGGTTAACTGTTAGAACATTGCTTATTGTAAGTTCGCTTTTTGAACAACCAATTATTGAAACAGTAAGTTATACTTGAAGCTTTTTTTTTTTTATTATACTCATAGTCTTCTGTTAAAAATAATTAGATTTAGTGTCAATTGGTTTTGATAATTATTACATAGGTTATAATCAATGTTTTCTCTTTTTGCTGCAATGGTTATCAAAATTCGTTTTCTATTCTGTCCTTTACACTATTTTCCTGAAAATATTTTCCAGAAGATAATCAAGTCCAAGTAATGTACGAATAATAATTTTATGTATTTATATTGGTGCATCTTGGCAAAATAAATATTTATTTATTGACTAATTAATTGACTGATATTATGGACTAGAGTATTATTCTGGATGTATAGTAAAAAAATTAAGCAAATTAAATTCTAACACCGACATTGGGGTGCAATTTTAACAATATGGATGCTAAAATTTATAATTTCATAGATTAATTTCCCCACAAAACCTTCGCCCTAAACAGGGAAAACATAAATGTGTGTGTGTATTAAAAAATGATAGTAGCAAAACAAACTTGACAAATTACTTGCAAGAAAATAGTGATTTCATGGTTCCTGGTGAGAACTGAACCCACAACCACCTGATAAGTAGTCAAATGCTTTTACAAAATAAGGTACAGGTATTGCTCAAACTTCCCTCTGTGTGTACATATAGAGTTTCACTGTGGAAAGTTCACAATCAATGGGGCAGTGCTTAGACCACCTTTTGAAAAAAACAAGCGTCAGGTCAAAGAAGCAAACATCCGACAGGCAAAAGTATCACTGATGTTTACTAAAGTCAAACAATTCTCATCACAGCCGAGGATGGAGGTGAATATAGCTTGTTCTCTATTGGTAATCTCAAGTCTACTTTAAAGCTTTTACATATTTGACTAAGCTAGTTGTAGATGTGATTATGATTAGCATGTATTAACAGTTAAATGTGAATTGACGGATATGGCTGTCGAGAATTTATACAAGATAATGTCCATTTCAACTTTCTCTTTCAGAATAAGCTTTCAGAAAAATTTCTTCAGTGATTCAAGTGACAAGTACTAGAATATTCTTTTACATCCAATCTATACTGCCTAAAATTACGTTACATTCCTGTTTTTAACATCATATTGACATCCAAACTTAATGACAAAGAAAATTAAAATTCAGTAAAGAGCAGATCGTACCCACTGTCGGAGAAAAGGTATTCTAGCTGGGCCATATATACTTCCCACAATGGCAACTTATAATGGTGTGCCAAAGAGACAGCAATATGAAAAACACTATCATCTGAAGTCCTGAAACAATTAAAACACCATTTAGCAAAGTGTTAAAACCAAAAATTTGCACAGTAGTGTGTTTCGAACTTAGCACCTACATTGCAATGCCTAATATGGTTTCTTTCTTATACACATCATCAGAGGAAAATCGAGCTGCATCAACTCCTCCACCTATGCTGTGAAGGATTTCAGCTTGAATGAAATCATATGACTTTTTGTTATACTTGCTTAGTAGTCTGAAGGCTTCCTCTATGAAAGGATCACCCTTCAATTCCAAAGATTCTGTAGAATTCATCAACTCCTCAGCCTTAAATTAAGAAAGGAGAAAATATACAAGAGATCACTTCTTTACAACTAGTTCATTTTTCAATAATAATAACAGTTAAAAAAAAAAAGCATTGACAAAGGGAATAGTAGTTCCCAAAATGCAGATCTATGTGGATACTAACGTATTAACTTGTTGACCAAGAAACTGACGAAGATTTTGAAAAATTTGCGTAAAAGTTCATTTACATAAATAACTAAATGTAACCGCTCATTGGCGTTATTTCCCACTATTTTGACCCCCCCCCCCCCACAGTTAAATGCAATTTTTAACAATCGATGATAATTCTTTGGACCAGATGTAAAAAAACCTTAATACAGTTACTAACGTAATTCTGAATTCTTCTAACCACATTCCTTTTCGAATTGACATTCATTTGTCGCAACCTTTAACGTTACATCTCCATTGCTTGTCTGTTTTTAAATAAATAGACATATCATGCTGATTAACACACTCTTTTTTTTTTTGATGGAATGATCCCATAACTTTGAAAATACTCCACTGCGCTCTCTTCCGTAGAAGGTAGATTCCAAATTTTAATCATTTCATGCAAAAACACAAGAAAAAAAAATAAGAGAACTTATAAACAAGGTGATTGTATTCGAGCATGCACAGGAACATTTTTTCATTATTGGCTCTGTTTTAAGGCATTTAGCGATGGTTGTTGATTTAGCGAAAATGATCGACGGACTAATAAATAATTATCTCTTTGTGTAAAAGTTGGAAAGTTTTATTTTTCTGTCTTTTAACCCTATCTATACTTTCACCAATTTTTCCCCATTTTTTCTTTACCTTTATTCTTGCTTCGTCTACACATTTTATTTTTCTTTCATATTCCTAATTTTAATTTTACTTATCCTATTTTCTTCTTCCCATTAATGCTTTTATCCTTAATTTTATTCTACCTTCTACTTTCCGCATCTCTTGCATTTTGACCAGATACAAAAATTTTACTAATTATAGTAAAGCCAAGACAATCTCAGCATATATTGTCATTACAGTTATTGCACATATTCACCAATTATTGCATTTGTATGCATTAATTATGCCATTTGCAAATAAATTACTAGATTTATATTCAAAATTATGTAAACCCTATAATCATTCAATAAAATAAATTTTTAATATTTTAAACGGTGGCATAAGAAAGGGAAAGATCAAGCCCCCTCCCCCATTGGATATCAAAACACATTATTTTCTCTAAGGCTGCATCACATAATCTCCGTTAAAGCTACTTGGGCCCTCCGTTATTCTTGAATTGATATATGCCACCGACTTGAAAGATCCTCCCACTTCATTCGGCATATTAAAGGAAAGCGTCGGTTCACGTATTTAGTTCCTGTGCAAATAATTCAGGTTTGTCGATTTCTTTACACGGATTCCCAATCTAGGACTTTATTCTCTAGGTGGCAGAGATTCATATTCCTTGAACAATCGTAGATCCTGACAGAGGAATACCCTTCCAATACAAAAAACAAATGAAATAATCTCATTCCTGACTTCTCACACCAGATCATTTAAAGCAAGACTGGTGGATTAAGCTAACCTACAAACGACGACATATTTAAAATTTTGCATTTTTTTGCATTCCGAAACTGTACACTGAATCATCAGGGAAGGTTGGTTGGTGGGTTGTATTTTTATGGCGCAAGGACAACAATGGTCATTCTGCGCCAAGCACGGTATAAGGGAAGGGATTCACAGTTTACTGTGACCTCCACATCACTATCATGTATGCACATGATCAAGCTTAAATGATTAAAGATTAAAAAAAAAGAAATCACAAAGTCGCTTTTTACTCACACAATAAAGGGCAGATTTGTAGGACAATCAATTAAAGTAATTAGATTCATATACTTATGTCTTTTAGCTCAGATATGAGCTCTCTGATTCATAATAGTTGGGAAAAAAGTTTTACTAACTTTTATGCATTGTGTTTGTTTATGGTTTTATGGCTCAAGGACTACAGTGGTCATGCTGCGCTGGGACCTACTGTTTTCCGAGGAATCCGAACCTCTGGACCTACAATTTTCCGAGGAATCCAAACCTCTTAGGGCCTAGGGAACCAAACCCCAGACTAAAGTAAGTAGTGTGAACCTTTATGTATCAAAGTTCAGTCTGCACCAAAAAAATAGTATACAAATTTAATTAGTGTAATTAATTCCCCTTATGAACCTATGCTTTAATACCCGAAACGAATGTCCTAATACATGTATGAGGTTAAGGTCAAGTTAGCAGTGTCTCAATTTCGCTTTTATGGCACAAGAGTAGCTAAGGTCATACTGCATCGGGACCTACCGTTTCCCGAAGAATCTGAAATCTTTTATACCTAGGAAACTAAACCCTTGACTACAGTGTCAGGAAAAACTGCATGCATTCTAAGCCCTCATTGGAATCGAACCCAGGTTGACAGCACAGTAAATTAAACGTTTTACCATTGATCACAATGGGGCTCAGTGGGCATAATGTAAGGATGTAAATCTGAAGGACACTGGATCAAAACCAGCCTGAGATATGATCTTCTTTCAAACACTGATGGGTCAAAGCGTTTTAGGGTGAGCCAAAAAAATATGGGTGTGTGAACATGAGTACCTCAAAAATCACCAAATCCATGACACACCAATCCATTAAAGTTCACAGTAGAACAAATATTATTTATTCATACTTAAGTAAATCATTAAGTTAAATTGCTGTTGAAATTAGTTATAAAATTACGGATTAAACTTTGAGGCTAAAAATAGCATTACAGCAGAATTCCAATTGTCCAATTTCAATTCTTAAAACAGGACACGTCAACCGGTGGTGATCACTTACTTGTTGCAGCATTGTACATTGCAACAACTCAATAATACATAGCTACAACAGGATAATTGGAATTGTACTGTATTCATATTAACTGGTAATTGTATATTACTTTTTTTGTTATTTCGCTGAAGTCGAAATAATGCTGCTTTTCCAGTAGATTAGAATTTAGAATTCCTGCTGCAGCACAGATCTTAGAGGCAAAACATAGGCTAGCCAACTGCAAGACAACTGGCGTATTAGGAAAATTTCCAAAAAAAGCATCCACATCGCTTAACTGCAAAAATAAAAATAAAACAACAGTCAATATCTGCTTTATTGTTTAAGTATCGCCAAAATCATTATCAAATTTTCACATGACCACATCTTTTTTGGATCAAAGTCATTCGGTATATATATATATATATACACTCATGTTTATGAAAATTGCACCAATAGGAAGGAATTGTCTAATTCAACTGATATTTAGAGGAAATGCAAAAAAGGGTATGACATGCAAATGATCAGAAATTCAGTATGAATGCACACGACTAGACCCAGCAGCATCCTCTGAACAGTTGTGCGAGGAGTATAAATAGTGGGCTGTGGAAGAGCCAGACAAGTATTGTATCATTCTCAAAGAGCTGAAAACTGTTCTACTATGAGTCACTAAGCGTGGCCATTGTCAGAGAGAGCCATACAAGCAAGCAACAAAGTTTTAATGAGGGATGCATCAGCGACTTACGAGAAGGGGGATTTCAAACCAGGATATTGTTGCTCCCATGGGACATAATGCCACAACAGCAATGTGAGTGTGGAAGAGGTGAACCGAAGAACACCGAAAAAGTCGAAAATCTGTCGGTGGACCATGAAATATGACGAAAACATGGAATGATAGGTATTTCATCCGCACAGAAGTAATGAACCATACAGCATGTTCACAAGTATTAGCACAGCACTGGAATGCTGCTATAGATGCGGCATTGCCTGTTTCTATGGTTCAAAGGTGTGTGCTTTGCAGAGGATATTTTTGACTCTGAACCATCAACACCTCTGGTTACAATGGGTGGATGAATATAGACAATGACAGGCAGAGTCGCACAAGATCATGTTTTCGGATGAGTCCTGTTACGATCTGGACAAAATGATGTCCACTTACGCATTAGGCACGATTTTCCATACTCGTTTGTGGTTTTCCATACTAGTTTACAATTTGTTGATGGCAGTTTTTTTTCTGCAGTTTGAATTTGGACAACAAATACTACAGCTGCGCCAAAAATAGCTCAACGTATTTCCACATTTTAATAACAGGATGTAAATCGAAATAATTAACTATGTGACTTTACCTTCTTAAGACACATCAAATAAGAAAAAGCGACATCAATTTCTTCGGGAAGATATGCGGTTGCCAAATCAATTGAAACTAAAAAAAAAAAAGGGTTTCTGAAAATAATTGTCTACAAGTGTGCTATTATAATTATTCCCGTTATAAATAGCAGTAATTTAAAATATATGTGCACAATAAATAGGAATTGCAACCTTACCAGAAACATTGAAATTAGACTTTGATGGATCCAGTTTAACATTATCCTCCAATAAGGATGCCCGAAACAAATGTGAAGATACTTCCACTGGAGGCTTTAAATCAGGTCTTGCATAACGCTGATAATTGCATTCATGCTAAATAATAAAGAGAAAAAAAAATCTTTGGCAAATATAAAAAAAATATAATTTTTAGGAGGCTGAAAAATAATTAAGAATATTAATGCCTTACATCCCGTTTCCCTTTGATTAGTTGATAGAACTTAACTGTGAAAATTTGCTTTATTACAGAAAAGTGGAAATTAGGAAAACAAATGGCGTTGGCTTTTTAACCATCAGAAAAATTAAAAACTATGGTTTAGCAGTTGAAAGTACATCAAATCAAGCTGTGTGTATGCAAGGTTTATTTCAACTACTCCAGTGATACCACCTTAAAATAATATAAGAATGAACATCACCCACAAGTTATTCAGATGACGAAGTTGGAAGAATTTTCTGATGAAAGCAAACAGTTAAACACACCAAGGGGAAAGCAACATATTGAGATAATCATGACAGAATTTAATGCAAAAATTGAAAAACTGAAGAAAGAGGTGAGGCAACGATTAGAAAACATGAATATGGAGAGGAAAACATACATCAAGATATCCTACATACATACATAAAGCTAAAAAAAAAAACAATGCTCAAGTTTTACAGTGCAACTACTATTTGGATCATGTTGCGTTGATATCTACAGTTTTTCGTAGGATCCAAACCTCATATAGAGAATTAAACCATAGAATTATGGTCAGGAAAAAAAAGGTGTCACGTATTTATGTCAGTGAGGCTCAAATCCTGATTTTCTTCATAGTAAACAAATGTATTACACACACACACACTACCAAATGACTAGAATATGAACTGAAATAAGTGGCTTCTTTGATGCAATTTTATTTTTTTATAGCGAAGTTTATGTCCTATTACAAACAAAGCGTGACCCCTACTTCGCTGACATGGGCATTTTCTATCAGACCACTGTAAAATGCACATATCCCTTGCAAATTTAATCCTCTATTCGACTGCTGGCCAGTAGCAACCATGTTATCTTCCCATGAAAGCTGGTTTGGCCTGATCCACCTGCAAGAAAATATACACAATGTACATGAATATATTACAGTCTGTAAAATAGGAACTTACAGTGTGTGTTAAATTACTCGTAAAAAAAAAAAATGAATTTCCAATGACTGGTGGGATCTGAACCCATGATCTTTTGATTGCAGGTCAAGTGCTCTACCAACTAAGCTACAGGTGTCAATCATTTCTTCCTTTACAAGCATATATAAGGCTTTCTTTAGACAAGTTCACAGTGTGGCAGTACTGTGACTACTTTGTCGCCACTACCACAGCAACAAGTCAAAGAAGCAAGAATGTGTGATAGCACAAACTTAAATTTATATTATTAAACTAACAATTTTTTTCTTTTTTTTTCCTTCATATTAGTCTATTATGTGGCAATAACAGATGTCAAATTACTTATAAAGAATTATTTTCCAACGCTTGGTGGGACCCGAATCCACGACTTCTTGACCAAACTTTACCAACTATTTTGTAGAGTACTTGGCCAGCAATCAAGCGGTTGTTCGTTCGGGTCCCATCAGATGCAGGAAAATAATTATTTTCTTTATAAGTTATTTAACATCTTTTGTTGCCACATCATCAGCTAATATGAAAAAAAAAATTTTTTTTATTTAATAATATTAATTCAAGTTTATTCTGGCGGACATTCTTGCTTCTTTGACTTATCACTTTGATTACAAAGTAGTCGCAGTATTGCCACACTAATAGTGAACTTGTCCACAGAAAGCCTTATGTATGCTCGTAAGGGAAGAAATGATTGACGTCTGTAGCTTAGTTGGTACAGCACCTGACCGGCAATCAAGAGGTCGTGGGTTCGGGTCCCACCAGGCGCCGGAAAATCATTCTTTTCTTTACGAGTAATTTAATATCTATTGTTGCCACATTATGGACTAATAAAAAAAATTGTTGATTTAATAATGTACAGTGCACAATGTAAATATAAAATTAACTATGTATAAAAACTGAAGTACTTTTCCATAAAATGCTTTAAGATGGTTATTTTATAATTTGATTACATTCTAACATTAATATAAATAATAGGAAAAAGGTTATAGTGATCACAGTAGAAATTAATAATAATAAATATATAAAAGTTAAACTATAATATGAAATGCAATTAAATATTAGTCAACTTTACTTAAACCATTAACTATTTAAATCATCGTTTGAGTTTTATGGCACAAGGACAGCAAGGGTCACGCTGCACCGGAACCTGCAATTTTCCGAGAAATCCGAATCTCTTAAGGACTAGGGAATCAAACCCCAGACAATGGTGAGTAGTTATTTGGCAAACATTCTTTTTTTGGCACAGTTAGAAGTCATAACCGACTTTAATAATTTAACTTTAAACTATTTAAAAAAAACAGTTAACATTAAATTAATAATGAATTAAACTATTATAGCTAAAATTAATAAATAAATTAAATTGAGCTAATTAATTGAAAGTCAATAAACTGAAAGTTAGTTACTCAGATTAATTATAAAATTAATCATGTTTATAATAATTTAATGTATTCAGAGATAAATTAACAAAACTAAACAGTAAAAGAAATTGTTCAAACAGTAAATTTAATTGACTGATAAATATTTGAAGTAAAACTATTGAATGGTTTGACTGAACTTGATAACATTTATTTATGAATAATTGAAATATAATAATGTATAAATTGAAAAATAAAGGGTCCATAGTATTTCCCTTAACGGAAAGACTTACCCAATGTTACGTGTCAAAAGTGTTTTCTCCACAGTGCATAATAGCAGCGAAAAGAATAGAGTTGGTTGGGATAAATATCTTAAATGAAATTTAAAGGAACAAAAAGAACTACTCAAGGATTCTACTTTAAAAGGTAGAAAGAATATAAGGACTATAAGTTATATATGGCTATGATTAAGGACTATAAACACATAGAAAAGGATCGAAAAGAAAAGAAGACTATGATAGTATAGTCAAATATATATTTATATAACATAAAAAGGTTAAACACTGGTAAAATAGCAATGAAAAAGATCACCCAAACTTTCGGACACATCAGCAGCAGTCCTTCATCAGGAGTAATGACGATGTTATGTTTCTGTCTCTTTTTATACTTG
>QLNU02015003.1:11991078-12039204 GCA_006491805.2 Dysdera silvatica | reverse complement strand
ATATGGTCATTTGCATTCTATATGCACGTCCTATAGAACTACTTTTCTATAGAATATGGTCATTTGCATTCTATATACACGTCCTATAGAAATATTTTTCTATAGAATATGGTCATTTGCATTCTATACATTCCTTTATAGAATTCTTTAGAAATACCTTTCTATAGGTCTGTCTATAGAAGTCACTGAAGCTCTATAGACCATTTTCATAAGGGGATCTAGGATCATACTCCAGCGGGACCTACAGTTTTCTGAGAAATCTAAAACTCTGGGGCCTAGAGAACCAAACCAAGGACTATGGTGGGAAGGAAAAAACCAGCATGAATTTACAGTACCGATTGATTCAACTTGTGCAATTGTAGTCCTAGCCTTCTGATGGAAATTGGGTCCTTCATTCACTTAAACCATCAGTATATTTGTTTGTTCTTTGGACATTAAGTATGGCGTAAGTTAATATTGAAATTATTAAATCAAAAAAGATTATAGCCAAACAAATAGCAGAACATCTGTTCTTGAAAGCAAAGAGAAACTGGTCGATGGTTCTTTCTTTTAAAAATATCGCGTGACGAAAAATAAATAAAAAAAAAACCAAACAGCAGCATGTATGTTTTGTTTCATGAAGTTTTGTTTCAAGAATGGCTACATCTTGTTTAATAGTCATGTAACTGAATATGGTCAAAGATTTCGTAACTAATAAAAATGAAAAATAAAAAATTACCTCATCAGAACTGGTATCAAAACTTAGTTTAAAATCCTCTCCCATCAAGAATTGCACTCGATTATAGATAACCTGAAAAAAAGAAATTAAAGATATACTATACAGCACACATATACAGTAACATCTCCATATATCAAAATCAAAGGTCCCATAAAAAAAAATAAAATTGATTTTACTATATAAGGAACAGGGATTTCAAATCGCAAAGTTCACCAAAACTTTGATATATAGAAGTTCTTCTGGGTAGATAGCTGTGAGATGAATCCAGTTTGCCCATATCAGGTGTTAAACAGTTTTGAAAATAAGAACCGATTATAAACTTTGTGGCTTTATACTGAAGAGAGAAAACAGACTAAGTGAACTGATCTCTTTTTTTTTTTCCTTTACAGCTCAGCGAACCGGCTGTTAAAATTTTGGTAGCTCGTCACTGCACACAACCTTTTTATCGACACCACTATCAACTGATGAACATACAGGGGTGATTGTAAGTCCAAACTATATTCCCTGAACATTCCAGGAAATTCCCTGAAGCATTACTCAATATTTTTGGTAAAGACACTGATTTCCAAAGGAATATAAAAATTGTGGGAAACAAAATAAAATTTTTGTAATTTTTAAAAAGAAATCCCGGAAGAGGCAAGTTGAAATTCCTGTAACTTAAGGAAATCCCAGAACAGAATCACCCCTGATCATAATATTCAACACAGGGCCATATCCCAAAATGGGATTATATCTGACCTTATACTGTGTTCCATAGAACAAGAAAGCAAACATCGTGCTATGCTAAGGATATTTTCCCCATGGAATCAAAGATTGTGGGTCTGTAGGTCAAAAAGCAACACATACTGAGTTCCTTCGGTAATCAAACCCGGATTATTTGTATGGTACACAAACACGTTACTATGCAGCCACTGGCATACATATGGGGGGGGGGTTGATGAGGGTTGTAAACCCCCCTAATTGTGAGGAAATTTTGCATATATACATATGAATACGGGAGGCTTTTTTTTTTCTTTTTACTTAATAATTTTCGACACACTGATATAAGCTTGATATAAGCACACACTTGAGATAAGCTCAAGCTAGAGCTGTATTAGTTTAGGAGAAAAAGAAGCACCGTCGAAAATAAATTCCCCCACAAAAACTCGCCCCCATAGCTTTGTGTGTTGACCATTATTTGGCAATTGTGTTATTCCCGTGAAGGGTAATAATATCTTATAACCTTATATACGGAGAAAAAGACCGTTGTTCTTGTCCTCGTTCATCTAGCAGGTTAAGACACTCCAGGCTAAACGGAGGGACTCTGGTTCGAATCCACGATGAGGATGGCGTCTTTTTCTCCTAAACGAAAAACAGCTCTAGCTTGAGCGTATTTCTACGTGGGTGTCGAAAATTATTGAGTAAAAATAAATCCCCCCCACGAAAACTCACAAAAACTCGCCACGGTGGCTTTGTGTGTTGACCATTATTTGGCAATTGTGTTATCCCTGAGAAGGGTAATAATATCTTACAATAGAAAGCTCTGTAACACCTCCCATTAGAGGTTTGTAACCCCTCCTATGTACACCCATGGCTTTGACCATAGAACATTTTGACCTCAGACATTTGTGATGCGTCAATGCTAGAATGGAACACGTTGTCTAACGCATTATAAAAACCAAGTTCTCATGCTATTTTCGACTACATCAAAGAATAATGGAAAAGATGGCCACAGCTAGTAACACTATATTTCCAGAAGACAGTAAATTCACATGCACTTTTCAAAAAAATATCTTACCAACTATTTGATTTAATTTACTATTTAGTTTTTACTTTTCAAATTTGATGAATTTACTTAAATTAAATATGCAATGCTGCATAAAAAAACTTGGTACAGAAAATAATGTTAAGATATTTATTACGTCCCAAATCAGTACTCAATATAGCAATAGTGATATCCATTACATCTTAAGAGACTACATGTTGGGGAAAGTCAGACGTTTGATGTTTGTTAAACTAGATATTCAATGTCAAGTATCGAGTGTCATTCGAGTTAGATAAAATGCTCAATGTCGCTCAAATTAGACATCCAATGTCGTTTACAATGAATATTAAATGCTGCTGACATCAGATAAAGCCACTTACAATAGATGCTCATTATTAGATATCAAATATTGTTTAAATTAGATGCAATGTCACTTTTGATACTCCATGTGTCATGTAAGTTGGATATTTAATGCACAATATATGCCAACATAAAATTCTGCAAATTATAAACAAACATCAAATACCTGAAGTTGTAGCTTAGCTCGGATTTTCAAAATATCTTCTAATAAATCTGCGGAGCAGTGGATCAAAGCAAAAGACATCAGCTCACACCTAAAAAAGCAATATCAAAAAACAGCAAATTAACCATTTAACATACGATTTAAATTAATTTTTTTTTTTTGCCAAACTACACTATTTCATTTTCTTCGAATTTCCGTATACACATGTTTCCACAATCCTCGAAAAAGAATCACACAGCTGCATTCCTTAAAAAATTTCAAGACGGAAAAGTCAGATTAAACTTGGCAAAAAATCAATACTTTTTGTGATAACTGAAATTAGTGTCTAACCTCCATTTAACGATTTTCACGGAATCAGTGAAAACAAGTGCTGAATCGAGGAATTTGCTAAACTGGGGGAAAACATTTATCGGAACTAATTACGCACCCATGAAGGTGGGGGGGGGGGCGGGGGAAATAAATCCCGGGCTCTTCCTTGGGTTGAAAGTTTACGTGTAAAATACTTTAAAAGTAACAGCCATTACATTAAAAAAAATAGCAATGTTGTTTACATTTTCGGCTCACCCCCCAAGCAAAAATCATGGGTGTGCTAGTGATTGGAACTAAAGGTATTATGGAAAAGGAAAATCAGAAAAATGCTCACCAGCACTCTGAATATGTGTTAATTTTAATAAACATGAGGCATAAACACATACGTAATTACTACTTTAATAAGAAATCTTTGATTTGATGTTTGTTTTGGTTTTTCTTGGGAGTTGGCATTTAACATTGCCTTTTCGATTTTTTCAAATGAATAGAAAACGCCTGACGTCAAAAAGCATTAAATACGTCTTTACACATTACAGACCAGCATTCGCGTCGGGTAAGAATTGAAGTGGTCAGTTGAAGTGGACTTTCTAACTAAAATTCTATTTGCAACTACAAACTAAACATTAAATCAAGGAAAATATAACGTTTAACTCAATGCAACTCAATCTGGACCAATATAAACAATCGTTAAATTAAGATTAGACTGTATCTGAATTCTGCGACAGAAGGATAGCAAGGATCATGCGATGACGGAACCTACAGTTTTACAACAAATCCAAATCTTAAACCTAGGGAACCCCTGGACCATGGTGTGCAGTTGGTCGGCAAGCATTCTCTTTCTTTGACATAGTTGGGAGTCGAACCCACGATGATCACATGCTAGGCAAACGCCTTACCACTGCAAGGCCGTAAAATGAATTAATGCGGGTTGCTAGAACTACTTGCCCACGTCAACAGAAATTTAATTATAAAATCTGTCACATTCTCAAATGATTCAAAGACGTTGTTTTTAAAATAAAAGCAAGTTAAAACAGAAAAAATAAATATATTAATAAAAACAACTCACTTCGCTTTAATATCAGAAAATTCGTCACATCCACCAAGCTTATAACACACGTTCCATCCTTCTTTATATCCGCCTTCGATGAGCTGATGACAGGCGTTCATGCATGGTTCATAATCCTTGGCCTGTGACATAATGAAATATTAATGTCATCATTATAACAACATCCTTATTTTAACATTTTATCACATAATTTCAACATTTCTTAATGTGCGTTGATAAATTAATAGTCTTTGTGCATTTTACATGGCAAGACTACCGTAAAATGCATCTGTCATGGGACTAACAACTTTATGCGACCTCCAAGTTATGATGAAGTTACACCACAAGAAAGCTTATTAGAAGTCAAAATCATAGAGCTTACAACTTGATGTGACCACCAAGTGATGATACAGTTACCCAAAAGCAAGCTTATTGGAAGTCAAACTCAGCTCAGAGAGACTGAAAGTGGCAAGCCCATGACCATCAGGTAGAGATGTAAAAAACCCGGGAATTTTGGACACATTGGAACCTTTGATGGGAAAAAATCAAGAAAGATGAAATAAAGGAGGTAGTCCTTTCTTCCTATTGGTCGATTCGACACGATCGATCAATAGGAAGAAAGGTGTGGACGGGACTATCTCCTTTATTCTACTTATCTTGGTTTCTTCCCATCAAAGTTTCCATTGTGTCCAAAATTCCCGGGTTTTTTACATCTGTATCACCAGGGCATCAATTTTTTCCATTTAATAAAATCCAAGACTCCTCGGACAGAACATTGTCTTTTTCATTAAAGGCTTGGATGAACTATGAATCTTACTGCCCAACACTGTCATTTTCACCAGCGTTCCAAAGTATATCCCCCCCCTCCCACCCCCAAACACTTTTTTTTAAATATTTCATTAAAAAAATAGACACAGAATCATGAAATAAGAATGTGGTAAATTTTGTAACTGTGGTCAGATTTCACTTGCACGTGTGTTCAGAGATACGTCAGAACAACAATTAATAAGCTGAGGAATTTTTATAGATATTGGTTATAGTTCTATCTTATAATGAAGATTATTTCACAACAGTCCTCTCTGAAACCCTGTGGTATAATCGAGAAACAGTGTAGTATGATGTTGTTGAGTAGAACATATCCAATAAGTTTCAAATGCTCATCACTGTCCTTCCCAAAAAGCCACTGTTGTGAACCCTAAGCGAACACAGAGTGCTGCCATTTTGTCCTACTGTTAGTTGTCTGATGGTAGCGCCACCTATTCGTAAAAATCTTTGGAAGCCAACACAAGGTAGAAAAAGATTGAAAAGGGGAGGGAAATAATTAGCAAGTGGGATATGAAAGGTTATTCTATGCAATACTGAAGCTGGGAGTAGATTGATAATCATCAACAAGGTTGTCAACGAATAACAGAAGATTGCAAAAATTTGAAATTATGAATATTTTTCCACAAATGAACAGCAGCAATACCTAGTTTATTACTATGAGAAAATTATGCATTATTACAAATACGTTATTACAAATAATAAAGAACAAAATACGGAAACCTACAGAAAATGCGGCTTCTGCAATAAGAGAAAGAACACTTCCTTCTCGAACTTTATCATCACCACAAACACGCAATAAATATGCCAATCTCATTAGCTATAAAATAAAAATACATTTTATTCACAGCAAAATTATACATTGGTAATCAAAAATTTGTAATAGTTTACAAAAATTCTAAATAGTTCACAACATTTTTTAACAATTTTCAAAAATTCTTTGAAGTCAATGTCAGTTCTTTAGTTCATATAATTTTATTATACAACAAGCTAATGGCTACGCATGGGATGCAGACCACCGCGAGAACTATAGATGACATGATTTGAAGCCATATCTACTGACTGGGGCATTTACCGTATATTTGAAATTCAGCCATTCAGAAGCCTTTGTTGTCATTGGAGAGTTACTTGGAGGTACTGTAGGATTCCTGAACTCATTTCTACAACTAAGCTGCGGACTACTGGTGTTTGTGACGTGAGAAGAAGCCTATTCGAACTACTTTTTATTGTTTTGCATGACTAATTAGCTGATTGCAAAGGGACTATTAGTTATCTAGTCAATTTACTCTTTAATGCTGAGTTTGGACTAATCTATTTAATATGTTTATACTTTGTAGTTTAATTGTAATAAGCATCTTTTAGCTAGGGTGGCGTACTTGTAGGGCTACATGATTAATAACCATTGCTTCATTTACTAGAGTGTCGTGATTATTTTGTTAAACCTTGAACACTGAAGGCGCTGTTTATGTGTTGCGCCTAAAAAGGGTTATGTGAATATTGTTTCTAGGTTAAAGCATTACTAATTTAATGTATTCTGGCTGTTGAATAGTAGAATGTATCGTTGCCAGTTTCTTAGGTTTGGGCCTACTTTATGGAGAGCCATATGTCCTTCAACAACTTGAGATGGGTTAAAGGGATCAATGCAATATCTGAACTAGCTGAGTCTAGGTAATGGGCTGAATAGCCCAGATTAGGGATTTTAATATTACATTTTAGAAGTTATTTACGTTTATTGGTACTTAACCAAATGCAATTAAAGTGTGTTTAAATATTTCTAGTTCTTCGTGTGCCTGTCTTCAAAACGGCGAGTACCTGAAGAGGAGAAAACTGCACTCATACCTTAGGGGGAGAAAACTGCACTCATACCTTAGGGGGAGAAAACTGCACTCATACCTAGGGGGAGAAAACTGCATTCTTACCAGACGATTTGGTTCTGTTTCTGTTATGTGCTCTGTCAGTCATAAAACTGTTGTCTAACAATACTTGTAGACTTGGAATTAATAAACCAGGTTTAAAATTTTTTCGTTACCTATTTGTACTTCAGTCACCAAGGCTTCCGTATTTATTACGTTAAGAGTTAAATGCTTAAATAAGTTTGCTAAATGAACTGGCTTGTCACAGAGCTCATGAGAACGTTTTTCATTAAAACTTTTAACAATTCCCAAATTTTCAATTATAGTTTATAAAACAAATTATAACAAAATTTGTAATTGTAAACGAAAAATCAATATTCACAAAATTGTGAACAGTTCATGTTTTTAGCAGACTGAAATTTTTTTTAAAAAATATACCTTTTGCGAATTGCGATATCCATTTATTTTGTTTGCCAATGCTCGTTGAACAAGAGTTAACCGATCAGCACATAATCTAACTACAGAAAAGAAATAAAAAATATTGATCTTAATAATGCAAACCAACAACATACAATAATTAATCATGTTATTAATCAATACATGCAACGAGTCACGGCTTGTGCCATACCAAACGCGCATGTAACAGTTTTTGTTGCAACAGTATTGTGAGTCACATTAGTAATGCTGGCTCAAGCTTTGTTTCGAACGAATTAATCATCTCATCTACGAAATGAGATCCTTGGTTTAATATTACCACCAAATTATCATTCACTTAGAAAATTTTCAACCTTCCTAGTCTTAAGAATGTAAACAGAAATTTCAAAACTATCAAAATATCCAATTTTAATTCAAGATTTGAAATCAGCAAAGTTTCAAAATTAAAATTATGCATAACGACACATGGAATCCTAGCTGACCCAAGTTCCAAAGGTTTATATTTAAAATGCGACACATTAAAAACAATGTATATTTTTTGAAAAACTATGAAAAATATGTCCCGGTGACGTGTTGACCATTTGGCAATAATGTTAACACTGAGGAGGTTAAAACATTAAAAAAAATACCAAGCAAAATTTTAAGTATTGTAATATTTCCTCAAAATAAAATTTTAAAATAAGTATAATGTCAAGCAGCTTTTTAAACACAGTAAAAAGCACCTTGTAATGGCAAACTTGCAACGTTGAATTCTTGAAGCAGTTTCAGCGATAAAATCAAGTCACACTCTTCTTCAATTGCAGGCGATTCATCTTCGATGAGTTTTAAACATGACCTGGGAAAGAAAATAAAATAATGGGAAAGATAGAAATAAAGTGGAAAAAAAAAATTGTAGGAAATTAAACATTAATGCCAACATGAGTTTTAACGTTTCATTAAATCAAAATCAATTCACAATGATCAATCAAATTTCATCAAGGTTAAATGTAAAAAATAAAATGATTTCAAATTTAATAATTATCCAGTCATTAAAAGGTTAATACAAAATTATTGTTCATCAACTTACTAGCTCAATGTATTTAGCAGGGTCTTCCACACGCTTCTTGTTTAATGTGAAGAAGCAAGACCGTTACTACCTTTGTACCATACAGATTTAGCTATCTAGTTTACTTTTGGGGTTGCATATGGACACTCATAGCATTTCAAATTCTTTGCTTTTTATTTAATGATCTATTTTTAGAATTACAGTAGAATCATTCTTAACTGGCCACAACTAGGACAAGACCCTGGTCAAGTCACTTTACCAATAGCTAAATAAACTTCGTTCATAAAAAAAAAGTGACAAAATGGATGTATTATAACAAACAGTTATTTCGACACTGGCGTAAGGTTTAAAAACACGACGTTTCGGGAGCCAACTGCTCCCTTTGTCAAGTGAAGGCAGAATGTGATATGACATGTGAACGTATTATAATGAATGTGGGAGATGAGATGTGGACACAGCATTGAACAATGCGGCTAAGGACATGTTAGTAGTGCCATCTGCAGTGAGATGGAGGAAGGAACTGCATACATTTCGTTTTCTAGCAAGTAATTGATGAAAAAACAGCACGTGTGTCTCTAAGCACAGCCATTCTTATTGTAACGTTTTGTTATAAGATATAAAGATTAATACCAGGACCCAAGTGTAGTTTGTAGTGCTAACTAAATTGTGTATTGTAATTGTGTAATTGTAATTCTATTATATAACCCAGAAAAGACAACCAGCAACAAACTATTGTAGACCTGCTTTAAAAAATGTGATAAAAATTGAAAAAAAAAACCCACCCAAAAAACAAGAAAAGATTTATGCACCGATCAAACTTTAAACATAGATATGTCAGTAGTTATTAGATAGGCACATAATGAAAGGCTCATTATTTTAAAAAGGAAACATCTTTTTGCTTGCTTTTAACAACCAATACTTTTTGAGGTTTCAGCTAAGGAAGCAGGGGGGGGGGGCACTTAAATCGACAATTTTTATTGTTTTTCTCTAAAGCACCAACATACAGAATGTAGTTGCACTGGAGACTGCTAAATAGCTATCAAGATGGCACTAAGTGTAAATTTTTTTTAACTAATGTTAGTTCCGGTGTGTTTAAAAATCATACCATGCTAGTGTCATACAAGGATCTGAAGGACTTGAAGAAGAGTTGAAATATTCTTGCGATGCTTTTATTACAAGGTCAACAGAATTGTCATAGGGTAGCTTGTACGAAAGATTACTCTGGCCTGATGTATTCCGAACTCTTCGAGATCTCTTAGAGCATTCCATTTTCTTTCCTGCTAGAGTAATGGTTTCGGGTCTGCCACTGCACAGCAAAGACTGCAAATATATCTAAGAAAAACAAAAACTCTGTACAAAAATATCATTACTAAAAATGAAACCCTGATAAAAAGACACCAAGAATTTATGAAAGCAGAAAGCATTTCTCCTCTTCTAAATCGAAATTCACAGAAATGCATTTTTTTTTCACTAATACATAATTTTTGTCATTTTACAATTGAACAAACTTTCCCGAAAGCTACAACCATCTCTTCTTCAACTCTATGTAAATTCATTTTGCTTCGATTTCTTCTTAACAGATAGCAGCACATGATGGTTTACAATAATTTTCATACTGCTACTTTTCCCCTCCATATCTCTCAGTCATCAGAGACAGAACTATTCGCCTTTTTTTGGAAAATCACCATATATTAGTATCATGTCTGGGTCGCCACTTATTCTGAATTTTTTTTTTTTTCAGAATTACCATCTATTACTAATAGTTAAGCTACGGAAGATTACTTGCCAATTAAACACTTCATTATTCACATTTAAGGCACTCGAGGGAGATAACCATCAGGGTTGGCACCATAATGAACCGGCATTCATGAGAAGCAGATTTTTAGGGGTGACAAAACTGAATTATTAATAAAAAAAAAAAGGAAGTCGTTTTGGGACGGCAAAACGTGTGTTTGCCCTCAGCAGAGTAATACCTATCACCGGCCTTGATAGGCATTCAATAATTTAAGAAATGAATTTACGAGCGAACATGGCTTTTTGTTTTCTACGGCTTGACTGATTATTTGTGGGGTGATACCACCCTTAAACAACAATTCTGTCAGTTGAGTTGAGATTACAGAACTGATGATATATAATAAAAATCGTTCTCTTCAGACACGAGGGCAATCCCCCCCCTTCTCAAGATAACCCCCTTTTTTCCCCTAAATGCATTGTTGAGTTTAATCTGTCTGCGTAGTTCCCTAATAGTATTGCCGTACATTAATATTATTCGGCCAAGGTAAATACACCAATCACAAATTTCTAGCTCATTGTTATCAATTTATATTTCTGACAACATCGAGCCAGATATCGTTGATTTGTTATACTGTTCATAAATAATCTCTAAAAAAATACAAACAACGTACTTCATAGCAATCTTGTGAAGTGAGAAAGGGGTATAGCTGCTTTTGGATTTCCAGCAAATCAATCAAAAGGTTTCGCCATTCAGTTTCATCCAATAGAGGTTGTCTACGTAAAAGTAAAATCAATATATTTTATTTAAATTAAAATAAAATATGGAGTACCAGAGAACATGAAATTTACAAACAAAAAAGTGAACATTTGAGTCTAGTTCAACAATTCAGATTTATAAGTGGCAAGAACTTCATAAAACCATCACCCTTGACGATGGATTGTTGCCGATGCATTTGAAAGCTTGGGTATTCTCCTTCACTTGCTATTTGTTAACAGTGTAACTTTTCTTGATTATTACATAAACGATCTTAGTGACAGTTATGAAATATTATCACAATAAAAAAAATACATAATTACACAGAATAGTGTTAAAAAAGTAATATGATATAAAGGGAATGGAAGATGGCAACAGCATAAAGAAAATGTTTGTTTACACTGCACTCAAGTTTCTGAAATAATACCACAGTAGATCATTTAAACTTAAAATATCATATTTTTTAGCTATTCAGAATTACATGTTTTCTTTTGTAAGTTATGCTTTGTGCTTTGTGGTAAAAGAATAGTTAAGATGATGCAGTACCAGGATCTACAGTTTGCCAAGGAATCCAAACCACTTTCACCTAAGGAATCCAAACCACTTTCACCTAAGGAATCCAAACCACTTTCACCTAAGGAATCCAAACCACTTTCACCTAAGAAATCGAAACTACTTTCGCCTAAGAAATCCAAACCACTTTCACCTAGAAAATCCAAACTACTTTGCCTAAAGAATCCAAACTACCTTTGCCTAAGGAATCCAAACTACCTTTGCCTAAGGAATCCAAACCACTTTTGCATAAGAAATCCAAACCACTTTTGCATAAGAAATCCAAACCACTTTCGCCTAAAGAATTAAATCATAAATAGTGTATCTGTAGGAAAAAAAATAGCCATGGATAGCCACACTGTCTCAAAAAGAGACAGTGTACATCCCGTTTGAACCTGGGGTAGCATCCAAGATCGCTTCCATCCTACGGGTTTTTAGTTTCCGGGTTCTCTTCATCCCCATCAACAAAATTGGAATTTCCTAGCTTAAAGATCCCATTCCGGATTTTAACAACTCCGGTATTTACAAGATTGTTTGTCAAGACTGCGAAAAATGTTATGTGGGCCAGACACGAAAGGCACTGCGATTTAGGGTCAAGAAACACGAAAATTATGTATGAAAACAAGAATTACTTAAATCTTCTATCACCCAGCACTGTTAGAATCAAAACCATCGTTTCTCCTTCCATAATGCCCGAAGCATTGAACGAGTTCACTTTCCGTCTGACCCTAATTTTTTTGAAGAATTCCACATATTTCAAATGGGCAATGGAGCTATCAACGATCCTAGTGAAAGCATATTTTTTGCGGAATGCTACAAAAAACTGTTGCCCCATTAACTGTATTTAAAATCCTCATCAGTTTAATTTTGACTACTTTTCTGAACATTTCCACTGTCTCGGTGATCAGCGTTGTATCCAGAGATGTTTCTCCTATCCCAGTGAAAAACGGTTATTTTTCTCCGAAGCATTACTTGTAACTCGTATAATGAAAACCGTGACCATCATTACCAATCAACAGTTTTTTTGGTTTGTATATTTTGTTTGAAAAAAGTATCAAGAAGCTACTGAAACAGCTGTCACGACATTAAATTATGTAATTTCTAACTGCAACAGTATTGTGTTTTATTTATCTACAATTTCAAGAGAGTTTACAAACTCGGTCTCGATGAAAGATTCCCCAAAAGTACCCTCAGTAAATTGATATGAATTTAGATTAAAGTCACCAACGAGAACAACCGGATAGCATTGACCAATCAAGTATCCAAGAGCGTTGGAGAGAAGATCCATATAAGCTCTATAAGTGGATATAGAAGGGGATATGTAAGCACAAATAATTCGTACTGTGAAGGATGTACTGAACATGACATCAAGACACGCTAACTCATATAACTCTTAAATAATGCGATGAAATGATAATTATTAAAACAAAAATAGTATCACTGTTAAACGGATGTTATGAACAAACCTTTATACACATACCTCCGACCTGCAAAACGCGTAAGCTTCGTCAAAAGCTTCTTAATCTCTATTGTATCTTCCGAACATTGTTTAACATATCCCACTGTAACCGCCATTCCATTCTTTTCAAATAATTCAGCAATCCTACGAATAAAACCGAAGTTAAAATGAAATATACTTACCTTGCTTTACACATTGGAGGTGTTCATGATATTCATTCACATAAATGGTTATTATTGGCAATGTAGAGCTTTCAAAATTATTGAAAGACGGGGTTTATAAATACATATATACATTTAAGCATTACGATATATATACAATTATAATTTATTTTAAATTATTGGGGAACTAAGGGCCCCCACAGGCCCATACATCTCTACATCTATGGTTACTATAAACAAAGCTCTGAAGGATGTGCCATTTGGCTACATTTCAATGGCTTTCATGGCTTTGGCTACATTTCAACAATTTTTTTTTTTTTCAGAGGAAAAAGATATTTCAACAATATTCTTAATATGATGCTACATGGTGATAACATGTTGCTTGGATGATGCTTAGTGATCGCCATTTCTTAATAGCACATCACCATCAGTTGGCGGTATTTTTAATTGATTAGGGAAATTATATAGATTACCATTAACGCACATGTACTGCTAAACAAAGTGTGCCAAATTGCACCAAGAAAAGGCTTACTGGAAGTGCACCCAGTTTTTTTGTTGACCTTTAACGTTAATTTAGGACAAAAATTTGCAAAACACCTTTATAACTAAGGATAGTTAACCAGTTGCCCTTTTACTTCAAGAGTAAGTGTTCCACTAGTTGCTCAACTACATATTTCACAATGGAGCAATACTTTAAAAGCTTGTTCTTTGAACAAGAATACAAGTCAGATATTTGCTTCTGAAGATAATGTACACAGTCTAGTACATATTGCTTGAGATGATGTGCAAAAAGTCTTCAGCAAGGACAGCTAACCGGTTGCCCCTTTACTTCAATGATACGTTTTCCACTGGTAGCTCAACTACATTTTTCACAACTGAGCAATCAGCCAAAACTTTGATCTCGAAACAAGAGGGACATTGGTCAACTATATTTTCTTTTGCAGATATTCTGCATAATTGGAACAAAATATTAGAAGCTAAAAAATGTAGTGATAACACAGAAAAAAGTCTCAACCATACTAAACGCGGTTTGATTTTTTAATTTATTACTCTAAAATATGAAACAATATGATGGAATAAAGTGAAACCTGAGATGTTTTTCCAATTCTTTCATCCGATCTTGAAGTTTATCAGCTTCGGCTGTGGAATTCCTAAAACATATAAAATGGTGAAAATTAAATTGATGATTTCATAATATATGAGTATTGGAAAGAAAATACATTGCCAACACCGGCACCACAACACATAGAGGGCATTAAGTCTCCGAATACATTTAGAGGAAAGTCATAGCTGCCCAACATGCTCACTGTGAACAGAAAACTGTAATTTGGTACTGTGAAACTGGACCAACCTAAACATGAAACTTTAGCTAGCTCCATTAATTTATTAATACAACTGTCTTTTTTTTTTTTCATATAATGTAACTGTGTAAATTAATCGACCTTTTAATACAGCATATTAATTTCATGAAAAATCAGTTATGAATTTAGAGTTTTTTAATTTATTGTGTGTATCCGTTTGTAATATGTAGTTAGGATTTGTAATAATGTATATGCAATTTAAAATAGCGCAGAGGTTTCTACCAAACGCTTTTAACTTGTATCACGAATTGTTTACAGTTTGAAATTTTGTTTTTCAAATGTTGTTCCACTGGTGGCCTATTGATATCTATTTAATTAAGTGTAGAATGTGTGATTTTGGCTGGCCTTGTGGCATAAAGATACATCCTTCAGTTTGGGTATTCGAGACCATACCTCCCAAGGTATGGATTATTAAATGTGTGGAATGGTGTGTCCACATGGTATTTATGGTCGTACACCGGTTCTCGCTATTTTGTTATTATAATTTCTTTTTTTTTTCTTTTTCTTTTCACTCTTCGCCTTTTGTTTTTTGATAAAGTTGGGCAGTGTGGCCAATATTGCCAACCCTGTGATTTGGCCAATATTAACACCTCTTCCAATGATTTATTTCTCTTACATATAAATGCATGCAGCCTAACCAATAAAGTTTCTCTCTTGTATAACCTCTTGAACTTGATCACTAACCCCGTTCACTACATTTGTATCATGGGGACCTGGTTTTATGCAGGTTATTATACCAATATAAATAATTATAATTTATTCTCCGAAAGTTATTCTGAGGCACGAGGTGGTGGTGTGATGATTTATATTCACCATAGCCTCTGTTACACTACTGTTCCTCAATGGAGCGATATTTACCCCGAAATCGAAATTGTTACTATATAGGCTACTCAAATGCAATTTTTATTGTCTGCATTTACAGACCACCTAGCGGAAACGTTGAGGATTTTTTTAAGCTTCATCCAAAAATTGCTTGACCACATTAATATAACGTAATCAAAACTCATAATTATGGGCAACCTCAATGTTGATATCAATTAAATTCCTAATAGACATACCTCTAATTTCAATGATATGATCTATGCTAATGGTTTTGAAATTACTATTAAATCACCTACTAGAATAACCGCTAGCTCTCAATCGTTAATCGACCTTTGTATAACAAATATTTTACATAAAAATTCTGGAGTGATTGCCCATCATATCAGTGACCATCTTTCAATATTCATTACTATTAATCTTCCAAATCTTCATTTGCAAAATTTTAAGCATAAATTTATCCTTCACGACCTTTCTGAAAGCAATTTAATTCTCTTTAGAACTCGTCTTTCTAATGTTGATTGGTCACCCATCCTTGCGTTAACTGATACCAATGAAGCCTTCGACCAAACCAATGTTTAGTTGAAAATCTAGGCAAAACTTTAGAAATCCCCTTGATGAAAAGTTGCATTGCATAGTTTTCTTCATAAAATATTTTCTTTGAAGGCATAAATTGAAAATAGTTAAAAAAATAACAAAAAATATGGATTTTTAGTCATATTGATATTTTTTTATATGAAAAAAAAAAGATTTTTTTTTAAATTTTTTCACCACTTTATGTCTAATGTAGATATGCTAGTTCAGTAAAAAAAATTCAAAACTTTACCATAATAAATAAAAAATGTGCAAAACCATACCTCTACTCCCTTAATACCGTTGTGCAGCCTGTGGGCCTACGCGAATAACCAAAATTGGCCCTTGGACTGAAAAAGGTTGAAGACCCCTGTCTCGTGGCATAAGAACAGACAAGGTCATGTCAGGCGAGAACCTAAGGTTTGTCAATAAATACAAACCTCTGTTGCACAGGCTACAGTTTGCGTGTAGGGGGGGGGGGATGATGCATGTTCAACAATACTGTTAAGTACATAGAAAATAAGTTTAATTACCTGCTATTACTATTATGGTAAGAGGGCAATTGGTCCATAATCACACATATGTCTTTTAGACAGTTATTCCTAAAAAAAAAATAACAGAAAAATAAAATCAATTTTAAGTATCATTTTGATATCAAGACTTTTTATTTTAGGAATATTTTTCAGTTATATAACCCATCGATATAATCAAATTACTAAAGCAACGTCACAGAAAATTGCAAGTTTTTAGTATAATGACTACCCTTAATAAAATAATGATTCCCTTACTAATTAATTTTCACCGCTTGTTTGCATTTTATGGCACAAGGACAATAATGATCATGTTAGCAGGGCCTATGGTTTTCCAAGAAATACAAATCTCCCTCGCTTGAGTAACCAAACCCACGAATGAGGAACCATAGAAAAAATGGCGAGTTCAAGTACCTGATGAAATCTAGCCCATATATGCCATCTGTTTGACTTTTATAATTATATTGCTGTTGCATTAATGTAAAGAAAATATTGTGCAAGTAAAATTATAAAGCACTGAATTTATTTAAAGAACATAAAAGACAAGTGGCGGGACTAGGGCTGCCCTTGTTTGTATTTTAGAGTGCAAAGACAGATAAATTCATGCTGCAGGGGAATCTACAGTTTTCCGAAAAATGTGAAACTGACGTCTAGGAAATGAAACCCTCGAACTAGACAAACCAACCTCTGAAAATATACAACATATACGTGGGTGGCAAAAATTATTGTATAATAAATTTCCCCCACGAAAACTCACAAAAATCTCGCCCCGGAGGCTTTCTTGTGTTGACCATATTTGGCAATTGTGTTATCCCTGCGGAGGGTAATAATACCTTAACACCTTTACATACGGAGAAAGAGAGCGTTGTTTCCTGTCCTCATTCGTCTAGCGGTCCAAGACACTCCGGGCTAAACGGAGGGACCCTGGTTCGAATCCAGGATGGGGAAAGCATCTCTTTTTCTCCAAAAAAAAAGCTCTAGTTTGAGCTACATATACGTGGGTGGCAAAAATTATTGTATAACAGCATTATCTCTATGGCACCATAGTGCTGTGGTTTCTCTTATATCCACTTATTTAACTCTCTTATAGACTCACATGAAAAAGACTTTAGATTATTGCCAGGACAAGTCTGGCAGTAGCAAGTAATACAAGTTTCGAAGAAGAAGAAGCAGCAGATTAGATTTATAAAGGTTCAAGTTTGCAATGACGGAAAAATTAAACCCACCTTTCACAAGTATAAATGCAATCCAATGCAATGGCAATATGTTCTTCACCGGGTATAAGGACATCAATCTGCTGCTAGGATAAACAGAATAATAATGGCTAAACAACAATAAGAAATGCAGGAAGAAACGAGCATAACGAGAATAAGAGTTAAAAAACAATTGTCTGAAAGGAATTACAACGTTAACGGTAACAAGTTAAACGTTGAAACTTCATGATCATTCATCATTTTCAAGAACTGTGTATTATTCCACTGCTGGGGGAAGTTATCTCGAAGTGCTCATTCTGAGAAATTTGTTTCCATGTTACCCCAACTTGTTTTCTAATTTGATCTGCCTGTCTTTACTGAGGAAGTTTTCATAGCCTTCCAAGTGGAATTTATAATGATATTGGCTTTTTTTTTTTTTTACAAGCGCATTATAATGAATTAGTGAAACACACATATAGTTAAATTCATTTATGCATAATAAATACACATATATCAGATATGAGCTAAATGTAATATTTTCGAATAGGTTGTAAAATTTTTATTCAGATAATTTTATGCTTACATCTGTTCTGGAACTTTCGAATATTTTACGGCAAAATTTGAGGCTATCTTTTGAAACGTTAACAAGATACCGTTTCAGCAAAGTTTTCTTGCTTCCAGACAGGTGTCTTTCGCAGCGATCCAGAAAAGGTAGCAGAAATGACTTTACATGTTTGATAATATTGTTTTCATCACTCTATAAAAAAAAATTCCATCTGCATACCAAGCACAAACATATAAAACTGTTTTTTGTCCAACTATCTATAAATTCAAAAATTGTAGGAATAAAAAAGAATTTTTCATAATGAAAAATTGTTCATAACTTTAAAAGAAATCATTATGGAAATACAATAAAATTCCAATTACTTAGATAAATCTCAGTCTATCTGGATTATCAGATATTCAGGTAGAAAAATTCCCCAAAGGAAAAAATGGGTGACCTCACCCAACTGATCGCCGCAAGGTCAAAAGAATAAAAATCCGAATAATTAGAATCACTAAGTAAGAATGAATAATACCTGGTTGATTTCCTAAACAGCAGCATTTTTGAAATAGAAAAACATTTAAAAAGATATTTACACAAACAATATATAGATTAATACAATTACACTGTTTACAGAAATACCTTGGACATCAGTAACTGAACGATTTCAAAATCATCTCGTTCTTCAAAATCTTTCAATGTCATATTATTGTCCAAATTACAATCATATACGAGTGTTTCCAATGTCTTCAGATTATTAAGAAGCCGTTCCAAACCCTAAATCAAAGATAAAAAAAAAAATGTAAAATTCATATACGATTGTTTTTGACACTACCAAACTGTATTCGAATTATACCTCCATGCCCTCGTTTGTTGCCTATGGAGATTTCCTATGGTCAATAAGTTCTATATACCCTTTAAAATAAAATCACCAACATTTATTGTCCATGCAGGCCCCCTCTTTTTTTAGTGCTGCTGTTTAAGTTGTCTAAAAACTGAGTTGTGTTTAAATATGGACATGATCATCTGATATGAATAAATTAGCAATACGTTGGGTAACGATATAATTCAATCAAAATTTGACCTACCAAAACAATTGTAAAAACAACGTACCAGCTCATTGCATTTATGTGAATTTTCATTTGAGTAATCGTGTGAGTTAAAGAGTTGGTGGATTAGATGACCATGGTCACAATCATTGTTTATTTGTTTGTGGTTTTACGGTTCAAGGACTACAGTGGTCATGCTGCGCCGGGACCTACTGTTTTCCGAGGAATCCGAACCTCTTAAGGCCTAGGGAACCAAACCCCGGACTACAGTGAGCAGTGCGATCTTTATGAGATCTCTGAGTAAGCGTTCTTTGCACCGTTGGGAGTCAAACCCGAGTTAATGGTGAACTAGGCGAACGTGTTACCATACCGTGCCATCATATGGACAGGTCATAATCATTATGTAGTTCAACGTTGGAGATATACATGTTCCACAGACGCAATAATATTTTTCACCCAAATAATTTTTTCTGAAAAAAAATCTACGTAAATTAGATAGAAAACTATAAAAAAAACAGCAAAGTTTAATTAATTTTATTTAAAATTAATAAAAGTTTCATGAAAATAAAGAAGATTACTTGTATGTTTCGCTCCATTCCCAATTTTATGAGATCCAAGGCATTATCAACTAAACTACTGTACTGTTCAATCTCATGAGTCCGTTCAATAAACCATTCAGTTACCAGTTTTGGTGTTAATTTGTCCCTAAATGAAATAATAATACAAATAACGAAATTATAAGCAGAGACTATAAAGCAAAATTATGAAGACATATTTAAGGCAAGTTTATAAAGAATTACTATATGCGACTCAAGCAGGACTCAAACCAGTGATTGTCAACCAGTGCTTCAACAACATACAGACACACCTTGTTTTATCGCTAATAATATTTTTGTTTTGTTTTTTTTTTAATTAGAGATATGGGGCAACCTTTATCGAACAAATTTATGAGCATCTTTTTTCCAGTAGTGTGCACTTACTTTTTTGTCTCAGTGTCACATTTGGTAATTAAAAGGTGGATTAATTAACGGAGTTCTCATTGACATCAGAGGAAAAATTCCCCAAGTTTTCAAGGTAGTTCATTGACCAATTGAAAACAAAACTTTGAATTGAATTTTAGTTTCAGGGATAATAGCTTCACGTTCGCATAAAGTTTAGCTATTTAGCTATTCAGAACAGAAATTAGCAAGATTTTCTGTAACTTTTCCAGGTTCAACTGAAAAATCTTGGTTTTCCCTAACTTTTAGGGACAATTTCAAATTCCCTAACAATTCCAGATCCTACAGGTTTTCCAGGTGCATGGAAATCCTAATTTATAATGCTATTGCACACTTCATAGACTACCATGAAGTGTAAACATTAAGTTTTCGAAAAGCAAAAAAGTTCATGTGATTTGTTTCACTGCAGTGATCTGGAACTGAATCTGCAAGGGCGGACACAGGAATCATGACCTCACCCCCCCTCCCAAAAAATTTTTTTTTTCACTGTAAAAAATTCCAACTTTCATGATAAATGAAGGGTGTTATTCCAAGACCATGGCAAATTCTGTCCTTGACATCCCCTCCTCCAAATGGAAGTCTCTGTCCACTACTATGAATCGACAATATCTACAAGAAATGCCTGTGTATCTACAATGTAAGTATTTAAAAAAAAATGAAAGGTGAAATTGTTTTTTAATTTAATATTTTTAGTCATTCCTATGATAAGTAAATTTTTACCTATATTTCCAAATGTTCTTATTTGCCTCATAAAAATCTGCAGTGAAATCATCCGCAGGTGTTGCTGGAACTCTGAAAATTAAACGGATAGTTAAGAACACAGTTCAATATAATTATTTAATTAGTAGTAATTCTGTACAATAATGAATTTTATAAAAAAAAGTTGGAATTATATACATATTCCCACCTCATAATTATCAACTTCACTAGTATGTGTATAATAATAAACTCAAAACTATTTTTTAATATTTGTGTTTTTTATATCCTATGAAGAAAGCTTTGTCTGTTTGTGGTTTTACGGCTCAAAAACTACGATGGTCACGTTGCGCCGGGATCTACTGTTTTCCGAGGAATCCGAATCTCTTAAGGCCTAGGGAACCAAACCCCGGACTACAGTGAGCAATGCGATCTTTATGAGATCTCTGAGTAAGCGTTCTTTGCATTGTTGAGAGTCGAACCCGAGTTAACGGCGCACTAGGCGAACGCGTTACCACACTGCGCCACTGTAAGGCTATGAAGAAAAGCATCCATGAATACAGAGGGAGGAAACTAAGGTTTATACAAGCCACCAACCCGCAAATCAGAGAAGACATCTGAAGAATAACATCACGAGATGGGAAGAGAGGTTATCTGAAACAGTACTGGTGACTCAATGTGACCTATTGTTTGTTTGTGGTTTTACGGCTCAAAGACTACAATGGTCATGCTGCGCCGGGACCTACTGTTTTCCGAGGAATCTGAACTTCTGGACCTACAATTTTCCGAGGAATCTGAACCCCTTAAGGCCTAGAGAACCAAACCATGGACTACAGTATAACGTGACCTATGATCAATACAGTTACACAAAACCAAGCTTATCAGGAACTGAACCCAATCCCACCAGCTTAACAGAAGTGATGATAACCAGCAGCGTGTAAAATAAGAAGGAACACAGTAAACTCCAGATTATCCGTGCTCGAAAGATTTGGAAATTAAAAAAATAAAAAATCAAACGTAATTGATTATTGAAAATAAGGTAATTACATGCCACGAGAGATTATACAGATTAGCACTGACATTGGTACTTAAGTTAGAAATAATGTATATAAAAATTTAATCTTATTTGAATTTTTGATGCCATTTCAACCTACAGTTCATTCACACAATTTGAAAAGTGCTGTGAGGCCAAAAAGAGAGAAGAGAGTGTGTGTGTGTATCACAAATCGCATTTAATACACTTACAGATGATCAACTGCATTTGTACATAATTTCTAATAGTCTGTGAGACATTCAACATCAGAGACCATTATGAAAAAATTCTTACCATTGCTACACGGGAGGTTATTCCCACAACATTTGTACAATAGCTATCCCTCCCCACCCACCAAAAAACTTTTAAAATGTTATTTTTTATTCTACAGATAAAGATTTTAGCATATAGTAGGATGCACATATATATATACATATTTGTGGCAATAATATTTAATTTTTCAACATTTTACTCAGTATTTCTACAAAGATTTTCCGATTTTTGAATATTCTACGATTTCGATTATCCACGGTAGTCATGCCACCCATTACCATGGATAATCAAGAGTTTACAGAACTGATTTCTTACTTATTGAATTTAATTTCACACCAATCTTGCTTTCGCCAGGTATCTTCATTCCATGTGCAAAGAATAGGCCCATTTTCAGAATATCTGTAATTTACAGGAACACCTCTGCTTTAATAGAAATCATTATAATATAATTACATAGCAAAAATAATCACTGATCTGTTTGACTGCATTTTATGGTGCAAGAACAACTAGAGTCATGCTGTGCCGAGATCTATGATTTTCCAAAGAATTTGAACCTCTGTAGGGATCAAAACCCAGGGCTACGGTGAGCATGCAAAATGGTACACATTCTAAGGTACTGTTAGAATTGAACACTGCGTCATTAATGTGATAAATTTGTTACTCCTGCAGTCTCATGTGGGGCTAATAATCACTGATGTTAGTGGTATAACATGGCGTCAAAAATGGGTCATCCCAAATTGTTTACTACCCCCACCCCCCAAAATTAAAAAAAAAGTCACAATTTATATAGGTGTTATGATGATATGTATATGTGTTATGACTTAATCGATGGGAAGGGATGGTGTATAATTAGAAATGATCCATTTTTTAAGTCATACTATGAAACTGACTGATACGCATTAGTTTCACGCATATAGTGGAATGTCAGTTATCCATGGGGTCTGTGACAGGTCTCTGAAAATTGAAATTCGGGTAACTGAAAGTGTATATATATATATATGGTGAGTAGACTGTTGTCTTGGTTACTATGAAGTGACTTTCCATGAACAATAGAGATCCTATTAACTAGGGGTGATACAGATAACTGAAGTCCAAGTAATTGAAATTTTACTGCATATACCAATTCAAAATCGTGTTTTCAAAAGTATTTATGTACAAAGTACTCTACCTATATTTAAATAGCCTTTGGAAAGGGAAAAAATGACCCAATAACTTGATTCAAAAAAACAACAACAAAAAACGGCAAAGTTAAAAATCATTTATAATAGGATCACAAAGGCTGAAATCAACCTCAAAAGGACCAAATCTTACCCCAACTTCGGCAACAAGGATTGATACTCCACTGGAGATGTGGTTTCGGGAAAATTACTCAAAATAGGAAGCCTATGTATGAGAGTTTCGCCACCATGATAAGTGAACATTGCAGCTATGGCCTGGAAATTGGAGTTGCGTGCAAAAGATATGCAAGCCTCAAACCCAGATTGGCAACGGAATTTTTTAAAAAATTCAGAATCGTAAAATTCGTCTGCCATTCCTGGGCCTCCCAAAACAGCCTGTGGAAAAATGAATTCTTTTTTGGTTATCCTGTATGATCAGAAATTTGAAGACATACAATGCAATTAAAAAAAAGCTAAATGAAACAACCCAAATGATGATGAAAACTTACCTCGTAAGTTGTGAGTCGATCCAAATATCCCAAAAGCTTCAACCGGCACTGACAGAGCTGCTTTTGCTCCAGGGTTAATCTAAAACCATAACCATTGAAAGATCAGTCACGCAAAGCTTTTTCACCAACTTACTAGTTAGTTTATTATCTTCCAGTAAACCGGCATCTTGTGATTGAATTTGATGGTAAATTAGTAGCCTTATTTGCTAGCTGAAAGTAGTTGTGAAGTGGCTCAACTTTTCTCATCACTAGTAAGCAAATGTACTTGGACACCAGTGCTTTGTTACCAAATGCAAGTAATAAACCATCCAATTCAAGCAGTTTATACTTCATCTTTATTATTATGTTTGCAACAACTGGAACTGTGCAGAACAAGTTATTTGCTACTACCTGCATCTGACCAGTGCTCGGTACTAAACCGTCTATCATGCTTTTTTTCTGCTAGCTGGTTGAAGCTCGTGAAAAGGCTTTGTGATTTTAATCATACTACTCCACAGCCACTTTAAGCTTAATCCTGAACACAGGGAACAATAAATACATACTACAATATACACTGCGTACTATAAATATGCGCTGCATATGCAGTAAAACCTCCCTTAACGACCATCCCTATCCAGCGGCCACCTCCCTTAACAACCATTTTTTCTGGAAATGAATTTTCTCCCTCCACCACAGAACCAACGCTAAATTTAGCTCCATTCAGAGACCACCTCTCTGAGCGACTGCTTTTTTATGGAACCAACGATGGCCGCCTTAGGGAGGTTTTACTGTACATGTATTATGATGTAAGATACTATTATCTTTCTCAGGGTTAACACATTTGACAAACGATCAACATACAAAGCCACCGGAGCATGTTTTTTTGCAATTTTCATGCAGGAATTTTACATATAATCCCTGATGACCATGTTGAAGCTCAAACTAGAGCTTTCTATAGAAATAAGAAAAAACTACCAGGGAAGACATTTACATACAAAAGGTTAAACACTGGTAAAATAGCAAACGAAAAAGATAGCTCAAGCCTTTGGACACAGCAGCAGCAGTCCTTCATCAGGAGTAATGGTCATTACTTATTACGTTAACCCTGAGAAGGATAATAATATCTTACAAAACCTTATCTATGGAGAAAGAGAGCACATAGTTGTGCAGAGTTACTAGATATATAGCCTGTATTATGATATTTAAAATGCAATACAGTACAAAATTATATTCCTATATAAATTCAAATGACCTATAGGACAAAATTCAAGGAGCGTATATTAAGCAACATACATGTATGCTCCTTATCTAAAAAATGGGAGGAGGATTACTCCTCTCTAACCCCCCAGTAGTTACTTTCTGGGTATTTGTGAAACTTTTCATTCCAATCACATAAATCATATGCACCTTCACCAAAATTAATCATTTGTTAGAATTAATGGAGTTAAGAGTCCATTGAACTGATGTTATGCTATTCACTTCTCAGGGGTCATCTACAAACTTTTTCACGACAATACGATTCATGTAAAGTAGCTAACTCACTTTGAAAAGTTCACTTGTTTCAATAACTCGGATCTTGCACGCTCCATTTCTTGTTTCCGATTTTCGATTTCATCAAACTGGGAATAATGGTCATAGCAAGTATCAGTGTACTCTTCCACACAAGGATCTCCCAATATAAACCTGCAATGGATTGAAATCAAGTTGCATTTCTTGCATACACACCCTGTACACAAAAATATCTACATATATCTATCAAAAGAAAACAGTGAAATTTATTACAGTACTACCTCCAATCAACAACTCCCAAGGGAAGGGGGAAAATCGTCATTAAACACAGACATTAATCAGAATATGTGTATATTCTTAAATGAGTGCTATCTGCTTGGTTTAAAAAGGCCATATTAAATTAATTTACATACAAAAGGTTAAACACTGGCAAAATAGCTCTAAAAGAACCACTTAAGGTTTAGAGCATAGACTAGAGGTGAGTTCGGGCTCAATTTTTGAAGTCTGAGCCCGAACGTTTGCAATTTGAGCTTGCCTGAGCCCGAAATACTTTGAAAAAATTTGAGCCCAAGCCTCCGTAAGCTCAAAACTTCAAAATAGAAAAGTAAATTTTCGGCTTCAGTTGGATCCGTCTTATGCGCCTGGGCTCTCGGACTGAGCCCGTCTCATCTCTAGCACAAACACCCTAGATTTTGGGGAGCAGTTAAGTTGGTAAGCGTTCTTTTTTTTTTTGGTACGGTTGGCAGCACGAGGCTAGATGAACAGGTTACCACTATCGTTGAACCTGCAGATCTGTAGAAAAAACAAGCAAGCACTGGTAGCTGCTACCAAATCCAGATTATTAACATAGCCAAATGAGTACACATACCACCACTACCCTTCCGCAGATAATAGCCATGAAGCTTATATGAATAGCTAACTTCGCAATTTTCCAATGAACATGTTAACCAATTTTTAAACTATGGCATTTTCTTTCTTTTAATCTCTTGATTAGCTATAAACTTCCACTCCTCGTATATAAAGTTACGACAGAAGACCTGGTTTTGCCTTTCACCACATCGCAGATTCGTCATCACAGAACGTAACATGCGTCGTCACTACATTCGAATTCCGCTATCTCATACTACCTTTAAAATTCATGGCATTGCTGTCACTGGTTTTAAAATCTGGAAATCAATCCCCCTAAAATATAATGCTCTGTTTTATCACTGCTTTAAAACCAAATTCTTTAACTAGTACCTTAATCAGGTTTGCTCATTCATATTTGATTATAATGGTTACATTCCACCCTTTCTGCTGATTCCACACACAATCAAAACATGGAGGATCTGCATCTCCAGAAAACTTCACCATTTCATCAATCTTCTGCCGCCATTGTGAAGTCTTCGGTTCTAGACTGTGCTCATAAAATTCTTCATGTGATATCCCAGTATGCATGCAAGTTTTTTAACCAATACCAAATTTTACTTGCGGACTAAATTCTAGGTGTCTTTATTGCAAAATTTGAGCAATCTCCTGTTCTTCCTACTGGAAAAAGAGCTGCATTATTAGCATAGCATCGCTACTGCTCTTTCCATCTCCTCACGAAAGTTTTTAGAGTGTCCTTATGTATAAAATTACAAAGAATAAAATATCATTACTATCAGTTGCCATTATGCAACACAGTAGGGGTTTTTGTACATTAACAAAATATATTAGTCATATACCAAAGTCTTAAATCTTTTTAAAATTTACGAAGGTATAAAATTAATAGCAAAAAAAAAAAAAATAGTACATCATATTTAAATACATCAAACCAGTAGTGTAGCAATTCAAAGCTTATGGGGGGGTGGTCCACATCACAAGATTTTGTGATGATGTCTATGAGAAAATAATGTGTTTTAATATCCACTGGGGGGGCTTGAGCCCCCTGTGCCCCCCCTTTCCTATACCACTGCGTCAAACTTTGGAGATTTTTAGTTTTTAATCTGCACATTATTCTAGAATTAATATACCTATATAGAAACGCAAAAACCACTGCCGATATCACCTCCAACCAAATATTTAATTTTTAAATGCAATGAGGCAAATTCTGGTCAGTTTAATCTTTACTATTTTACATAAGCCTAATAAATTTGTCTTATTCCATGTAACCTATTTATAAACAAATGCGTATTTCACAAACCTGCCCGGGTCTTCCCCCTTTCCAATAGCAATTAGTCCTGCCAAATCTGTTCCCCTTAAGCCATACAACAGAAGTTCTTTTGTGGCTTCTATCGTTTCTGGTACTCTTTCAAGACATTCATGTAGAACCCACGCTCTTCGTGTAATCTTGCTCTTCAAGGAAAAAGATACATTAAACATATAAATAAATGAATATAGGACGTACTGCACAACAAAGTACTAAATTATAAATTAACACATAGTTTTGTTAGTCAAAACCTACATCTAGACTGAGTCTGGACATAGGTTATGATAAAAGCAAGATCTTTCCTTGTCAAAGCAATTGTAAATGACATGCCAGTTTACAAAGCTGTTAATTTACAATTTAATACATTAAACATCTCATAACAATTATTCATACATTGGTTCTGATTAAAACACTAATTATGACTGTTTCATACTCTTGATTCTGTTTATTTAATACACTGATTCTGGATATTTAAAACATTGATTCTGGATATTAAATGCATTGATTCTGGCTATTTAATGGATTTATTGTAACTATTTAATGGTTTAAGTCCTGTATCACGATACCACACGAACACACAAACGCAGCCATCTCAAATGCCAATGACAGTGCAATATAACATTCAAACCTTTTGCATATTTATGATTACATGTGTGCGAAGGTTAGTAAAAGAATGGCCATTCCTGAAAATACTTGATTCACTTAAAAGAACAATCATTCTCACTCAGTGAATGGGAATGATGATTCTAATTCTCATTCAGATAATGGTAATTCCCATTATCAGAGTAAACGTCTCAAAGAATGAGTTAGGAGAATTTATGTTCTCTTAAAAGTATGTAAAAGCTTTTGCCCACTTCTACTTACAATTATGAGTATCTAATGCACCATGTTGAACAATTTGAATTTAGCCACTGTAGTATGGGTGAGAAAACAGATTCCCAGGAGTTTAAATGTAACAGTCTGGTAAACAAACTTGCTATATTACATATTCTCCAACGTTACACTGGTGGAATGGATATTTTATGTTTTTATAATGCAAGGAGGGCATAGGTCATGTTGCACCTTAACCTCTGATCTTTCAAGGAATTCAAACCTCTGCTGCCAAGAAGACCAAAATTATGATAGGCATAAAAACATTGGTAAAATATTAGAACACGATACCACCACCAATAAAGTGATTTTGCAAGTTTTCCTCGTTTTTCTGACACTGTAATTTTCCCTAATCAGTGAAAGGTAAATAGAGAGAGACCCACCACTTTGGGCTTCGCCCTCGCTGCCCACTTGGATAGTCTTCGAGTTACCCTGAATCAGTATAATGATGGGTCACTGAAAACCTGAGTAACGCAGGAAAAATAGATCCTGACATGTCACATAAACAAAGGCTTGGCAAGTATTTTTTTAGTTGCCAATTTGGCAAGAAACCAGTACCATATTCTAAAATTTAACCCAAACATCATATGCTTCACAATACCATTGGGAGTCAAACCCAGGTTAGCAGTACAACAGACAAACATGTCACCATTACAACACTGTACGGCAACAGTCCTACATTTTTCCAAGGAATCTCCGACCCTCTTAAGGCACAAGGAACCCGTGAATTTATAGTACAGTTCATTTGTATTTTACAACGCATGGAGAGCAAAGGTCATGCTGCACAGGACCTATAATTTTCTCAGGAATCGAAATCTCTTAAGGGGTCTAGGGAACCAACCCCCTGCACTTCGATGAGGGGTTGACAGGTTTCCTACTAACAATGGAGGAAAAAAATCACTGATTATTCCACGTTTTTTTCCCCCCAAGTCTTCAACAAAACTTTCAACTAAACATTGGTTGTAGTAGAAATGGCTTCACGTTCACAGGCGATTTAGCTATTCAAAATAGAAGTTAAGAAAGTTTTCCCTGATTTTTCCAGGTTTTTACCAAAAAAATCTTGTTTTTCCCTGAACTTCAGGGACGATTTCGAATTCCCTAACTATTCCAGGTTATCTGAAACCCTGGATTAGTCAGTAAGTGTTCCTGTTCCTTGGCACCACTGGGAGTCAAACCCAGGTTAATGGCTTCTTTGTTTGTGGTTTTACGGCTCAAGGACTACAGTGGTCATACTGCGCCGGGATTTACTGTTTTCTGAAGAATCCGAACCTCTGGACCTACAGTTTTCCGAGGAATCTGAACCTCTTAAGGCCTAGGGAACCAAACCCCGGACTACAGTGAGCAGTGCAATCTTTATGAGATCTCTGAGTAAGCATTCTTTGCACCATTGGGAGTCAAATCCAAGTTAACGGCGCACTAGGCAAAAGTGTTACCACATGGCGTCACTGCAGGGCCCACGGGTTAATGGCTCACTAAGCAAATGAATTACCACTACGTCACCATGAGGCTTCTGGATTACAATGTACAGTTGGTTGGTAAGCATACTTTTTTCTGACACAGAAGTTGAACCTGTGTTAATAGCACACTAGAAGAATAAATGTCAAGCATATGCAAATTTGCCTACAAGTCAATTATTAGGTCACATGGTCAAGTTGTGTGGCAAGATCAAGTAGTGTATGAAGGTCAAATTAGTGCAGTAAGGACAATCCTTTAATCTGTTTTGCCTCTATACCCATGAGCTCTTTAATTGTCTATGACAACAGCTCTTCAACTTTCCTAGACTGTGGGACCGCCCCCCCCCCCCTTAGAGATCACTTGCCTCACGGACTCCCAAGAATTAACTCAAAATTTAAAGCCCAGTAATTGCATTATAAATATTTATTTCTAGTGTTTCATCACTGATTTTCACCATTTAGGAAGGAATTTTACGTTTCCTCATGATTCATTCTCAGAATTAAAGAGTAAATGCTCTTGTTTCAGTATTTTTCCAAACCTTTGTGGAACACTGAGAAGGTCTCGCGGACCTCCCTAGGGGTCTACAGACCGCAATTGAAGAACTGCTGGTCTATGACCTTACACCATACAACAAGTTCTAAACAATAGTATTATTACATTGCTTGTAGGTTTTATGGTGCAAGAGTCATGTTGTACCAGGACCTGCAATTTTCCAAAGAGTCCAAACCGCCTAGGGAACAAACTCCTGGACTACAGTGAACAGCTCTGTATTAGTAACAGCCATATCCTTACCAGGTAATCTTGAATGGAAGCAACTGTAGCTGGAGTTTTACGCCACTGCCGCTGATAAACTAAATCGCTATCTAGGCCGTATGTCTTGGCCAAGGCTAAAGCTTCACCATATTCTTCATTATTGATCTAGCACCAAGAAACCAAAATTATTATAAAATAATGTGAAAAAAACAAACAAATACAATGAATTAAAAGCATTTCTATTATCACCATGGCCAAACCTTTCGAGTAAACAGTTCTTCTGGTGTTGTGGATTTCAAACATAGCAGTCGATAAGTTTTATTCAGAAATCTAAAAAAAAATAAATAAATAAATAAAATCCAAATATATACAAAAGCCATTAAGTCGTTCGCTATCAACCGTCACATATATATGACACAGCCGTTTCTTACCAGAGCCTGACATCACATATGTGTGACAGACTTTTTGGTCAATTTACTAAGACATGTTTAAACGTGTTGTGTTTTGAACAGAATTATTAAGTTCTAAAAAGGTAAAATATATGAAGACTGTACTTGGCCCGCGATAATATTAGATTATTTAGAAGTTATACAGCAGTTGAATAGGTCAGTTCAGCAGGGCAAATGAAATTAAGTTCAGCAAGTAAATTTTAAAAGGAATACTTTTTGTGAAGCCAAATTATTAAAATTGTTATGTAAGTAGCTAGGAATATGTGAACTATACAAAAATTGCATTGCGTGACTTTTAACAGAATCATATCTATTCCAATTGATGCCATATAACCTGAAAAACACCTTGGGCTGCAGTGAACTTTTTCCCAGGAGACCCTGGTAGCGAATGGGTTGATTTCAAATATTTTCTATAACTGAACTTAAATTTGCTATCAATTTCAAATGAATTTAAAGATAATTATTTATTAATTAAGAAATTAATTTAAAAACTATGTATTATTAACTACAAAATTACTGATTATAAATATGAATTTACAATCAATAGTTTATAAATTAGTCAGTTATTCATTGTAAAATTTAACTGCAACCCATTTACTATAAATTATAAGTCATTTCTCAAAAATTAGATATAAATTATTAACAAATTAATTCCTTATTGCAAGTTATTAATTTAACCAGTGAATTATCAATCAAAATGGTAATTGCACTCTATATTTTAATCAAAACATCGAAGAACTGTGAATTCAATGGCAGGCAAGGACAGGAAAGTTCATGTAGCAATGGGACTTACAGTTTTCCGAGGAATTCGTACCTGTTAAGACCAAGAGATCCAATCCCGAACGTCACAAAAGAATCTCTTACAAGCTATTTATGCAACTATCGAAAAACGGAAACATGCAATATTTAACGTTTTAAATACATTAATGCATGGGTGAAACATAATAAAACATAAACATGCATATACACATAAATAGAATAAAACATTAATTTACTTACTTCATTTTCTTACGAGGTGGGCGGAACCGCTCATTATCGGTGATGTAAAACATGGCTTTCTTCGCCATTTCAGTGGAACGTGTGAAAAATGATAAATCTTCATCATCACTACTATCTTCCTCATCTCTAAAATCATATATCTCACTAGCGGATCGTTTTTTCTTAGTTATAATACGTTCACACTGCAAAATAAATAATTATATATATGTCTTACTATATAGAATAGTTATATACAAGGTCTGTCTAAAAGGTATCTGAGGTTTGAAAAAAATTTGTTAATTGATATCGGGTTCAATTATTACTCCCCTTCAAAGGAACCCCATTATGCTTTCACAGGCTTAATCCAAATGTCCTCCCACTGCTGAAAGTCCTCCTGAAAGGCTTCTTTCAGAATGGCTCTCAACACTGCGGTTAATTTCGGCATGATGTCCTCAGCTTCCAAAGCAGGAGCCTTTCAATGGCATCTTTGTTTACAAAACAGCCAAAAGTTGGGAGTTATGTCTGGAGAGGAGGAGCCTGGCGAATTTGAAACAATGCATTTCTTTGTAAGGAAATTCTGGTTCATGGTTATAATGAAGTTGGCAGTTTTGTGAGGTGCATAGGTTCGATCTCTTACAGCAAACTGCATCACAAAGGGAATGGAGCACATCCTGATAGCAGTGCTTAGCAATTCTTTGTTCTTCTGATGTATGGATAACATTTCTGACACCCTCATTCTTAGTTCAAACTATATAGTTTTATACAATAATGTTCGGCACCAACGTAAGTAGTTCAAGCTAGAGCTCTTTTTGTTTTAGGAGAAAAAAGAGATGCTGTACCCATCCTGGATTCGAACCAGGGTCCCTCAGTTGAGCCCGGAGTGTCTTGAATGCTAGACCAATGAGGACAGGAACAACGCTCTCTTTCTCCGTATATAAGGATGTAAGATATTATTACCCTTCTCAGGGATAACACAATTGCCAAATAATGGTCAACACACAAAGCCACCGGGGCGAGTTTTCATGGAAGAATTTATTATACAATAATTTTCAGCATAGATATTTTTATAATAGAAGAAAATGAGACGGCACCTTGACCAACAGTTTTATTTCCCTTTTTCTTTTGTAATAAAAAAAATAAGCTCTAGTTTGAGCTAAGAATGCAGGTGTTAAAAAGTTATTTATCTTAATTCCCCATGAAAATATTGTTCTGTCTGTTTGTGGTTTTACGGCTCAAAGACTACAGTGGTCATGCTGCGCCGGGACCTACTGTTTTCCGAGGAATCCGAACCTCTTAAGGCCTAGGGAACCAAACCCCGGACTACAGTGAGCAGTGCGATCTTTATGAGATCTCTGAGTAAGCGTTCTTTTTGCACTGCTGGGAGTCGAACCCAGATTAATGACGCATTAGGCAAACACGTTGCCACACTGTGCCACGAAAATATTACAAAAACAAAAAAAAATTTACCCAATGGCTTTGTGTGTTGATTATTTGGTAATTATGTTAACCCTGAGAAGGGTAATAATAGCTTATAAACTTATGATGTATGCTCATAATCCATAACGCCTCAATGATGGGAAAAAAGCAGTTTGCATATTGCGATATCCTGAAGTTGTGCCGTGGGTCGTTTAGAATATAACTGGCAATTTAATCTCTGAATGATGATGGATTTACTTATGACTAAGTATATCAGGAGTTTATAGCATACCATAGTCATAACCAAAAGGGTGCAAGTTTATAAATAATGCTAAATTTCCGAGTTTACAAAAAAAAGTAATGGAAAAAAAAGTTTTCACAAATCCTCATGTAAACGAACTGCCCCCTCCTCGACAAATAAAAATCAGAAGTCAGGAAGGAGCAGCAGATACTGCGAGGTCATGAAACTATAAATCACTGAACATGAATTACAGAAATCCTTTTTTTTACATGGCAACAATTTACATATGAAAATTAGGCTTAACAGAGAGATTTTTTTTTTTAGAAGCAAACAATTAAAAATTAATAGCACTTTTTACAGAATGAATGTTTTATTTACAGTATTAATAATTATTATTGTCTAATCAATTGAAAATTTAACTACAGCCATGCAATTAAAGCAGGGTGCCTTTTTACCTCCATGGCGAGGAAGCCCCTATTGTGCGATGTGGACAGTTGAACGGATGGTTCAAACCATTCGGGTGAAGCACCAAGCAGATTTTTCAAAGAATAGATCGAAGATACAAAAACGGCACCAGAATAACGTGCTAAAATTAGAGCCTGAAAAATAATTTACAACTTTTACAAATATAGCACATTTCACAATGCAAAAAAGAATAGTAATATATTATTTTAAAAATTTTAGTAATATTCATAGCCCTAAAACCATAAAATAGGACATTTGAGATGGGATGGTTCAGCTTAAGCAGAAATCTAAACAAGAATACACAAGCACAAGACCGTAGCCAAGATTTAATTTCAGGGAAGGGGTTCAAAATTTTTTAAAGTAAAAGCTTTAGCCCCCCTCTAGAAAAAAATTAGCATCCTAGAAAAAAAAAATCAGTTTCTTATCTTTTGTAGCCAGGCCAGTTTTTACTGTTCACAGGCCAGAGCAGGCCCGCAGGTAGCCTATTGAAAATCACTGCTTTATGGAATTTACATCACACCCACACTTTTCCATCAGTGTGATAAAGTTCGAATCTCAATTCATTGGACACCAGATGACACATTTCTAGTTATCCATGATCCAATTGTAATGAGATTTTGGAAACCAAAGCCTCAAAGCTCTGTACCTTGTAGTTAACACAGAGAAGCGACGTCGACTTTAGCCGCCACATCCTGCTTTTATCATGTTACAATGGAGTCTTTTTGTAGATTGGTTAGTTGATATACCTACATTAAATCCGGAAGTTACCTGCTACAATGAACACTTTTTACTGTTTGAAAGTAAGTGAGATAGTCTATGTTCATCTTAGGAATCACAATGGCTTGTTTACATGAGACTTTTCTCTTTGAACCAAAGCTTCTTCGAATTTTCACACGGTCTCGGTATACATGTCTCTGTATTACATGAGCTTCCCAAGGGTTTTGAAATTGCTGTAATCAAACATCCAGCCTTTCTCGCATGTACAGTTTGCCTGTGATCAAAACCATTTACGTTACTGCCTTTTGCCCAAGGACACCATTAAGGCAAATTACAGGGGGCATATTTTTTGCCAATGCTAACCCAAAGCAAATAACCACTTTAACCTTTTAATGTATTAAAAATATTGCATATATTTCAATTCTAGAGAGGGGGGGGCAACTGACCCCCTGCCCTCCCCAAACAATGCTATGCTTTCACCATGATGAAATTCTAATTTCTGAGTTCCGAAGCTCTGATACATATTCTACTGATAACCTATGCCAGATTTAAACTGCCATTTGATAGGATATGCCGATTTGCATGTCCTTGTGCAAGTATATATTATTATTACATATAACAATTTGTCCTCATGGTGTATTTATATGTTATTACATCACATTTTTATATAGACCTTCATTTTACAAAACAAAAATTTAATCTTTAAGTTCTGACACATACATTTGCATTTTTGAGAAAGATCTATTAAAAATTACTAAGTGTTCACGATAATGGCCTTTTTAAACTGGAATTGTATGAAATGAAAGTGACAACTGGTATACTCACATCGTTCGACCACCAGTTAATATCATGTAGATGATAGCAAAAAGCTGCAGATACTAAAGATGCTGTTTTCCTTTTAACACCTGGTTCACAATGCTGTGGATTACAATCAGAATAATTTGGCTACAGGAAGCGAAAACATAATATTACCACTCAGCTGTCAAACGTCATGAAAAATATACTGACAACAATGAGATCAAAAAAAAAAGAAAAAAAAGAAACTATCATTATCATTCGAAATTTCTATACTCTAACAACAACCAGAAGACATTCGAAATTTCTATATTCTAACAACAACCAGAAGAGCACAAATATTTTGTACCTTAACACACTTTAAGAATCTATATTTTTTTTAAAATCTAAATTTCGAATTTCATCTATATTTTTTTTAAAATCTAAATTTCGAATTTCATCTCAATGCTTTAAAACTTACAGTCACTAGAATCTTATACGTAGCAGAAGCTATTTTTAGACCATCGGAATATGCTTCTTACATATTTACATTATTTTAAATGCATATGCCCATTACATTATTCTTCACAATTTTCCCCCCTCCTTTATATTCTCATTTATTTATACTTAATTCAAAATATTTGTTCACCTGCAATGTCAAATCCAAATATTTTCTTAGACGGAGAGCGGGCAAGTCCCATAATGAGAGTGCACCAGATGTATGGATAGCTGCAAGGATATCACCATTTGGGGAAATACTCAATTTATATACTGTATCCTTAAAGAAGAAAAAAAATACACTTTAAAAAACAAGTTTTGCTTGTGTTTTATGGTGCAAGCACATCTAACACTGCGCCATGACAGGATTTACAGTTTCCTAAAGAACTGCAACCTCTGTTTAAAAAAACAGAAATACACAAAAAGTATCACCAATCATCTTAATTAGTGAAATAGTAACTGAAAAGTAATAAAATTGTGTAATTTGAAAATTTGAGCAGTGCTCAAAATTTGCTAATTAGTATCATTGACTGCCATCGATGACATAGTTGCTAACAACGTCTAAAAATAATTATTGTTATGGTATAAGCAAAAGTAAGGACACGCGGCACTTGGACCTTTAATAAATCTAGCCACCACACACACACACACACACACAACCACTAACAATTTTTCTCTTTCCCTCACTTAGGGTAAACAGGGAGATAAAAGTTGAGGAGAGACGTTATTAAGTAAACTGTTTGCATAATATCATAAGAATGCAACAGCCAGCAGTGATTTCTGTGATTAATTAGTGACTGGGTAGGGGAGCTAAATGGGTAACTACATAAGCTGAATTATTTTTTAAAAATGCATTAACGGTTAAAACTATAAGAAATATTACTTGTATAGCAGTTGTTCTACTCGTCAATGGGAAACTAGACCACCAGCTACTCTTCTGAATTGCCTAAAAGAAAATCAGCGAGACGTGAAAAAAAAAATCAAGATAAAAAAAGTTTCCTATCGAACGCCATTAAGCATATCTACATGGAAAACAAAAATTTGTTTATCTTACTACTATTTTTATTGTATTTAAAATTTTGATTTTTAAGTTACGGGATTTGGTATTTATTTTTTAAATAACGATGATAACGAACATGCATGTCAAACTTTAAGGAACAGCAATATCCTAAAAGAAATAATAAATGGATTATAGAAAGAAAAATTAATGATGTGTAGCTCTTTTTCTCCTGAAACTAAAAAGCTAGCTTGAGCTACTTATATGTGTGCCGAAAATTATTGTATAATAAATTTTCCCACGAAAAAACTCGCCCCGGTGGCTTTGTGTGTTGACTATTATTTGGCAATTGTGTTATCCCTGTGAAGCTCAATAATATCTTACAAAAATTATTTTCTATTCTATTTTTAGAGCTTAACACAATCTCTGGAGCAATATATGATTCGGTTTGCTAAAAATTGAACCCAGTTTCGTGAACTCAAAGGAAGGTTTGGACATAACCAATAAATGAACCAATAGCGTATTATTTACAAATTAGCAAAACTAAATATGTGTGCGACCACAAAAGCTAAATACCCTTATAAAGAGAATAGAGTTTGTTAAAAAAATGTACATAAAATTGTTCTACAAACCTTCTCTTCATCCAGTGCAAGAGCAAGTTTGTAATAAGGCTCGCCTATTAAGGTTCTCCAGGATGTGATTCCCAATTGGAAAGCATTTTTTGAGGTATCTCCGATTGAAAGTTTCGGAGCTTCACCACAAACCAACAGGGTATGACTAGATGGATGATAACAGAAGGTACTGATACCACTGGGATAATAATTGGAGAGAGAAAACTCATGGTGCTCTTTGTAACTGTCTGTCAGGCTATTAAAAAAAAATACCTTTAAATAGAAGGTACATAAGGCTGAAATATGCAGGCATAACATATTCATGAACCACATTATAAATACAATCCAACTTGGTTAATCAAAGTTGACGGAACCATAAATTCGACTCACATCATCCAAGAATTCAAATTAGAACAGTTTTATATAATTAATTTTCAATTCATCAGACCACAGAAAAAGTTTGTATCATCCACAAATTTGAATTATGCAAGTTAAACTGTAAAAACTACATTATTAATCTTTTCATATTTATATTTTTAAATTGTATATTTTTATATTTAATATTTTTAACATTTAAAACAATTAATGATACTTTTTTAAATATTTCAATTTTTTATGTTTATAATTTTGTTTAAATATATTTAATTTGAAGTATTAAGTGTAAATAAGCATAAAACATGACATATTTAATTACTAATAATACATGGTACCTCAATAATCATTTGTAAGCAATTCTAAACACTATAAACTTTGATCATTCAAAATTAACGAATACTTTCAGAGAGACATATAGCAACTGATTACATAAACAGCCCAAATAATCAGTTAACAAAGAAAAATTATTTCAGCACATTGCTGATTGGCTATTTCAAGCCAAAGCTATCCTACGCAGCTAGCTATTTTTCTGCAGTTGAATATCAAATCAAATTTTATTCAGATGGATTCAAACTTTTTTACATGATGTGTTAACGATTTACAATTTATTAGTTAGAGTAATCCATCTAGGTAGCAAAGGTTAAGACTTTGGGGTCTGACAAAGCCCCTGACGATAAAACACAATACTATCGCAGTTAGAAGTTACATAATTTAATGTCGTGACAACTGTTTCAGTAGCTTCTCGCTACTTTTTTCAAACAAAATACACATACAAACCAAACAAACTGTTGATTGGTAATGTTGGTCACGGTTGCCACTACATGAGTTACAAGTAATGCTTCGGAGAAAAATAACCGATTTTTATTGGGATAGGAGAAGCTGGATACAATGCCGATCCATGCGACGGCAAAGATATTCAGAAAAGCAGTCGAAATTAAACTGATGAGGAATTTAAACAAGGTTGATGGTGGGGGCAATTTTTTGTGGCATTCTGGGAAAAATATGCTTTCACTCGGATCGTTGATAGCTCCATTGCCCATTTGAAATATGTTACTATTAAAAACTCGACAGATTTTATCTCCTGCCTCAAAACCATCACTCTTGGCATAGAATGGTCTTGTTTAATGTGAAAAGCCTTTTCACCAACGTATCCATTTGGGGAGCTCTTCATTCTCTGACTAAACGCATTCAAGAATTCCACTATCCGGAGTTTGAAATCAATGAACTAACACATCTCACCGAGCTTTTCATCCTCCACACCTGTTTCTCCTTCCAAAACAAGTTATTTAAACAGACTAACGGTCTCGCAATGGACAATCCACTTTCTCTACTTCTTTGTGATGTTTACATATACTATGTGGAAGAAAATATCCATAACATCATTTCATTTAAATGTTAGCTTCAATATGTTGATGACATGTTTGTAATCCCCACTGATGAACACATCAACCTCGACTACGCACTCGCTTCACTCAATTCTGTTGATCCAAACATACAATTTACGTTTGAAGCAGAATGTGACTTACAATTACCCTTTTTACATGTCCTCATAATGCGTTCATCTACAGGTTTTCGAACAAGTGTATTTCGAAAGCCTGGTTCTGTTTGCTCGCCTTCGCATGTGGCCTCAGCCCATCCATTTTCTCAAAAAATGAGTTCATTCTTCTGGCTCACTTCCAGAGCTCTCACACATTCATCTTCACAAGATTCACTCAACAAAGAAATCGCCCACCTAAAAAGAAATTGCCATTCACTGTGGATTCAGTACTTCTGTTATCGACCACACGATCAACAGACTCAAAAATAAATGCATCTTACAATCTTCGACGGTTTCGCAGGACTCCTCGCCTCAAAAAGAGACAGTGTACATCCCGTTTGTACCTGGGGTAGCATCCAAGATCGCTTCCATCCTACGGGTTTTTAGTTTCCGGGTTCTCTTCATCCCCATCAGCAAAATTGGAATTTCCTAGCTTAAAGATCCCATTCCGGATTTTAACAACTAGGGTATTTACAAGATTGTTTGTCAAGACTGCGAAAAATGCTACGTGGGCCAGACACGAAAGGCACTGCGATTTAGGGTCAAGAAACACGAAAATTATGTATGAAAACAAGAATTGCTTAAATCTTCTATCACCCAGCACTGTTAGAATCAAAACCATTGTTTCTCCTTCCAAGATGCCTGAATTGTTGTATACGTTCACTTTCCGTCGGATCTTAATTTCTTCGAAGCCTTCCACATATTTCAAATGGGCAACGGAGCTATCAACGATCCTAGTGAAAGCATATTTTTTGCGGAATGCTACAAAAAACTGTTGCCCCATTAACTGTATTTAAAATCCTCATCAGTTTAATTTTGACTGCTTTTCTGAACATTTCCACTGTCTCGGTGATCAGCGTTGTATCCAGAGACGTTTCTCCTATCCCAGTGAAAAACGGTTATTTTTCTCCGAAGCATTACTTGTAACTCGTATAATGAAAACCGTGACCATCATTACCAATCAACAGTTTTTTTGGTTTGTATATTTTGTTTGAAAAAAGTATCAAGAAGCTACTGAAACAGCTGTCACGACATTAAATTATGCAATTTCCAACTGCAAAAGTATTATGTTTTATTTATCTACTACTTTTGTGCAATGTATCACATCAACCGCAATTTAAAGTCTCTGTTGCCCAGATTTGAATATAATAGGTGGAAGCAATAAATAACTAAATACAATATGATGAAAGAGGTGGTTGGTTAGTAAAGTTATGGAAGATATAACTTAAGAAAGATGTAGGAATATCATAATTCTCTATCCAATAGATGTCTGCGGATGAGTTTTTTATATTGAGCAAAGGAATAAATAGATTTGAGTAAGTTAGGAAGAAGGCTACACACCCTAGGACCAAAGCAATAGATGCAAGAGAGTACGAGTTTCGTTTGTGAATACTTTGGTATTAGATCGTTAAGATTTCTTGTAACGTGGGTATGATCAGCGAAGTGTAATGAAATGAGATCATAATGAATGCCATTTCATATAGTGTTAAACATGGAAATGGAAGTTTTGTATATAAATAATTTTTCGATTAATAATATCTGATGATCATAAGCCATTTCAGTAGTTCTTGAAGACAATGGTAGATAATTTAGGAGGCGGTGTAATCTTTTTTGCAGTCTGGTAAGTCTAATGAGATTAGACATGGAAGTGTTTCCCGTATTAGAAAGCAATAGTAAAGAAAAGAAAAAATCATAGAGTAGTAAAATTCAAGAAGAATTGAGTCGGATAAATAGTAGCCAACGTTTGAAATCAATCCAATATTTCTACTAATTATTTTACAGATATTGTTAATATGAATATCCTAGTTAATGTTGGATTGATGAGTTAGGCCACGGAAGTTTACATTTTGTGAGAATGAAATCATTGTATCATTTATACTGAGATTAAAATGGTTAAGGTCTAATTTTTTTTGTTGGTAAAAAGAAGGCGTTTAGTCTTTGAGGTATTGAGTATTAGACAGTTACTTTTAAAGAATTTATCAAAGTATTTAATATTAGTATTAACCAAAAAGATTAGTGCGTTGATTTCAGTGCTTTTAAAGAAGACACTAGTATCGTCAGAAAAACAGATAGGTTTGTGAGGAGTTGGTACATAGAAAGTATCATTAACATAGAAATTGAATAGTAGAGGCTCCAAGATAGGTTCTTGTGGAACACCATGGAGTGTATGACGTAATGCAGAGCAGCAGCCACAAATGTGCATGAATTGTTCTCTGTTTGTTAAGTAGTTTCTGAGAAGGGTGTTGGGAAGGCCATGGACACCGGCCAATTCAAGTTTGAAAAGAAGTCTATTGTGATTAATAGTATCCAAAGTTCTTGATAGATCTTGATGAATAGGATATGCCAACAACAGACTGTTTAGAATTTACAGCTGAATAAATAAAATTAGCGGCTGCAAGTAGAGCCTGCTCATTCCTAGATTTGCTCTGATATAAAATTAAATTATCCTGATATAAAATGAAAGCACGAGTATACTCATAACCAGTCAGCAACATTCAAGTATGAGAACACAAGTATACTTGTGACCTGTCTGCAATGTTTGGGCATGAAAACATGGAATATAGTCATGACCGGTCAGTGATGTTCGGGCATACAAACACAAGTATATTTGTGATCGGTCAGCAAAATGTTAACACACTGAAAATTCAGTAGAAAACCTCATAAATTTAAAACACAAAGAAATAGTTTCTTTACCTTACACAATATGCTCGAATTTTTCCTCTGAAGTTTCCAATAATTAATTCATATGACCTAAAACGGGAGAAAAAATATAAGAAAATTACAATAAAGGTGCAAAACTATAATTGCATTTGAAAGTACACTTGTGAGTAAAAAGTCAGCATAGAACTGGGTAGAATAGATTAAATATTACTAACAATATTATGGGGCATCATTTTTGAAGTAGAGTAAAATGTATCAGGTTTCAAACATCACTGTTCCACTTGAATATGGAAGACTGCTAGAAAGTCTAAGTCCACAGATATTCTAGGTTGACAAATAGTAGGTTTCGAAAGCTTAAAAATATGATCATTTGCCCAGCAATGAATAGCAATAGAAGATTTTTAAAAGATTGTCTTTCTTTCTTTGTTTGGCTTTTTTATGGCGCAAGAGCATCTGGGCTATACTGCGTCATTGTCCTTTTTTTTTTCAAAAAAAAATTTAAAAAACGATTTTATATATATATATTTTTTTTAGTTGAAATTTTAGGGAATATTTAGTTTCTCACTTATACTGATAACAATACGATGTCCGTTTTAAATTATTCAATGCCAATCATTATTTCTATACTAAGTTGTTGTTCAGTTCTAAATTTCAATTTTTGCTATATATGAGCTTATATTTTTATTACAAGGTTTTTATATATAATGTTCATGTTAATAAAAACACATATATTCGCTTTTGACAATTAGACATATAGCGAAGCTTTGTTCACCAATATGTGGTATTTCTTATCTGACTCCAGCTCCACTATATCTCATTCTAACTTGATTGCGTAATCGATAAAACCTGTTGAATTCGGTATTTATATTAGTCCCGAAATGACTGATCCAGTTGTTGAAAACAATAACAGTTTATTGCGCCATTTAAACATAACGTAAGTAAAACTGGTTAACGTAACGAAAATGATAACAAACAAAGTCTCAAACCTCGACATGCAGAGTGCTAGCTCACAGTTAGTTAAGAGGGGAGGAAGTGTACACTTCACCGTACCTTATATCTAAAAGGTGCCGCCACGACGACGATACATCTGCGTAACTTATGCTAATCAGTATGCAACACACATTTTAGTTAACTAAAATAGCATTGAATCAGTGAACCTCACCATTGTGTGTTCTTGACTCTCAAATCACTAAAAATTATTCCAGCAGCAGCCTCGCCGAAATCTTTACCATTATTCGTAGCAGGAGGGTTGGGCTGAAAATTAAGGCAAAAAGGCTTTTAAACCACATATGCAAGAACATTTTTCACTCTTGAAGATGATCAACAAATGCCTAGTGAAAAAACAGATGCTGAACTATTATCCTCAAACATCATTAAATACTCGTATTAGGATTGTCCACTCTATAATTTTTACTTTCTTACCTCTAACCAATTCATTGCCATCTTAATTCTAGCAGTGCAGCCTTAGGAACTAAATGAGATTTGTTGTATTCATACATTACTACAGAAATGTATGAATGTAGTAATGTATGAATACATACAATACTACATTACTACAGAAATGTATGAATGTAGTAATGTATGAATACATACAGTACTACAGAAATCATGCCTGAAACATATTATGACCTCTTCAAAACCAGGCATGTACCCGATGCATAAGCAGAAGCGAATGTGTGTGTGTAAACTACAGTTGATTTTATTCTAGCTACAGAAATTTATTTCTTTCTGGTTTTACGGCTCAAAGACTACAATGGTCATGCTGCGCCGGGACCTACTGTTTTCCGAGGAATCTGAACCTCTGGTCCTACAATTTTCTGAGGAATCCAAACCGCTTGGACCTACAGTTTTCCAAGGAATCCTAACTTCTTAAGGCCTAGGGAACCAAACCCTGGACTGCAGTGCGATCTTTATGAGATCTCTGAGTAAGCGTTCTTTGCACCGCTGGGAGTTGAACCTGAGTTCATGATGCACTATAGAAATTTGTAATTCAATTTATAAATCCATTTCATCCAGTGACAATTAGAATACAGTTGAATCCGGTTATAATGAGACAAAACATGAAATCTGTTTGGTTACATTTAAAATATATAGAGAATAAAAATCTTTTATTATAAGAGCAAATCGATTATAGTGAGTAACAGCATAGGATTTTTTTTTTCATAATTTATCTATTGCACAAACTATACTTAAAATTGTAATGATTTTTCCTTTTTTTTATGGATTTTTAAAGTTTGTATGGACTTCTGGCTGATCTTATATTGTCAATGGGATACAATCTGCAAATAACTCTGAATTGGACAATGATAGCAATAAGGCCGTACATGCCAACACAGCACCAACCTGTATAATGGTATTCGACTGTGACGAAAAAATGCAAAATTTTGATATTTGAGCATATAATTCATTTGTGATAATTCATTCATTATGTTCATTTATTTATTCATTATGATAATATATTTATTTATTTTTTTTTCATTATGATATTAATTTAGTTTATTCATTATGATAATATTTTTTTTTTTCATTATGATATTTAGTTTATTCATTATGATAATTCATTAATGATATTCATTTTCACTTTTCTGACAAGTGTTTCTTATCTCACTGATAACCCAATTGTAACGATAACTCAGGTAATCTAGGTTTAACCTGGTTTTTGGTGTTTTCCAAAGATTGGGATTTTTTGAGTTGTAACACTTTCGTCGCAAGGGTGCGATATACTCATGGATGTAGAGTAATCGTAAACTGCGGAACTCCAGCATTTCTAATAAACTTACACAGTTAAATTATTTATTGTTACTGATATTAATACTGTGGAATTATGTAGGCTTTAACAAATTAATACTTACATTATCAATGTGAAATAGGTGAGAACCAATGAGATCATAAACATCGATACTGCCGCTGCTGTCACATAAAGCAAGCATTGTACAATCGGGTGACCAGACCAACTTCCTCCAGCGGGGAAACATGTCCCGAGAAACTAACGAAGAAAAAAATTTAAAACCAAAGTAAAAACATTATGCTTATATAATCATTTGTGCTTAATACACAATACTGTCCATAAATCAAATATGTTTACAGATTAGAATGTATGCATAAAGTATGAAAAATATGCATAGGAGAATGGAAACTTACAAGGAGAGTATGCGAAGTGAGAAGCGAAAATGTGCTTCGTTTTAGTTTTATAATAAAGTATAAACGTTTCAATAAGAAACTAAAAAAAATTTTACCAGCAAGAACGGTGAGATATTTTTGAAGCAATGTCGCCAAAAGAAAATTAATAAACAATCCTTCATTCGCAATAAAAATATTATTGATTTTGATTTCATAACAATTTATGCATGTATTTGCAAAAATATTTAGAACTTTATTATTAGTCGATAGATGTCTTGTTTTATTTATATAAAAAGTATTTATTTTGCTTTAAAAAATAATATATATACCTAGCCTTATTAAAAATTTTCCTACTTGGCTTTATTAAAAATATACCTATTTGGCTTTATTAAAAATTAAAAATGTATATGAAAATGAACAAAAAAATGCAAAAAACAAATTGGATTTGAGCAATGACTGCAACTAATAAACGAGAAATTTTCACAATTTAATGTGTAACATAAATTTTTGGAAATAGTGAAACACACTTGTTTGACATTGCAAAATGTATTTGGTTTGAGAACGGGGTAGTGCTCTTATACCAAGCGTATTTAGTCATGTCATTGAACGTTGGAGATGATAATTCGTTGTGTATTAATGAAAATAATTTTATCTGAAACGGAAATTAATATAGCAAATGAAATTATTGCTTTTGTTGCAAACATCACCAAATTTGAAGTTATTAACGGTTTTAGTCTCGATCTGTGTTGTGAAAAACCTATTAATAACAATGAAGATGGTAGATGGATATAGATTTCTCATATGACGAAACACAACACCTGAAAATTTTGTATGTGGTTAGTCATCATATTTATTAGAATATATAAAAGAAGGTCCGGTTACTTCTGGATGGTTTTAGGACGTCGACGGTCTATAAGCTCAATTCAAAACACAATTTAACATTGTCACAAATTTATCGAATGAAAATATACCTTGCTAATATGGGGAACAGAATTCAATAGCTAAATACTATTAAAACACAAATGCATGAGAAATTTTTAAAACCCAGGTCCAATAGAGGTCTAGTTCATGAAGTTGATGTACAAATTTGAGCTCTTGATGTTGCGAAAAAAATTTTTTTCAAATTTTATAGCATCTAATAAGTTTTTGGCGTCTTTTAAAAAGAGATTTGGTACAGTTGGATGCACGTGCGGCGCGCAAAAAATTACCAAACTCGTTATGAAAGTAAAATTACAAAATGACGAACAAATAGAAAATGCAGCCATTGCATTTCCACTTCAAGCCTATGAAAAAATGCAAGATTATTCGCACACTTGTATTTTTAATAGCGATCAAACAGGCTTTACTGCAGAATTGACACCATTATGTACCCTTTCGCCAAACAGCATTCAATACATTTACAGTGTTGTTGAGAATAGTAATGCAATTTCGCATTCGTATACCGTACAATCCGTCATCGTAATTTAGAGTGGTACAATCTTAGCAAAATTTTTACTCGTACACCAAGAAAACACAGGTACTTTTGGCTCTTGGATTCAACAGAAATTATTCAGCCAACCACCAAACGTAGTACTTATATACACAAAAAGTGGGAAATCCTGCAGAGATATTCATGAATCATTTCTAAAAGAAATAATAAAACCCCAATTAATAGATCAATATGGCGTAATTTTATTAAATTGCTGGACAGGACAGAAAAACGAGGAGGAGGAAAAAATAACTTTGGAGAGAAATCATGGCTTGAATTATTATATATACCTGTAAGCACCATTACATTAATTCAATCTTGCGATGTGTATTTTTTCAGGCAGTGGAAATATTTCACAAAAACTGTCACACGATATATATTGTACTTCATCATTTTAATGACATTAATTTACACGAAAGAAATACCATAACAAAATTACATTCATTAATCATTAATACACAACCAATTATCAGCTCCAACGTTCAGTGACGTGATTAAATATGCTTGGTATAAGAGCACATAACCAGTTCTCAAACCAAACACATTTCGTAATGTCAAACAAGTGTATTTCACTTTTTCCAAAAATTCATGTTACACATTAAATTGTGAAAATCCCTCGGTTATTAGTTGCAGTCATTGTTCAAACCCAATTTGTTTTTGTTTGTTTGTTTTTGCATTTTCTTGTCCATTTTCATACACATTTTTAACTTTTAATAAAGCCAAGTAGGTATATTTTTAATAAAGCCAAGTATGTATATTTTTAATAAAGCCAAGTAGGCATATTTTTAATAAAGCCAAGTATGTATATTATTTTTTAAAGCAAAATAAAAGCTTTTTATAACTAAAACGAGACATCTATCCACGAATAATAAAGTTCTAAATATTTTTGCAAATACATGCATAAATTCTTACGAATCAAAATCGATAATATTTTTATCTCGAATGAAGGATTGTTTATTAATTCTCTTTTGGTGACATCACTTCAAAAATATCTCACCATTCCTGCTGTTAATAAAAAGCTTATCAAGTAAAATTTGCTGAAAATAACCTTTTCTCGCCAAATTTGATTGAACTATAACTCCCCCTCATGGGGGATTTAGGTAAATTTTTTTTAGTTTCTTATTGAAACGTTTATACTTTATTATAAAACTAAAATGAAGCACATTTCCGATTCTCACTTTGTGTACTCTCCTT
>QLNU02015003.1:11949845-11983347 GCA_006491805.2 Dysdera silvatica | reverse complement strand
AACACCACTATACAACTTACGCCCAAAGTTAGTTTAAAAACACAATGATGTTATGTCACTAAGTAAAAAAATTCCATAGCAATCTGTTTTCGTGCCATCCTGTAAGTTTTCGATTTCAATGAACAAAATTATACGCCTTCCAACGAGTGAAGTTTTAAAAGTTTAAACAGGTGGAGTCTTTGATCAATAAAATAAAACTTTTTGCCTTGGTAAAGGATACATGAATAAACCAAGATAACAAATAATGTAGAATAGGCACATGGACATAAAAACAATTTTGATATATATTTAGCAGAATTTCATAGCTTTTATACTCACCTGTAGGATATTTTTCAAAAGCTTGTTCACTGGTATTTCTAACCTGAATCGTGTAAAAAAATTAATTAAAAAAAGGAAGAGAGAGAATTCCATATTTACATTTAAAATATAAATCCTATATTTAAAACATTTTGAATATTGTTGGTCTAGTACTAAATTTGATTTATTTTATGGCATAAAAAAGCAATTAAGATCATGTTTTGACATAGCCTATATTTCTGAGGGGGATCTGAACCCTCTATTGCCTAAGAAATACAACCTCCCGAAATATGGATCAACAGAAACGACACAAAGGCTTGGTATTGACTTGAAAAGAAGCTGTGTAGTACAGTTGCTAAATTCAGGATAAAATTACCATTGATGGTAGAAGATGTCAGCATTTAGCTGTATATATTTTTTCCAATGCCACCAGTTTGATTATTAACCATTTAGTGTCTGACAGACTGCCAGATAATGGTGGATAGTTTTCAGTTGTTTAGAATGGAAGCATCATGTTAGGTGACTAGGAGGAGGATTGTGCAAGGGTTTCATTGGGAAGGGTGGCCGCCGGGGGCGGCGCTGTAATCCCAGACAGGACGCTTGAACAGCGTAATCAGCCGCCGAGGCGGCTGAGGGGGAGATGGATTGCCGATCAACACGGCATTCATAGATGCACGTTCACGTAAAGTCGTCATTCAACGCACACCGAAACCAGCCGCCAAGGGGAACGGCCACGGCCCAGGCGGCAGGACCGGAGTCACCCCCATGGGCCAGCCGAGGAACCTACAGGAACCGGCCAAGTCCGGAGAGGAAGGCATTCAGCAACGCCACAAAGGCAGCGCGAGAAGGCGGGGGGATCCAGGAGATCGGACAGACCTGGTGGTGAGGCGAGGCCTAAACGGCGGCGGGCAAGAAGGAGCTCTTCCCTGAGGTAGCCGTAGGCCGGGCACCGCAAAAGAATGTGTTCCAGTGTTTCGTCAGCACCTTCCCGACACTGGAGGCACACGGGCGATGGGAATGTTAGGTGACTAACGTCACCTCATAGTACATTTACAGCCAATCAAGCTTACTTTGAAGTTGAGCCAAACCCCAATAGTCACAAAGGCGACGGGTAAAAAATAGTTGGTCAGCTGAAATTTTATGGCATAAGGATAGGAAGGATCACCCTCCACCAAACAAAGGGACCGAAAATGAATCTAGAAAAGGAAATAAAGTGCTCTCTTAAATAGCAATTACTTTAAACCTGGAAGATTGTGATATTCTCCGAGTATGGATTTTGTGAATAATCTTCTGAAATCAAAATTTTGAATATTAAGAGGACAATTATTACTTCAGTGCCCAAATTTTTACCAATAGCATTTAACAACAGGCATTGGTTAAAATGTAATGTTACCGGAAGTCTGCCAAATCCGCCGAATTCTTGGATGCTTGCCACTAAGCAACATTGCCTAATTTCTGATACTCATTACCAGATTTCTAGCATTGTTTTTGCTCCTCAGCTGCAACTAGTCTGCCTTAATTTTAATCACCTTTCCCCCCCACCCTGCCATTTTCTTTTACATTTTCTCTATTGTCATGTGACATGTTTGCTAACCACTGCATGTTATTACATAGCATCATGCCTTTTCCCCAATCATAAACTACTGTGCGTAATTTTTTCACTTTTCTTCCCAACAAAAAAATCCACACATTTTTGTCCTTTTTAACATATTTATAAGCTATTCATTCTGTTACCATTGTACATGCTTTTACAGCTCTTTAGTAGACTTAAATTTGTTGTACGTTCGGAAAAACAGAAGTGAAAACGAAATTAGAAACTGGTGCATGCGGATGTTTTTACCACATGCTAGATGCTCCATGTGTGAGTGCGAAATAAAGTTGAATACAATTGCGCTTTTTTTTTTTTTTTGATGGATTAAAATGGCATACTGTGTGGAGAAACTTTGGTAATTACATATTAACGGGCCATCAGGGTCATTGTACTAGAACTTGCAATTGTTTCACGGACAAAAATCGTAACTTGGGAACACTATTTTGGATTTTATCATAAAAATGCCTTTAAAATCGTTACAGTACTGACATTTTGTTTGTTGTTTAATTATTATGTAAATAGTTTTACGTTAAGTATTTTTTCATGCAATTAGTACACTTACCTGAATCACACGGACCAAACTGGGGGGAGATCCCCCAGACCCACCCGCTCATTGCTTCGCGACTCGTGCCTGGTCAGATCACATTCGATGTGCTCTGCCTGAATCAGTAAAATGTTGAATCAATATTATGTTGAATTTGTATTTTTTATTTTTATATTCATGCTTCAAAAGCTTGGCATAATTCTAAGATCGCCAAATAAGATCAGGGGCCGCTAAAACGTAATATAACTATAATACGTAAGTACCAAGGTGGGCTGAAATTCCCGGAATTTACGAAAACTTATGGCCTTCCTGCCTTGTTCCTGAAAGAAGGCAATAGATTCCCATTTGTTGCTCGGAAGTTCAAACAAACGCATTGTAACAGCAATTTACACGTTCATTGCCCACTTAAAAGTCCAAACCGGAAAATCAATGCCACAAATTCACACTTTCAAAGACGACAAAGCATCCAAAGACGTACGATTTTTTACGAACAATTACGATGAAAACTGCTATCACGATTTTTTCCAATTCCTACATTTCTAGGGGAAAAAAGTTATTGCTGACGTCCCGTTAATGCGTAAGTACCGAAAAATGTTATCGTACGCTACTGGTTAGCAATCAGGTTGGGATCTTTTTCTTGTCATCTACTGGCTGAAAAAGTGCCACACTTGTATTTCCAAATCACTCTCTTACATTTTAGAGCCATAATTTTCTTATATTGACTATATTTTTAATAAATATTTATTAGGAAGCTAAACTGCGTCTGTGAATATGCAAGTATTCCATAAATCTGTAAGAGGCACCAATTTTAAGGGAGACCCAGATCTGTTTGCCCCCAAATATTTAGGGGGTGGTTTCTCTCAAAAATTGGTGGTCAATAAATAAATGCAAAATATAGAAAGTGTGGAAAACGTAACGTGCAAAATATGTTATGTGTTTCCTGCCCCTGGTTGATAGAACATACTAGATCTTCGATTCAGCCCCGCTCTTTCCTCAATACTTTCTTCCAAGTTAGCGCCCTTGAAATCTGCAAATATCTAATCGGGGAACTTAATTTATAGATATTTAATAATAATAAAATTAGAAGGTAAGATTCGAGTCTTTTAATTTACGGGGAAAAATGTCAACAAGATTAAATATTTTGATAACGTTCAGACCTGAACTTCAGGTTCTTGGGGCCATTCAGCATATATCAGCAATTCATACAATATATTATTTTCTGTTGTTTCGTCATTTTTTTCTTCCATTGCAATCGTTTTAATTATTTAAAATTCAAATGAAATTGTTTTTTCCAAACAAGCATTTTTAAATACCACTACGTTGATTGGGATTTTGCTAATAAGATTTGGTCGCTGCTTCTCGGGAAAAAGTAGACATTTTTAAAGGGTTTCGGAATTACAATTTTTGTGTGCTTTGGTTTTCATATTTAACCTTTGTGATGATCACTTATTTGCCTTATTTAATTAATTATTTCTTTTCATTTCATGGTTTATTACTTTCACAAGCAGTTTATAAAAACTGAAATTGTTTGCATATGTGATGAAAAATGAACATGGCTATTTATAGAGAAATATTATATAATATTCTGCATATATATATTATATACAGAAAGGTTAATAGTTTTCTGGCCTGAAATGTTAATAAAGAAAATATTATATCGTAAAACTTCCGAATCGCGGGCACATCAAAGCTTCAGTGTGGGTTCTTAAGTGGGGTGGGTTAGGAAAAAACGAGTATTAAACTGCGTATTGAAAAGGTGACCGCTATGTAGGGGTTTTGTTACTCTGGTATGTCCGTTAAAGAATTTTTATTATATAATAATTTTTAGTTTTTGTTGGCAATTTGTTATTGAATACCGCCATCCATATCTGATGTTGGTTAACAAGTGTCGATGACAGATGACCCTCTATCTCGTTAAAGAGACGAGTTGAGAATCCCAACCCGGATCTGCGTTTTGCCTTACATTTCTTAGGTTTTAGTTGAATTTTTTCCTAAGACATCACCAATGGCTTCCAGTCGCGCCTTTCCCTTATTGAATTCCCGTTTGACAGCTGGTTTCTTGAAAAGTAACAAATTCAATAGGAAAATTTCATGTAGACAATTCACGGAAAGCGTTACAGAGCCCGGCGGTCCAGTTGGTGGTAAACAGCCAAAATGGTTATCAGCTGAGGATGCTCTCAGTGTCGTAAAGTCTGGTAAGTTACCATGGGAAATAACCTGATATGTTTGTACGTTGACGTTAACATACCATTAAACGTTAGTTTTGAACACGTAATTTGACCTATTTTAAAAATCGCCAGCTTTTTGTATTTTGTCTAAAACTTACGTTTTTACCGAAACTTCGGTTCAACTTCAGGATATGGGTGTGATTTCGTCAAATCTATGCTGTCACCAATAGGTAGTAAACAATTTTAAAGCAAAAAAGGAGAGCAACAAAATTAGGCCTAATGATAAGGGTGGAGGTGGGGTGTGAAATTAAAAATGAAAGATAAGCTCCACAGACAGTAAGATGGGGCATGGGTACTTTGAAAAACCCACCATCAAATTTTCAATTTTTTCGTGCTGGTTTTGACATACATAAGACATCACATATGATTACTTCAGGACATTTCAGTGTATAATTGTTGGTCATTTTCTTTTATTAACACTGCAGTTAGGAAAATTTACACCCCATCACGATTATCCAAGTACTTCACAATCCTGTATGTACTATCTGTATTCCATAAGAACTCCCAGTAAGACAGTAGGCTACATCTTGGTAGTCAATGCCTACCCTACTCTGCCTAATAGAAGTTTCGGCGCTAGTACAGATTCCATCCCATTTCGTTTTTAGTAGGAAGTGTTTCTAACATGCATGGCAACTTTATCCTGGCTGACCGCCATGTTGCTTATGTCACATTACAAAGCCCCGTCCCTTTTCTCTTTCCTCTCTCTTCCTCTACCCCTTCCCCTCCTGCTCCCTTTTCTCAATTCAGTGAACTTCAAAAAAGGAGGTACTAACTTTTATTCCTTTTTTTCGTTGGATAACTTCACCTCTTTTACTACACCGGCGTCCACATTAGGCCTAGCATACCGGGCACTCATACTCGGAACCAATCTTTCTAATCGCTACAACACTCACAATACATTCTAAAGAATGACAAAGCATGTTTCATGCCACCTGCAACCTCTCCAGATAAGGAGCGTATGATGCCACACTAGGGCTAGAACGATTGCACTTTTTTGGCTGATTGTTCAAAAATTGAGAAGACCGATGGAAAAAAATTGCTTTAAACCATTAAAACATTTGGAATGAGTGTCAAAAATGTATCATTTGATTCATTTCTTTCTTATTCCACAGATCAAGAAAGCTATGAACTATATATATAATTAGTTTTGTGTTTCATGGATGTTAATTTGCTTTTGTGTATAACAATGCAGAATCCAGAATATGCAGACACATTACATCGATAAATACCCATGTTGGTTTATATACATATGTACGAATATAAAATGATTAAATGAAATTGTTCATATTATATTTTCTTATATTTATGGTACATCAGCGAATGTAATTTTTAAATACACATACAGAAAAGAAAAACAGCAGTTTTTCAGCCTTAAATTTCTAATACTTAAAACTGGAAACAAATTAAGGAGAAGGTGAAAAGATAGTTACAAATTACACTAATATCTGAAATTAAGAATTTGCAGGTTTTTATTTAAGAAGACCCAAATACTTATAACGCGATCTCAATAATTGCTTAAGACAAAAGTCTTTAAACATGTAGCAGATGGGTTATGAAATTACAGAATGTCTTTGTATGAAACTATTTTCCTTTTATTTTAGAGTGCCATGTATAGCATAACCTAAATTAATATTATTAGTGAACAAAGGATTTTTGTTCTCTGTAAAATTAGTCTTTTGAATTGTAGTATAGGCTTTTAAAACACTAACAAATTTACCAATCACGTTAACAACAAATTTCCAAGGATCTATAAAGGAATGGAACTAATGGAATATCACTTTGAGGCACTAGTACACATACTGTTCCATTTCGTTTTTAGTGAGAAGTGTTTCCAATACACTTGGCAACTTTGTCTTGGCTTGCCGCCATGTTGCTTACGTCTCAATACAGGCTCCGCCCCTTTCCTTCCTCCATCCTACACCCAGCCTTCACCCCTACCCTCTCCCTCTTCTTCACTCCTACCGCTCTTTTTGCTCTCTTTAACTCCTTCACCCATACCCCTCTAACCTCTTCATGTTCTTTCTCCTCCCCCTTCCCCTCTCCACCTCCCAATCCCTGTTTTCTTGGCAGTCTTTTCCTACTCCCCCTTACCCTTGGAATCCCTTTCTACTCCCAGCCTCCACCCCCTTCGCCTCTTAACCTTTCCCGCTGTTGGCTTTCCTCTCTTTTCCTCCATCTCTTCCCCTCCCCCTGCTCCTTTTTCTCAGTGCAGCGAACAAAATAAAAACGGCATACTAACTTTTATTCCTTTTATCTGTCGGATAACTTCGCCTCTTTAACTACACAGTCATCCACGTTAGGCCTAGCGCACCTTGCAAACCGGGCCCTTCTACTCCAAACCAAATAAACCTTCTCCCACAAACCAATCCAACAACATTCCTCTTCCCTTTCAACCGCAATTGAACAAAAAAATCCATATTGAAATGTTCCGACGTCTTCCCAATCACTTCAATACTTCCATAAGTCTTATCACCGCCACAGAAAAACACCATATGATGCTCCACCCTGTGTGACATCACGCATGTTAAAATCGCTGATGTCAAAACCCGGCCTACAGCGACTTTCCTTCATGTTTCTAGGGGAAAATTGATCTTGTGGGACAGTATCTGTACTACCACCCACTTTGATATTCTTTTGAGATAGGTTCGACTACTGCTATTAAAGATTAAAAAAATTTTAATTCTGCTTCTAGAAGGGGATCTCCCACAAATGAACAAATTTTATTAAAAATTCATGTAACATAAACTTGCTTTGTCATTCTTTCTTCTATGAATAAACTTATTACATTAGGTATACATTACATTATTATTACATTAGGTATATGATGTCAAAAGCAGCTTGTTTAACCTCTCCATTTTGCAGCCAACAAATTGAACAAAACTTTTGAAGACAGTTCTTAGAATCGGAATAATGAGTGTATAGTACAGAATGTGAAACATTTTTAAATAAATTATACAGACGCCGCAGAAAGTGGATTAAAGACCAGTTTGTAGCTTTATTTACAGTTTTAAAAACACCATGCAATATAGTATATAATATAGTGGTTTCGAGAGAAGGAGGTAAGGTGTTCTGCAGTAGTTGCCATAATATTCCAGTGGTTCACAAAGTGGCTGCCCTGTAGAGCCATGACTTCCTCATAGGGGCACTGTTGAATAATCTAACATTTCTTAATTTTATTCCCATTTTAAATCCAATGTGATATGATGTAACATTTAGCAAACCAGTTCTCTAGCTGTCATTGCATTTTTTTTTTTTTTAATCCTCGATACATTTTTTACTTTTGTATAAGTATGTCTGTTAAAATTTGGCGTAGGGTGCCCCGAGAAAACCTGAATTCAACAAGGGTGCCCAGAATTGCAAAAGTTTTGGAACTACTGCCTTACACTATTAAATGGTAATTTCGTAGCCCTTTGTTAGTTGTGATGCAGTAACGCATTTGTCTATGATGCCATTTACCTGATTCCGATAGCACCTTAGAATGAATGACCTTTTCCTGTTCACTGTAGTGATGAATTTAGTTTCATAGATAACAGTGCTCCATATTCTTTGAAAAACTGTGAGTCCTGGTGTACCATTACCTTAGCTGTCCTTGTACTACGGAACACAATTATGAGATATTTTAGTAAGGAACAGTGAGAAAATACCCAGAAAATGCACGTCATTTTATCCAAGGAACATTTCTTACCCAAAGGCCACAATTGATATGCCATATGATACCAGAACGTTGTCAGCCATGGAATATAATCGTTTTTGGAACCAGATGAAACATTTAATAGGAAAGCTTAAAAAAATGTTCAAGCAAAAGGAGCCCTATCAAAGAAGCAACAGAAATTTTTTAGACAACCAAACTATTTTAATGAGAATGACCCCAAGAAATATTCTTTCTGCCTAGTTTTGGTACTTCTGGGGATAGTTTTTCAATTTTTTGTTCCGTTTCCAGTGTTGGTGTTGGCTGGAATGCATATTCCTTTGATGCTTTCCAAAAAAATTTTCAACTGTAGGAAAATACGTTGGCATCAGTCAATGGCCAGTCTCATAGCTGAGAAAACTTCGGGAAAAAGGTTGACTCGAGGATAAACTGAAACATCAATTTTTTTTTAGCCTTTGAACTCGTTTAATAATTTTATCACACAGTTCCGAGCTCTCAAATTGTTTATGATTTTTGAGTATTTACTTAGAATAATATTCAAAATACTGTCTTACAAATTATTAATTAAAAATATTTTTTTCATTTTAGGCGATACTGTGTTCGTTCAGGGTGCTGCTGCGACTCCCAGAGTTCTCGTTCCAGCTTTGGCCGAGCAAGGAAAAAAAGCAGGTCTTAAAAACGTCACAGTTTGTCATATCCATACTGAAGGTGCTGCAGAGTATACCAAACCAGAATTTGAAGGTATAATTCTTTAATATAAATTTATAAGCGTATAATGGCATGAAGATAATGCATTTATTCATTAATTATGGTGATGCAATGGTATCGTATTCTCCTAGTATGTCATTTACCCCATTTTATTCCTAGTAGTTGGGGTGGCGGGATTACCAACTGCTTGCTTGCCGTAGTCATCGGGTTGGTGCCTTACATCTTAAGGGGTTTAAATTCTCCAGAAAACGGGAGACGAACCATGATCTTTGCCATATTCACACTGTAAAAAATGTGTATGTGTAATTTAAGCATATTTTGTTAAAAGTACTTTGTGGTCATCAAGTAATTGTTTAATCATGTTATGTAACATGATAATGTTTCTGACGAATATACCATTTTCGCGTTTAATTTTAGGATGTGCCATGCAATGGCTTACGGGCTGAATCGGAGAACCCTGGCCCAAAATGGGCTGGGGCTCTATATTTCATATTCTTTTCTAGCTTGGGTAAGCCCCGGCTCATCAGACGGATGCAACTAAAGCCAAAAAGTGACTTTTCCATATAGAAATTCTCCAAGGGATACAACTACGAAATTCATTTTTGAAGATTGTGGAAATACGTATATGAAAATTCAAAGGAAATTAGTGTCATTTAGAAAATTTAAAAAAATTTAAATTGTAGGTCAAGGGGGATTTCTACCGATCTGCATTCAAAAGTTTGATTCTTTAAACCATCTTTTCTTAAAGTGTTCTTCCTGGAACCATGGGGTTCCAAACAATTTGCAAATGTCACTGAAATTTTCATGAAAATCTTAACTCTCATTTCTCTTGCCCCCCCCATAATCTCTTGGATAAGAGTTATTAACTGTCGCCAATATCCCGCAACAACAAAAAAATACAACCTACTTTTTTATGCTGTATAATGTATATTTAGGACATAAGAAGTCATAAATAATAGCCCGTTTAGAGGTTTTCCTTAATATTCTACATTGCATTGCTAGTTATGGATATATATGGTAAGAAAAAGGTTTCATATAGTATAAAATTTTAGAGCATGTCTCTGTCTTTAGACATTTGAAGTCTAGATACCTCCACACATTGTAGGCTAGCCTATTGTAGCATGATAATACAAAAGTAATTAACTCTCTCAGTGGCGTGCTGAGATAGAAATTAGCTTGCATGTGGTGACATAGAAAACATAAATTTTCTATTCCTGCTTTTAAATCTGTGTTCTGTGTACGATTCATATTATTCGGAATTCCAACTTATGACTCATTAAATTGATCTCAACTAGTCCTGTGTTGACACCACAGTGATAACTTACCTGTTCACATGTGTTGTCACTGTCATACCTGTTCACATGCGTTGTCACTGTCATACCTGTTCACATGCGTTGTCACAGTCATGTGCAAGGGCGTGTTGTAACCTCCTTCCCCTTTGCAGTGAAATTTTGTATATTTAAGATAGGAATACACGGAGTTGTAGCTCCATTCCCCCTTATGAATTTTTTCTGTATTCCTACGTGTATTGTTAAAAAAATCTAACTTGGTTCTAAACTCTAATGAGGTTCTAATTCCTCTGAAAAAAGGTCCTTGCCCTGTGGTGATATAGTGGTAATCAGGCCCTGTAGCCAAGATGAGGTGGGGGGGCAACTGGGTCCAAGGCAAAAGATTAGGGCACAAGGCACCCGAGGATTTTTCTCTATCTGTATAAATAGCTCGGATGGGACAAGTGGGGCCAAGACCCTGCTGGCTACAGGCATGGTGGTAATGTATTCGTTTATCGTATCATTAACCTAGCTTTCAACACTCAGTAAAATCATGGAATGTGTACTATTTTTCCGTCCACTGTAATTCAGGTTTCAGCTTCTCTTACAACAGAGGTTTGGATTTCTTTGAAGAATGTAGCTCTTGGCACAACGTAACCTTTGCTGTTCTTGCGCTGTAAAAACGCAAACAAAATTTATTAGCCATGTGGAAAATCCAAGTTTGAGCAAAATTGTTACTGGATTAGTGTCTGTGTGTGCATTTCTAGAATTCGATTACTTTCATACTCAACTTCTTACAATAATGTTGGAATAACCTTGTTAGAATAGCATGTCCTTTTGATTTCTTGATTTTTGTTCTTAATTTTATTTCATTCATGTTATTCTCATTCTATTAATTTTATTCTTATTTTGATTTCAGCGGAATTTTATCTTTCAATTCTTTCTCTCTACAGTAACATGTTCTAAATAATGTTGGCATATTTTAAAGCAATTAAAATTTTTTAGTTTTTCTTTGAAATGGAAAATACAAGGACTGCGTTTAAGTTTTTAAAATAATTTATTTAAAGTATTTGGACTTTATTTAATTTATTTAGAATTTAATTGCTACAATAATTTATTTCCTGTATTCCTATAATATATAATCCTCATTATTTAATTTATTAATAATTATGATTTATTAATTCATTAAAAACTAACTGCATGCATAGTTCAGGTCTCCTTTTTCTTCCAATCTCAATATTTATTTTAAGTCCAAGATTATTTGCAGAAAACCAACCCCAAACTCAAAATATACATGGTTTTGAAATCATATTTTCTATTTCTGCAACTGGAAATTATTTAATGCTGTTCCTGTTTAAAGCCTTTTAAGTTAAAAATACCATTTACACATACCATATATACAATAGATTATCATTCCCAAATAAAATTGCACATTTTGGGACTGGTTTTATTTTCGCCACACTATATTAATTAGCCTACACACACATCTAAGTACCATAAAAAATGTAAGGATGAGAATAAAAGATTGTGTAATATACCTGAGTAAATTATGTATAAAATATATTTTAATTTAAATTATAAATACTGTGTATGCGCATTTGGGTGAAATAATAAAGAAAAATGGTCTGCTATAAGAAGAGGTTCAGGTAGGAGGAAAAGTGTTGATTTAGTGTTTGGTCCAACAGGAGGAAGTTATTTCCAAAAAGGTTCACCGTGAAATGCCTTTCCGATCTGGATAACTTCCTGCTTTTGTGCAGCAGACAACTTTAAGGGAGGTGTGTGTGTGGGGTTTCTGAGATCATGCCAAGATTCCTTGGAGGAAGTGCAATTTAGTCCAAGTTGCTGAATATGTTGGCAGTTCTCCATGCATGCTAATTTTTTATCATACTTTCAAAAATAAAGACGCTGACTACATTATTTTAGCTCAAGGTTGCTTATTAAAATGCAAAGTGGCTATTACAATAAATTAAAAAATCACTGATGATTTCTTTTGTTACACGGATAAAATGTCATTGCTATTTTTATCTGGTTTTTTAAATTGATTGGTCAGTTATACAGAATTTGTGATTGATATATATATCTGTTAACCATTGATACGTTGAAATTCATCAGCCTTTGCTAAACTAGGTGGTTAACATCCATTTTATAGATGTATTAAGAGCTTTCAAAATATTAATTGTAATAAAAATGTTAATTGTAGTAAATCGTAATAAATATAGTAAAAATGTCAATTGTTAACTTTAAATGTTGGTTAACTGTTAATCTTGTTACTGCTTTGTACTTAAAATAACTTGGGGGTGGGGGGTCAATGTAAAGTTTTTAAAAGTATTAAGGGTTCAAGCATATACATATTACATACATTTGTACATTACAATATATGTAAAATTTTAATTTATTTCAAATTATTGTAGGAGTCCCGCAGGCCTGTATAGCTCTATGCCTATGATTCAATATGAAATTACAATAATTAAAGCAATCAAACTTAAGTGTATTTGAAGGTTAATGATCATCAATGTAAAATAAACACATCAGAAATTGGGCAATGCCCTAAATGTGCTTTGACATAGTAAATCATGACCATGGCATAAAACTGGAATTGCTCTTTGAGCCAATCAAATGTCATTTACAGCTATAAAGCACTGTATATAGACATTATGTTAAACACGCCTATTTCCTTTAATATTTGAGACTGAATGATGTGCTGATAGATAAAGGGCAAGCAGTGGATTAGGAAAATTTGAAAAATCCATTTCTGTAATATATTTATATATATATGTGTGTATTGTGTGTGTGTGTGTATTACCGGCCAAACTAGTTTATCCTATATGTGTTAAGACAAACTAGTTTGTCCTAACGCACATAGAACGAACTAGTTTGACCTAGGCCAATTTAGTTTGCCATTTTTTGTTAGCCACTTTTTAGATGTACATATTTTCATAAAACTGCAGCGAACGAATCCCTGACCCGTACCAACCGAATGTTTGATTACAGCACTCGTCAAAGAAACTTCATTATCTTTAATAGCTTCTCCTTCAGACAAACATGTCTGTGCACATATGCCAAATTCCATTGTAAGGAGGAAGATAAGACTTTAAAAAAAACCTCTGTGAGATATATATATATACTAAAAAGACTGAAATGGCGATGGGCTGGGCATATCGCAAGAAGAACTGATCAACGATGGACAACGCAAATTCTCAACTGGATTCCAAGAGACCACCGAAGACCTAGAAAACGTCCTCAAACTAGATGGGTGGATGAAATAAGAAAAGAGGTTGGGGTGACGTGGAAACGAATGGCCCATACATAAAACAATTTCGCTGCAAGATATCAGAACCAACTTTACGAGAACTATATCGACAAGTTATGCACAAATTGAAAAATACCTAAGTGCAATGCAAAACAAAACATATACAAACAATAAATATATTTACAATATTTTACATACAAACCTTTTTCGAAAACTATGAAATATTGCTAGGATGCAAATGGCAATATAGTAAAATTGTAAAGAAATGAACCCAAAAGTGGAATAAAAAATTTAAAGTAGGAGTGTAATAATAAATGAAATATGAGAAACCCATAGGATAGCACTTTTTCAAGAGAGATGCTTGTCACTTGTTTAAATTTTTCTCTTATGTCGAGGTGGGGCCAGAACCATAGAAAAGTAACCATAAAAGTTTTTGCAATGAGAATGAGTACTTTGCAAACCCAAGCCTGAATGTAAACAAATACAAAGTGTTTCCAGAACTACATCCACAAAAGTTGCCATTTCCAAGAGTAAGTATTTAGTGCATTAAGTGATATGTCTTCGGCAGCAGAATTTGTCACTTACACAGATAAAAAAAAGAAACCTTGCTGTGCATTCAAACTTACCAAAAGTATTTAGATTCAAAGGTAGTGGTATATTATTTCCAAGAAGAATATTTTTGAGCCCGTTAATTTAACCAATAAAATTATTATACTTTTTACATATACTATTAATACTGAGAATTTGTGAAATAACAATGTTTCTATGAACTTATACATGTTTATATATACTTATACAAGATTTAAAGTTTGACAGAAACACAACTTTGAAATTGAAAACAGATCTTTTGTCATGGAGTCCAGTATCATAAACACCATCAGTACCATGTCTAATTTTCAAGTCTAAAAAGGAAATATTGTTCCCGTGTCAAGTCTTTTTTAACTTAAGTCTCTTATGGTTATTTTTTGTTCTGAGTATCTGGGGGAGCAAAGGCAACTGAAAGAAAAAGAAGAGCAGTTGAATATAGAATAAGAGAAGCAAATGAAGGAAGAGGAACAAAAACTGGAGGCAGAGATTTCCAAGAAAAAAATTCAAGACTTGGAATGTACTCTTAAAAACAAGGACTTTGAAACCACCAAAGAATCGGCAGATATTTTGTTTGATGATACTACAGAAAGGCTGAAAAAAGGTTTGGAGAATGGTGACCTTGTACAGATTAAAGTAGCTCAAGAAATACTAGGTTTTTGATTGAAGAAAGACTGTGAAAAGAAAGGATATAAAAGAGTTAGAGAGCTCCAAATTGTTGTTGAAAAAAAGAAAATCATGCTAATGACCAATTTTTATCATAAAAAGTCTAAGACAGAATAGTTCATTTCAGATTTTTTTTGTGTATGGTTTTATAACAACTCTTTTAAAATCAAGATTTAAAAATAGTAAAAAGATTTAGTAGTTAATTCTAAAAATTTACACTCCTTCAAACTATGTTTAAACGAACATGTAGACTTTTTTAATATTTAAAAGAATTTGCTCTCGTTTTGGTTAGTAGATATCTAGAATTTAGTGTTTAATGTATTTATTTTGTTTTTTGGGACTGTCCTTGTTGAGTCCTCAAACCAGTTGAGGACCTAGGTTTTGTATATATATGTATTTGTAATTTTATTGTTTTCTGTAACTTTTATTTTGTATTGAAATAAAGAAAATGTTGTCCATACCCCATCCATGTTCAAAACGAAATAACGGTTTTTATTGTATCTGGAAGAATTTTGAAATTAACTTTGCTAGATCTAATAAATTAACATTTCGCTCTGAACTTAATTGGCCTTTTGGTAGGGTAATTAAGTTAGGGGGAAAAAAATTGTTTTCAGGAAAGTCCATGTCAAAATGATCAGTCTTTTTGTCTCCTTTTTAATAATTTTAATCACCAAAATAGCTATTTTTTACTTCTAAACTCACTCCCATCCTTGTCAATAATTGATTTCTTGTTTGCCAGGATATAGTCAATTTCGCTGGTTCCTCCATTGGGGTGTTTCCATGTCCATTTTCTGGACATGGTTTCTCTACATCCCACATACTAGTACAGGCTTCCCCTGCTATCTGAAAGAACAACATTCCTATGAACCCCTCTTGTAAGCTGAAATTATGTAAATAAAAAAAGTGATTGTCATTAATTTGAATGAGAGCGTATTTTTGGTGTTGCTAAACCCAAGAAATAATCTACAAATTCAACTTAAATAGCGGTCGAAAACTAAAATCGCTACTTAAAATATAACACAAGGCCATACCTTGGATTTTAATTTGGGGTAATAGTTTTTACAGCATATATCAATACAATCATTACATGCAAGACCATAGCCAAGTCCCATTAAATATTTAGTTTCAGGGGAGGGGGGACCGGTCCCTAAGATCTCCCCCCTCTGGATACATGGGCAGGCTATAGTACAATCATTTTTCTTGGCTTTGCACATTTTTTTATTATACGATTCTTTGCAAGCACTCAAAACATCCTGAAATCTTATTCTAAACTTGTGTGCCTTTTCGAAATTAAAATAATTCTTTATAGAATGAACTTCAACACTGAATGCTCTTTTTGCTTTTTTTCTTAAAACCGAAAATTCTCTTCTGATTTCTTTCAATTAATGAAAATACAACCGTAGATGTCTTATAACAGGGTTGTCCAATATATGGGCCACAGTCCGCCCCTTCCACAACTATTTAGAATTAAAAAAAGAAATAAAATTTTTTTTTAAGAAATAAGGAAAAACTGTGAGGACAACGTGGGTGACCCCTTCCCTCATATTATTTATCCATATTGTTGATACATAATTCCTCCTTTTTTCTTCTAGGAGTTTTTCGTAGCAATTCATTTTTTGTTGGAGGTAATTGCCGGGAACCTATCAACTCCGGACGTGGAGATTTTGTTCCGATATTTCTGAGTGAAATTCCCCTTTTATTCCATCGAAAACTTATTCCAGTGGATGTAGCATTGATCCAGATCACACCAGCTGACAGTCATGGATATTGCAGTTTGGGCACCAGCGTGGATTGCACTCGCGCTGCCATGCAGCATGCAAAGTATATTATTGGTGAGTTTGTTTACTGAAAACATTTAACTGTTTATGTAAAATGTATTTCTCTTTGATCGTTTACTCGTAATTTCATATGACATGAAAGGATTTCTTATGAATGTGCCATTTGTAGTGCTTTATTATAGGGGAAGCCATACAGTGGTGTAGCGGTAATCTCTTATTTCATTGATGCTGGTAAGGGTGCCTTTTATTTTTTCCAGCAATCTGTATTCTAAAGCAGTGGTCCACAAGAAAATTTTGGTCCGCAGCAAAAGCTGGACATTATTTGCATTTTTAATGTTTGATTAATAATAAAACAAAAATAATATTCTAAGAAATTCTCATATTCTGAATGACAATTTTTGCCTTTATATTGCACTAAATTCACGAAATGTGGTCCGCGGGATTTAAAATTATGAATTTAGTGGTCCGTGAGGTCCGAAAGGTTGGCGACCGCTGTTATAAAGTATAGGCCATGCGATGGTGCAATGGTAACGTGTTTGCCAAGTACACAGTTATCCCAGTTTTGGCTCCCTATTGTGCCAAAATTAGAGTGCTTACCGACCATCTGCTGAGTGTATTCTGTGGACTGGTTTCCTAGGCCGTAAGAAGTTTGGATTCTTCCAAAAGCTGTTCTGATGCAGCATGACACTTGTTGTCCTTCGGCCATAAAACAAACCGATTCTAAGGTTTGAATCCCTGTAAACTGTAGGTTAATGTGATATACTGAGGCATTGCCTTCCTATGGTAACAATGGAAAACATAAATTTTGCATTATTTTTTAACGTTGAAAATGCTTTTACAGAGGTTAATTAAAAAGAGCATCACATTTTTTCATTATTTTGTTGCGGGATGTTTTAATAAAGGTAGGATGTTGTTGCCACTTTATTATGATAATATTAATAATACAATCATTTGCGTTGAAACCAATGAAAAATAATTGTTGCCACTATATTCTGGTGGAATCAATAATAGCTACATGAGGAAATGTCAATTGTGCTTAATTCTTTGCTTTTTAATTTTGGTTGTCATGGTAACCTGAAATGGGGGTGGTGGGGGGGTCTTTTTCACTTTTTGTTTATTAATATTCACTCCAGTTTACAGGTACGCAAGTCGTTTTTCTATTCCACTTAAATTCGAATGTTTGTGCCAATGAATGTATTCACCAATGACAGAAAGGCAAAGAAAAAATCTTCAACGTTATTGAATACATTTTCAATATTCTAGTATTCAATGACATTGAGGGGGTGGTTTTTTTTTAATTTGTGTGTTGTGCACATTTTCTGTGGAGTTCTAACTTCTGACTTGACAGACTTGTCACATCCGGTTTTGTAATGGCACAGTGATATCATGTGCTCCTTTCTTGCCTTTGCTCTGGGTTTGACTCGAATTGGCACACCAAAGATGCTGACCAATTACTTGTTGTTGTCTGTCGGTTGGTTTCCACAGCCTTTGGAAATTGATTCCTTGGGAAAACGTGTGTCTGCTCGATATACTATAGTTGCACGATAGTCATGCATTCCTCTATCTTGCCATTAACCCATATTCAACTCCCAATGGTATCGTAGAATGCGTCCCGTTTTTCTATCCATCAGAGTCCTAAATTGGATTCTCTTTGCTGCAGGGCAGTGCCGGTTCTGGGTTGTTGGCCACTAGCATGCTATAGATATTTCAACTCCAATCCACCCCCATCCATGTTCATAAGTGAATATAATATTCTAGGTTTGTAAACCAACTATTGGATGCATTAGCCACTATGTTTTTATGACTTTTCTGTTGAATTAGCAAAGGAGAAAATTAATCTATAAGGAAAATCTTTATTTTAATTCTTAACAAAACTTTTTTGCTATAGAAGTACATAATCAAATGCTGCCACCATAGAAATTGGCCACCTGCTTACAATCATGCACTGCACATCCAAAACCCGCCCTGGTTCATTTAAAGTGTTAAAAAAAAAAAATCAAACTTTATATCCGTGTGAGTCACTCCTTTTGTATGAAAGTCTTTTAAATTCTGTGTGTTCCATTTAAAAAAATCAGACCCATTATTACCATGTGTTCTATGCAGTACCAGTTCTGGGTTGTTGACCGCCAGGAATCTATAGATATTTTCCACCCACTCCTCATCCTTTTTTGTTTATAAGTGAATATAATATTCTAGATTCCTAAACCAACCATGGAATGCGTTAACCGCTACATTTTTATGACCGTTCTATTGAATTTGCAAAGGAGAAAATCTGTAAGGAAAATTTTTATTTTATTTCTGAATAAACATTTTTACTATAGAAGAAGTACTTAATCAAATGTGGCTGCGTGCATGCACTGCACACCCAGTAGAACTGGCCCTGTGGAAAGAGTTTGAGTTCCTGGGGAAAACTAGATCCCTGCTCAGCATGATCTTGCTGTCCTTACGCCACAATAAAGCAAAATCGTCAAGGCCATTTTCCTGCTAGTATACCTTGAAATTTTGTTTCCTGGCCAAAAGGTGTGACTAAGCCATCCTGGGAATTGAAAGTCAGCTGCCTTGTCAGTAATTATACTACTGGAAGTGACAGAAGACCATTCATTCATCATCTATGGTAGTGTAATATTACACACGTATACAGTCTAACCTCGATCTTTTTCTGGCCAATAAATACAATTGTTTTTATTGGCCAGATTAGTTACCTTGAGTCCAGTGGGATATTTTCCTTGATTTAATGCTTCCTTTCCACGATTTTACGATAACTTTTCATTGTTAGTCCGGAATTTCAAATAGAATTTAGTTAAAAAATTAACTATTGTCAGAAAACCAACTTCAAATGAGTTTGCTCAATTGCAGCAAATGCTGATTTGCAGTGAAGTATTTGCTATGTTTGTAAGTCAACGATGGTCTTTTCGATGCATTTGAAAAAATCGAAAAGGCAATGTTATATGCCAATTCCCAAGAAAAACCAGAACAAACGTCAAAGATTTCTTTTTGAAGTAGTAATTACTAAGGTACTTGTATCTCATATTTGTTAAAATTAACACGTATTCTTCAGAACACTGGCTTTTCCATAATTTTGTATTTCAGTTCCGATCAATAGTATACCTTTGATTATGATTTTGCTTAAGGGCGGGCCGAAAATGTAAAAAATATTGTCATTTTTTTAATGTAATAATTGTTACTTGTAATGTATTTTACATGTAAATTTTCGGCCAAGAAAGAGCCTGAATTCCCCCCCTCACTGTGAGTGCATCGTTCCAATAAATATGTTCCCTCAATTTAACGATTATTTTCACTGGTCCCATGAAAATTGTTAAATCGAGGTTAGACTGTATATGTGTTTATATATATATACACACACTGAATTTGAAAAATTGTGACAAGCCTTACTTGCCAAATAAAGACTCTACTAATCCACATCATAAAGAGTACCTAATAGAAGATTTCCTTTTCGCCAACTGTAAAAATGTATTTACCAGTGATAACTGGATTTGTTGAGTCTGCAAGGTTCAACAAAACTGGTCACCATTGAGAACAAGATTTTTGTAGTTGGCGAATGAGAAATCTATTTTATACCACTAGGCCCCAAGGTTTTTTTTATTGAGGCAGACAAGTATGGTTCCCGTGTGTACACATATATACACACACACAGAGATAGAGCAATCTTCTTTACAAGGTTTGTATGGTTCTTAAAAACCCTTAAAAATGGTCTGGATTTTTTGTCCTTACTTTCACCCAAAATCTACAAAAAGTCCTTAATTTTGTTCTATTTCTTAGCATTTCTCTGTAGTACATTTTAGTTTCTAAATCACTGCCATTCTTCATACAATATAAAGAACGACAAAGGAATTCACATGGTGCAGGTTGTAACGTACCATTCATAAGCAGTGAGAACATGCATGGAAGAAAATTCCCCCCTCTGGAAACTTGCCTCAGCGTTTTTTTAGAGCAAGAATGACCAATACATTATCCCTCTCCCAGACTTGGATTTAAAGTGAATATATCTTGGGCACAGCATGGTTTGTTTGTTTTTTCTTATAACATGATCTTAAGACATAAAATATATATGTAATTTTTTTCCCCACAGGTCAGGTAAATCCAAAACTTCCAAGAACCTTTGGAGATGCGTGTGTCCATGTTACTCATTTCGATGCTTTAGTCCAAGGTGAAAAGGATTTGCCAGAACATAAGTCTGAAGTACTTACTGAGGTTGAACTTAGCATTGGAAAGCTGATTGCTGACAACTTGGTAGAAAACGGTGCCACCCTTCAGATGGGTACTACTGTTTCCTTGTTCCATTGTCAAGAAGTGTACTTTTTAATGTTCGTTTAAATTAGATGTCTGCTAATATTATGCAAAGGCGAATATTATTTGCGAACTATAAAATTTGTTTTTTAGGAATTGGTTCCATTCCGGATGCTGTCCTTGCTAGCTTAAAAAATCATAAAGATTTAGGAATTCATTCTGAAATGTTTAGCGATGGTGTGGTGGACCTGGTGAATATAGGTTGCATCAACAATAAATATAAAACACTTCACACGGGCAAGATCGTTGGCAGCTTCACTATTGGTACTCGTAAACTTTTTGATTTCATGGACAACAATCCTTTTGTAGGTGAGTATGAATGACTTCACCACAAATCTTCGTGCATCAATCAAATATGTAAGTTTACACATTTTAGTGAACTGTGAAACTCAGTCAGTTTTTAAACTAGAAATAAAATTTTTGTTTTAAGTTTCAGTATTAAGGTTCTTAAAACTTTCTTTTTTTTTAAGTAAAAGCTTTGCCATACAAAATACCCTTTGGTAACTTTGGGCCATAGGATTCGGTCAAGTAAAACTTAGAAGTTGATAAAAATGGAACCAAAATGTACTGTAAATGCTACTATGTATAGTAAATGATAATTGTACATTGTGCACCCCAACCCGTATGTTCTGTAGATTTTGAAAGTTGAAGAGAATGAAACTACTCCCATAATGAGGTGGGGCTTTGTATTGCTTCAGTAGTTACATATTGACCTAGCGTAAATTATGTAACTTATTAATGAGTAATTAACTGAAAAAGCAAATATTAAAGCACCTGAAAGGTACCACAAACATGGATTTTTTACACCAGAAATAAATTAGACAATATAACCTATATAATAATGTGTCACTAAGATTTTTTTTTTAATCTTGTTGCGGTCAAAATGCAATGTTAGTTACGTCAAAACGTAAGTTTCCCCGTTCCTTTTTGATTGAAAAAACGTGAGAAAATTCATGTGTCAACCACACATGATAACCGGTAATGTTTTCTAATTTATCTCTGATTAAAAAATCCATTTTTGTGGCACCTTTTCAAGTCATACAGCACTTGACAATGACCAAAATTCGAACTTGAAGTTACGTCACAAAATTTGGTATCTCTGGAATAAAGTATTATTTTAAAGAAATGTAAAAGTGCGAATGTCTTTGGCATGACATTGGTGTTGCCTACTATACCCGTTATATACTTGCTATAAGCTTAGTGTCACTTCAAAACTTCCCTCCGCCCCAAGACCCTGATCTGCTTCGTTTCCCTAGGCAACGAAGGTTCCGATTCCCCAGAAATTTACAGGTTTCGGTGTAACATAATCGTAGATTTCGTTGCCACTATAAAATGCTCATTTCATGATTATTTAAATTTGTAAGAATTCTAAGGATCGGCCAATGCTTATTTCTTATCGATCGTTCAATTCCATACCATCGCCTATGCCGATTGAAAAACAGGTGTTTTTTTTTTATAGACTTTTCCATCGGCCAATGCCGATATTTTCAATTATTATTATTTAGTCAATTTTTTAAAGATTACATTATGATATGAACATCAATATTTATGAAGGATGTTTTCTTGTAATTAACTTTTTCTTCCACATATTCACTGGATTTCCGCTTTAGACTATTTTTTCTTCTCGATTTCTTGCTATCCAATAACACAAAACTTCGTAATTCAGGCTTTTGCATGGGTATAGCAAAAAAAGTAATCAGTGTTTTCCGGAAATATGAAATCAAATTTTGCGTTTAGTATGTGCTGCATGCTGAATATGAAATTCAATGGAAATGAAGCAACCGAGAATCCGCAATTGTATTCAACAGATAAATAAAGCAGATATGACAGCTACTAGGAAAATGAAGGCAGGGAAACTGCACACTCCCTTAACATACTGTAAACTTTAAACCGAAACTAAAACAGGAAGTTTCCTTTTACTCTAGAAACACATAAAATTCAACTTCTTCACACATAAGGCACACAAGTTTTTTTAAATAAACAAAACTTGAAAGATATGAATTACGCAGTAAAGATCACAAAGGTATGAGACAACAAAAAGGCGAAAGTCAATGCGTTTCACACATCGAAAAGCAATGCCTGAAACCGAATTTATCACTATTCAGACAGTTTTGGATCTGGAGAAAAGTAGATCCCACGAATAGCATACTTCTATCCCAGTAAGCCGTAGAGAAAAAGTTTAAAATGTGAAAATGGCATCATTCGATATGTTTATAAAAATGTAAAAGGAGCTTGCAGATAGAAGATGAGAAATTAGCCTCTGTAAAGCCAAAAATCGTGATCTATTTCCTTGATTTTTATCAAAGGGGGAGATGTAACACCGTCCGATTAACTGATGATTTTCAGTTTTTGAAAACATGAATTAATTGGCAAGCTGTTCTACCAGTCGATACCTAAAGAATTCAAATGTCAAATCATCAGTCTTTGCCCTGTAAACTGTTTTCAGTGTATGAAATGGTGGGTCACATGTAGGGGAACTCTTTTAAAACACATTTTATTGAAATGGTGCGATATGTATTTTTGTATTATCTTCTATTTTCAGTGATGCTGAACGTGGATTATGTAAATCACACGGACAATATTGCTATTCAGCCAAAGATGACCGCAATTAATTCCTGCATTGAAGTGGATCTCACTGGGCAAGTTTGCTCCGACTCGATAGGAACAAGAATATATTCTGGTATGACCTAGAATGTATCTACTCATAAAATATATTTTATTTAAATGTAGCTCTGCAATGCCAATGTGTTTGGTTACCACATGGATCATCCTGGTTTTTAGCATGTATCTGCATCATGTAAGTTTCTTCATAGATATGTAGATGGGGTTTTGATCTCCTAGGTTAGCAGTTCTTCATTTTGGTCCGTGGACCCCTGGGAGCCTGCAAGCCCCTATTAGTGGGGTCCGCAAGACCCTCCCACACCTTCTACGGAAGTTCGGAAAAATATTAAGACTAGAACATTTACTTTTTTAATATTAAGAATAAATTGTGAGAGAACGAAAAATTCCTTCATTGAATTATGGCGAAAATCAGTGATGAAACACTAGAAATAAATATGTATGATGCAAATTCTGGGTTTTGAACTTTAAGTTAATTCTTGGGGGGTCCGCAAGGGCGAGTGATCTCTGAAAGAGGTCCGCAGTCTAGGAAAGTTAAAGAACTGCTGTCCGAAGTGAGAATGTTTCGGATTCTGTGGAAAAATGTAAGTCCTAGTTCAGCATGGTCTTAACTGACCTTTTAACATAAAACAATGTTTTTAAATATACTTGTAACATAATGCCCTTTCTATAACACCTGTATCGTGGTAGCACTCTTGACTGCTGTGCGAATTGTCTATTATCTGGATTTGATTCCAGCACATAAAAGTGCTTGTTGTTATTTTTAGATAATCTGGATAGATAACTACCGTATTTAATGCGGCATAACCTCAGATGACCTTGTGTATAAAACACACAAAAAAAAAAGTAAAATAGAACTCGGTTAATTCGTTGTTGAAGACAAAAATTTCAAATTATTCAAAAAATTTAATTATGCAAGCGTGAATATGGAAATATATAGGTTGAAAATATAAAGTAATTATGTATGAATTGAATGGTTGAAAATTCCAGGAGACATGGCAAAACTTCAGACCAGCCAGTAACCTGAATTAAAAATGTTTGAATTATTCATTAAAATCAAACAATTGCCATCATGGCCAATGATGAGAACTTGGCCATAGTGAAGTTGAATATTCACTCACAGACAAGATTAAATCGACGCCTGTGGCTCAGTGGGAAAGATCGCTGGACTGGTTATCAAGTGGTTTTGGGTTCGGTTCTTGCCGGGCACCAAGAAACCATTCTCTTCTTTGCGAGTAATTTATCATGTAACAGTTGAATTAGCTCAAATGATGCTGTATTTAAGTTGCTATTCTTCTTTGCTTGTTAACTTACAATTACTCTCCATGTTATTTGTATATTGGATTTGTAGAAGACCAAAAAAAAAAGAAAATATTTTCTTTGTCAAGTATTTTGTGAAGTAGATCTGACGAAATTTGTGTTAGATACCCAGAGTCTTATATTTCTGAATGTGTTTGTAATTCTAGGCGTTGGAGGTCAAATTGATTTCCTGCGTGGTGCTGCCATGGGCAAAGACGGAAAAGGGAAGGCTATTCTTGCCATGCCCTCTTGTACGGGAAAAGGCGAATCCAAGATCGTTCCATTCATCAAACAAGGTATGCCAGCCACTAGTGAAAATAAATATTCAACTTATAGATTCTCCATTATATAACCAGACCTATGGTAGAGGTATATCTTTTATTTACCATATAGAAAATTGCACAATAATAAACAGTCGGCCGTGTAGTTGTGCAGTTATAACATGTTAGCCTATAATCCCGTTAACGCAGATTGGACTCCCACCAGTACCACCCCACCCCTAGAACAAACACCAGCTAACTGCTCTTTGTAGTATGGGAGTTGATCCCCTTATCTTAAGAGGTTTGAATTCCTCAGAAAACCAGATTCCAACACAACATGGCCTTCACTGTTCTTACACTTGAAACGCAAAAACGAACCAAACCCAGGCAATTACTGGTTTTTCTATTGATTTGTGCTTTGCTATTTTATTTTGTAAGTGGCACGTTTAGATCCCTGAGAAAACTAAGTCCTAGTGCACAATCTTTGTAGACTTTGACCATACTTTACCAAGCTCTGTCAACCAAACCAACCAGGCTCTGTGGTTGCACAGTAGTAACACACATACACATTGTCCTGAAAAAGGCTGACGGTTTTTAAAAAGGAATAGCAAGGTTGAAGAGATTTTTGAGGTTAAAGAACCGATTCTTGCAACGGATTAATGTGACAGAGCATTAATTTTACTCCCAGGGTCCCCCGGTTTTTGTTCAAAATGATTTCGATGGACGCCGCTAAAGTTTATTGAAGCTGTAAATCAATGAGCATGGAATGAAACTAATATTATGCCATTTTAAAACTTTTTAATGAATGACATTTACATTACAATATTTTCAAAATGTGCACCATCGGCTTCAACCGTGTGTCGTAATCAGAGGACGAAATTGGCAAACATTTTCTACAAAGTGACCAGTGGAATGGCTGTGCAGTTGTCACTGATTATTTTTTTCAAGTTCCTCAGATGTTCATGAATTTTTCTGGTACCCTGCATCCTTCAAACAGCCTCAGAAGAAGAAATCGTACCAATTCAAATCTGGTGAATGCGGTGGTCACTCCATTTCCTTTCCTATGAAGCAAGGGTAATTTAAAGCAATGACGGTCTTATTAAAATGTTATTTTAAGAAATGGAATATTGTGGGAGGAGGAAACTGGGGAATAAATTTTATGCCCTGTCACATAAATTTGCTCCAAGAATTATTTCTTTAACCTTTGATTGTTTTCTAGTTATTCCTTTCTGAAAAGTGCTTCTCAAGACACCCTGTATAACTAACATACAAATAATCTGGCTTTCATTTCAGCATGCATCCAGCATTTTCCTTCTCTTCCCCCCCGATCTGCAGTCTGGGGTTTCATGCCTTGAGCAAAACAGATGTTCAGATTCTTTGGAGAACTATCAGTCCTGTAACTAGTAAAATTTTGTAACTGACGCAATGTATAAAAAAATATTCTGAAGTGTTTTGAAGACTACTGTTCCCTTTATCAAGCGAAGAGTCACTTTGCATGAGAAAGGGCACATTTCTTAAAACATTGCGGAATCTTACATGTTGGATTAATGATGAAATTTTACTATACTCGCAGCAAAGCTGACCTGGTACATTGGCAAGGTATGCAGTATGATTCTGTCAGTGCAATATAGTTCGCCCTTTCTTACGTTAACAGAGTTAATAAAAGCTACATTTCGGACATAAAACATCAAAAATAATACTCGAATACATAAAACATAGGCATATGTTTGTAATTAAAATCTGGTATTTATTAAATTTAGGAAAAAGAATCATTACATCGAGCGCTGAGGTCATTCAAGTAACTGACCACTCAGAAGACTTCGTTCACAAATTTGGCGCATGGAATTTTTGCAACCACGTTTTTCCATTTGGTGGGACGTGAATCCACGACAGGTCCCACCGAACGCAGAAATATTTATTTTCTTTCGAACGTTTCACCATCTAATCACGCCATAACATCGGCGCTGGTATCACTACGCCAATAAACGTTGATTTATATTGTTGTTTAATTTAATCTGCGTAGTGTTCGATTTAAATATAGAGTGTATATCGCACTGGAGGAATCATACCGCTCTGCGCCTTGTCAGTAAACCAGGTCAGCTTTGCCGTGAATATGGATACCCAGGGCTGTGTGTTTAGCAAAATTATAGGTTTCATTTATTAATTGTTTATTATTAATTAAATTAAAAATAGCTCTTCACTCCAAAAAAGTTTGCTGTTCCATGAAATGCGATCAGAATGAGGCAAAAAATTATTCCAAAGAAAAAAGGAGCTTGGTCACTTCAGAAAACTATAGACCCCTTTTGTGACATGATCTTGTGTGCATAACACGTAATCATCCTTCAGCATTTGCTTCATTAAAACTGTAATATCCAGCTTTATTTGCAAGGTCTGGAATATTTTGGGCAATCAGTTCTCGCATGTCTTTCAATCACTTTCCCTCTTAACGTTATCAAAGTTTGTATTTTCATATTCTAAAATCGAGGCAATCTTTAGCTTCCTGTATGACACACTTATATTCCAAGGCCAAATAGAAAGTCTACAGTGAAGCTTCGTGGAGGCCTACAGAAAAGAGATTCGTCTATCGTGCCAATAACCTTTGTTTGATTCTGATGGTGTGGTAAAACCACCAGTTTGGATTTCGTTTCCTTAAGCCTCAATTAAACTGGGCGAGTTTACTTACTCCTCGCTGGTAAATTTACATTCTGCTGCTAAACTCAGTGTAATAAGATTGTTTAGTTAACTCTGCGCTCGCTAGGCTAGTGCTTGTGAAGTTAGGGAGTAGCCTACTTTTCACGCTACTCGCCAGGGTTTTGTCGAATTTGATTGGCTGAAATAAACCCTCGAAAGGGGCGGGTGGAGTTGAAAGCCAGTTTAGAAAAATTGCTGTTATTAGTCGCCTACTCACTGAGCACCCATGCTATGCATTTGTAGTGAGCGAGTTTTACAAGCTGTATGTAATGTACAGGGTGTCTACTTATCTGGAAAAGTCAGGGAAGTTTTTTCTGACTGGAAAAGTCAGGGAAATTTGAAATACAAAGGCCAAAGTCAGGGAAATTTGAAATTCATTGTTATAATAAATAACTTATTAAAATAATTTTCCTGAACTGTGCTTTTCATACCACATTGCCTACTGAAAAATTTGAAAAACTTGTACTTTTGACTAAACTTCTTTGAAAAGTTACCATTTTGCACTTAAGCTTATATATTTTTCGAAAGAAAATGTTTGCCAAAATGTATAACTAAAACGTAAGAAAAAAATATTTTCAGCTAAATTATTTAATCTGTAACGGATTTCGATATCACACCAGTCTCCTTTTCCTTATATATAGTCATACACATTTTAAATGAAATAGAAGATAAAACATCAGCTTTGCGATTATATAGTTAAACTCTTTTATAATGAACTCAAAAAGGGCCAAATGGAAATGTTGCTGTAAATATTTAATTAGTGTAAAGAAATACACTTTTTAATACAGCTTTTGAATTTGTAAATTCACTATAATTGAGTTATAAATGGCTTTGGGGTTTGCATTAATCGATTTCATGGCCTTGAAACTTATTTTGATTGCGCAAATTTTAGTGCATTGTGTGTTGTTTACTGTAATTAGTAACTGGTAATCGATTAACATTTGGTCTGGAAACCTGGAAAAGTCAGGGAAGTTTGAAATGGAACTTGGGTAGACACCCTGAAGTGAGACTCGCTAAGCGAGTTGCAACTAGCTTACAAGCTAGTGAGGAGCATGTAAACTCGCTCAATCTAATTGAAGCTTTAGACAATTGAGATTCAGATTCCTTGAAAAACTGTAGAACCCGGCCTTGCATAATAACCATAACTGTCCTTACACTATAAAACACAAATGAAACTACAATGGCATTTTGACAACAAAGTAGTAGTTTTTAGAGGCTGTCATGAAGGGATCTAAGAAATGGATTTCAGTATGTACTTGAGGAGTGGTCGCATATTCATATGTCATTCCATTAGCCTGGGTTGGATTCCGATGGTACCATGAAATGTACGCGTGCCGTTTTCCTGCCCACTAGAGGCCGAGTTTGGTTCCTAAGACAACGGAGGTTCACATATGTTGGGAAACTAAGTTCCACTGCAGTATGATTTTAGATAATCCTTACATCTCAAAAAACACAGGCATGATTTACATACTCTGCTTACTGCATTTTTTCTTTTCTAGGTGGAGGAATCGTTACATCCCGATCACACATCCACTATCTGGTTACTGAATATGGCATTGCACACTTATTCGGCAAAAACATCCGTCAACGAGCATATGAATTAATTAAAATTGCCCATCCAAAGCACCAAGAAGCATTGCAGAAAGCTTCATTCGAGCGATTGAAATGCATGCCTTCCCCGTAGATGGCATTTTGTACTACAATTATATATATATTTAGTAAAATGTGTTGGGCTGGTGTAGGTAAACAGTACTTTACTATGCATATAGCAAATAATCCATGATTTTGTTATAGATAATTCTTGAGAATCGAATATTTGGTAATTATTTAATATAGTATAATTAGTACTTAAGTCTTGTGATACATCTGTTTGCCTAAGTTTTAGAAAATCCCAGCTGAAACTAAAAAGGCATACTAGTGTATGTACTTTTCTTCTAATTTGAATTCTACAGAGAATTAACAGGCTTGATTGATCCCCAAATTGATGCGATTTTTATCAGTTGCCTTACGCAAATTAATCACTTTATAAAATTGCAACTAAGTTGCACGTGGACACATAGTCAAGTTTACTGTAAATCACCAATTACCACATAAATTTTAATTAACCAGTTTTAACATACTTTTAATTACAAATGAAAGTTTGTATATGTTGTGCCATTTAAATTTGTAAGCTCCGGATGTTATCACTTTGTGAAATACATTTTTAGATGTATAATGAGCATGATTGACCAATAAATATAATTTTTTGCATGATTGTGTGCTGCTTTTATGATTATTCCCCTTTTTCCTCCCTCCAGTTTCTCTGTTTAGTCAGAAAAATTGGCCGATTGGAATCATATGTTTCAACAGTCCTTAACCTTTTTTAGCAGAGGCCCTCGAAACTTGATTTAAAACTTTAAAAGGCATTATAGTTGCATTTAAAGTTACAAATCAAGGGTCTTTAAATTTGATAGAAGAGAATAAATAAGTGCCCCCCCTTGTCTTTTTTTTTTTTGTGTGTGTGTATGTTTTTAAATAAATTTGTGCAGGTTTCCATGCACCTGGAGAGCCTGAACTAAAGCTTAAAACTCAGGTATTTGGTTAGTCGCCACTGGCCAGCAAGGCCCTTTGTAATAGAGGCCACTTCATTTAAGTTAGTAGCCACGAAACCTTTAAATACAGCAGCTTTATAAAGGTTTATTCGATCAACAGTTCTCATGAGGAATAAGTAGTTGCGGTTTCAGAATGTAACCTTGCTGCAGAGTCAAAACAGACAGGATTGCCTTGGGAAACAGTAAAGTGGCGAGTGTGATGGCGACTGAAGTCGTATTTTTAATCACCATTCCCCAATATTTAGTTGCCCTTGGGGCGGTAGTAACCGTACATTTTCACCTTTAGCCTGAACTAGTCAGAGAATTTGAAATCATCCTTAACACGTAAAACGTCAATTTTGGTCCCGACGGACCGGCGCTAGACTTTTCGTTCATGTTATTCCCGCGCGCGTGTCGGTCCTTGCGTACTTGTGAGATTGGACATTTAATTTAGGCGATATCGGTTTTTGTTTGGCCAGTGCTTTAGAAAAGAATATAATACTTAAAAACATTAATGTAATTTATTAAAACAAGGTAAACAAAGGTGGTTAGTTTGTACATTGATTACAGAAGGTTGTAACCTTTTGCGTTAAATTTTTCGCCATCTTTGAACCTAACATTTGTGAATTTGTATCATAACATTCAGTGCAGTATCTCCTAACTTTATGCGCACTGCCTTCCTTTTTTTCCAAGTGAGACCAACCTATGTGATACGTTACCCGATCCATCTGTTTATACTCTGGCTCGCCTATCGGCAAGTAGCCCTGAGTGGCTCCCTTGACGGCTGACTGTGGCGTGAACGAAACGACAAATAAAACAGACTGGGCGTTTGTGTTAAAAGTCAGGAAAAGAAAAGATTTTTTGATCAAACCTAGAAAAGTCAGGGGAAACTCCTCTAGCTTTCGTCCTGAGTTGTAAAATTTCATACGAATATGCTACTATTTTCCCCTAAAACCGAAGTTTGATTCAAAGTTTATTTGCAGTTGGTCGGTGAATTTTGTCAAAAAAATCTGAAAGGGGTGGGGAGCCTAGAAAAATCTGCATATTTCTTTCCACTGATGTGAGTGGAACCCCTGTGGTATTTTGAAATTTAAATATAGGTGCTAAATTGGATTAATAAGAAGTCTGGTGCTATATTTCACTTACAAACAGGATGGCCAGATATCCTTCGTCCTGCACCACTTTAAAAAGGACATTAATTTGACCTCCTTTTTAGGTTTAAAAAGAATTAAATTGCCTTATTTATACTAAAATAATTAAAGTTTGAAAACCGTTTTCTTTTATTATGATTTTATACAGTCACCATTGACAACACAGTAGCGACCACCATAGTTAGCTTTGTCATTCCGGCAGGGGAGACACTACTCATACCCAGAAAGTAACAAACAAGTTTCTAAGCTAATCTTGGCTTGGAGAAAAGAGAGAAAAAGCCTTCAAATGGATTTGCTCGAAGCAGAGCTCGAACTCCTTAACAACTTCTCAGAAAATCGCAAAACCATGTACTTAGAATTCCTAGCCAACAAAAAACTATTGGAGGTGGTAAGTAAGGGATAGAAATACAAAAAATATGGTGCCATCCTTTCTGGCTAATGCAGACTACTATTAACACGAACATATTCCTTTATTCGCATTGATGAGCTTTGACTAAGGATAGATACCCCAGGGCTTGAAAATCTTTCTTCTATTCAGAGGTGTCCATTATTCAAGAGTGTTAGGGTATAGCAAGCATTGGAACCGGGAATTAAACGTTTATTCACTATTCGGGAGTATCCGTTATGGAGGCTTTACTCAGGATGTCTACTAAAAATAAGAAAGCCAATTCCTTGACTTTTTTTTTACCTTGACTAATTTTGTATATTCCTTGACCTTACAGAAGCTTCTTGGCTTTTTTTTTTTTTTTACAATTAATAAAATGGCTTTAAAAAAAGTGTGAAATTCCTAACTATTGCCAAAACATGACAAAAAGTATCTGGAAATCACTAAAAATTGTTAAATATTGACCAAATTACCTGAATATAACTAAATTAGTAAAATATCAGACGAAAATTACAATTCAATGCCCGTGTAAAATTGAAAAAGTCTGACGTGACCTACGACATCTATATAGTGACCTTTTTCCTATTTCTTGACCTTTCCATGACTTTCATGACCTGGTAGACATCCTGCTTTACTTTATATATATTCTGAAGTCGATGGAGAACTACTATTGGTGGTGGTGGTGATACGTTCGTAGCAGTGACACGACTGCATTGCCCTTCTGTTCGGCAGTTTGAAAATGGCCGACTTGCTCTTACAAGCCTTGTTATATTAATAATAATGTTTATCACAAGGGTTACATATTGCATACAGTCTTGAATTTCAATTTAAGTATAATAAATTTCACACAGTTTAGAACAGACAATACAATTTGCATTTCCCCGTGATGGGTCCCCAGTTTAAATTATAAAATTTAACCGGTTGAGGACCCTATTAATCCGCTGGCGCACAAACTCCGTTTAATAAGTATACAATTAATTTCTTTTTAAACAATTTTATATTGTTAAGATTATTTGGTAATTCATTCCAAAGCTTTATTCCCATATATTCAATTCCTTTCTGTACATTTCCGTTCTAATCTCTCGTAGCTTAATTTGGTTGCTTCTTAAATTTCTGTTGTTTTCGTGATATTGGATATCAATATTATCCAAAATGTTTTCCTTCTATTATCCTTTCCTACATTAGTTCTAGCGTACAATATTCATTGATTTTATCAATTGGTAATATACCATATTTTACAAATAATGTAATGTAACTTAAGCTGGTGTTTCGTTCGATGGTTTTTAAAAATTTAAATATTGAATCTGATTTACATTCCACTCCCTTTTTAAAGTTGAACGTCCAGTTTCTTTCTATATTCTAAGGTAAACGAGAGCATAGAAAGTGATTTTTCATAATAGTATATCGTTTCGAAAAAGCAGCACTTTCATAGTCAACAGTACAGTTTAAGGGTGGATTCAGAGATCTTTCTGGTGGTGTGGGCGAATTTGTTTTAGATTCCTATTTTTACTAAGTGTCCGGTTCTTTTCATTTCATTTTCCATGATATAATCACGGTTCAAGGATGGGAGGCGAACTTTCCCTCCTTGGATCCGCCAGAGGTGCGGTTGCATGTAGTAATGCATTCACTTATGTCATCAACCCAGATTCGATTCT
>QLNU02015003.1:11931264-11943049 GCA_006491805.2 Dysdera silvatica | reverse complement strand
CGGATTCGACTCCCAACAGTGCAAAGAACGCTTACTCAGAGATCTCATAAAGATCGCACTGCTCACTGTAGTCCGGGGTTTGGTTCCCTAGGCCATAAGAGGTTCGGATTCCTCGGAAAACAGTAGGTCCCGGCGCAGCATGACCATTGTAGTCTTTGAGCCGTAAAACCACAAACAAACCAAATTTTAAATTGTAGCTATTCTCCGAAATTTCTAGTTCATTTTTTTTCTTCTGAAATTTGGTGATGATCCTCTCGGACTACACTTTGAGAAACACTGCCTTAAGAGGTTTGTGATACGCTATGAGTAAGTTGTGTCTTCAGCTCACTATTTGGCATATTTATGATCACCGAATTTTAAAGCAGAACGGTTGTCAAGGAATGAGCAGGAACAAGCAATAAGTTTTATAAAAACGAAATAAGGGTACCTCATTATTAGACATCGTTCTTATATTTATTGTCCATACATTTCTCAGTGATGCTTTATTTGAAGAAGAGAGGGTTAAATTGATTTCCACTCTTTAGTGAGGGAAATCACTGACTTTCATAAAAGAAAGTGGCAATGAAGAAAATCTGATGAGAGGGGTGGGGTTATTGATGAGGGGGTCTCGCTAGAGTTGAGGCAAGTTTTGCATTCTGACCCGTGCATGTTGCTTTACAAAACTCTGTCAGGGAATTGAGAAGGCAGCAAAGTTGGCATTTTTATTTAAATTCTTAAATGTTAGTTTTTAATATCATAATTGAAATCTTTAATGCATGTTGTCTCAATATTTATTTGAAGCTCAAAAAGAGTAAATTGAATGTTAAAATCTTACATAAATGAAGCTGAATGAAATTTTTGATTTCTTTCTGAGGCATGCAATTTTTACCAGAAAAATTCAATATAAATAAAAAGATCTGATTTTTTTTTCTCAAAGTCATGATTTCTTTCACCCTGTTTTCCATCTAATATAAATAAAGCAGTCTAGTTCTTTGAGATGAAGTGATGTACATATAGAAAGCGTAAAAACGTTCAAGAGTAGGCATTTTAAGAAATAGCATTAATAAAAGAGGGGTGTTCTTACATCACAAGATAGCAAGTATGATCCCTTGCCGTTGTAACGCTCTTTTTTTAAAAAAACGTCAATTTTCCGCCTAATAAATTAAGTCTGGCGATATGAAATGAAGGTATAGACATACAGAAAGTGAAAAAACGTTCAAAAGTAAGAATTTTGAAAGACGGCGTAAAACAATCTTTTGCTGTCAACGTGGTAACAAGTACGATTCCCAATGCTGGAACGCATTTTTTTTTTACATTTTTTCCCCCTAATAAATGCAGCTTGGTCTTGTAAAATGAAGCGATGCACATATATAAAGAGAAAAAAAATGTTCAATAGCAGGCATTTTAAGAAACAGTGTCTATAGAACGATCTTTTCCTTTCAAGACAGAGCAGCTAGTACAATTCCCGACATGGGAACGGTTTTTTTGGGGTTTTTTTTTTCCCCAAATTTTTATTTTCCACCCAGTAAATGCAGTCCGGTGCTATGAAATAAAACGAATACATACAAAATGGGGAAAAAAATGTCCATGAGCTGACATTGAAGAAACAATACCGGTAGAATTTTCTTATAGACCTATTTGCTACCCTGCGTTGAAAGCAAGATTCCCGTAATGGGAACGCATTTTTTTTTTATTCAAATTTCAATTTTCCGAAATATAAATGAAGATTAGTTCTGTGAAATGCCCTGCGGTGGCGCAGTGTGTTAACGCGTTGGCCTAGTGCGCCGTTAATCCAGGTTTGACTCCCAACAGTGCAAAGAACACTTACTCAGAGATCTCATAAAGATCACACTGCTCACTGTAGTCCGGGGTTTGGTTCCCTAGGCCTTAAGAGGTTTGGATTCCTCGGAAAACAGTAGGTCCTAGCGCAGCATGACAAGTGTAGACTTTGGGCGGTAAAACCACAAACAAACAGTTCTGTGTAATACGCTCTACACATATAGAAAGGGGGGAAAAAGTTCATCGTAGTATCGTAAAAAAAAAAAAAAATGGAGACTGCAACGAAATGACATAACAGGGTGTCTACCAGGTCATGAAAATAAAGGAAAGGTCAAGAAATGAAAAAAAAAAGGGTCACGGAAGTCAAGGAAAGGTTAAGAAATAAGAAAAAGGTCACTAAATCGATGTTAAAGGTCACGGTTATGCCCCCTTTTTTTTTCCAATTTTAGTCGTGCGTTCAATTGTAATTTTCGTACGATACTTTATTTTGTTTTTATTGGTTTAGTTATTTTCAGTTACTTTAGTCATAACTTGCCAATTTTTAGTGATTTTCAGTTGTTTTCCATCAAAAAACCAATTACATTGAAGGTGTCAACAACCTTATTAAGAGTATGATATTATTACCCTTCACAGGGATAACACAATTGCCAAATAATGGTCAACACAGTAAAACCTCCGGGGCGAGATTTTTGTGAGTTTTTCGTGGGGGAATTTATTATACAATAATTTTTGCCACCCACGTATATGTAACTCAAACTAGAGCTTTATACACGTAGGAGGCAAACATCATTATATAACCTTATCAAGGATGGTCCATATACTAAACTCAAGGTTAACCCTTCCATTTCCCAATTCTCACTGGTGGGCAAGTCTGTTCTCAACTCTGTTGTATTGGATCCAAAAATCAAGAAAGCTGTGGTTCCAGCTATTGCTAACGTTGCCAGAACGTCGATTATGTAATTTGTGTTTCGCACTTGGCTCTATTGTTTAGGCAATCACCTTTACTGACTAGAATAGTTGGAACACAACGACACCGACGAATGCCCCTGCCAGTCCTGAAAAATACTTACGTCGCGCCGTTTTCATTCCCTTTATCGGTGAAATAATTTCATCGTTTTACCAAAGATTTTTGAGCACAAAGAAATTCATATTGGTCTAGAGTGCTTAGTCCCAATAATGCCATGTCATGCATAGAAATTGCTGATTCATATATTTACCTTGGCCAGCTGATTTCAATGGATGGCAACATTATGAAAGAACTCAACAGACGTATTAAACTTGGCTGGAGTGCATTTGGAAGAAACAGTTTTATCCTGAAGGGGAAATTGCCTTTGTGTCTAAAAAGAAAGGTCTTCAACCAGTGTGTAGTGCCAAGTCCCCTAATAATGCTATCAAATCAAAGTTCTTCGATTTTGGAAGGCGAGTGGGATATACGGAAAACGAAGTGAATGAAATCCGAAAATATTAATATATGAATTTTCCAAAATATGCCGTGATAGTTCTTTTTAAATTTCGAATAAACTGTACTATTTCCAAATATTTACATTCTTTTTGTAATATTGGATATTTTTCCTATGTCCGCAGCTTCAGTTGAAAGGAAATTTTTTCGACTCTAAAGCTATCAAGACATACTTAATAATACTGACCTTGATGTCGATACATAGGGAAATCGGTATATCTAATGAAGAAGTGACTAATTCATTTGCAAACAACAACCGGTGTCTACATTTATAATACCAATAATTATTCTTCTGTTCCATTTTAAATAAATTATTAATCATTAAGTAGATTTTAGTGGAGAACGATGATATAATATGTGAACGATGATGAACAATACTGTGCAACGCCATTTAAAATAATAAAACAATATACGTTTGGGTTAAGGTGTTTATTTTTATCTTGAAACATTTTTCGAAGACGTTTTCTGACAAAGAACATATCTGTCGAAAAACATTTCTTTAGCTAAAAATGAACATCATACCTATGCCAATCATGTATTGCTTTATCATTTTGAGCATTAATTAGATGCTTGAACAAATATTGTTTAAATCTTATGTTCAACGCAATCAACTGCTTTGATTATAATACTCCTGTGCAAACATTGCGAATTTTTGCCTTTTAAAATTATGCAGTTAACTAAACTACTTAGTATAATTAATTATATTTAATATTTACTTATTACATAATTATTATTTAACAGGAAATATTTAGTGTGATAGTCAATTCAATATACTTGTCTGTGCCTCCTTCGAAATAAAATCCTGTTTACACCAGTGGTGTAGTCCGAAAAAGTGGAGTTGATTTCCAGGAAGCAACTTAAGTGATCATAAACCCTTCTCTCGAATAGTTGGAGAAAAATAGAAAGTGAGAAAATCGGGCGACAAAAGGAAAGTACGGTGCAAGGTGTACATGGTTTCAGAATGGGGCACATGAAAGACCTTTTCCAACTTTCCAGATAAAGACTGTTAGTCCAGGTATGATTAAAAATTTTCAGTAGGCTCGAAAGAGTGGTTTTCAAGAGGCAAGTAAAGGCGTTATTCGAAATATAGTCTAAACTGGGTGCACAGTTCCTACGGAAGTGTTTAGTAGAGTAAAAGAGTTCATCGATAGTAAAAGAAGAGTTAATTAGTGAGTCAGCAGAAATCCCTGGTTTCTTGAAGTTTGTAGCAGAACGAATGCTTGAGATTGGTAGTCCACAGCAGGCTTGAAGATGTGATAGAAGCAGGGCTTAATTTCTAACAAAAAAGTACAGGAGCCCTAGCATATTCGTATTTTGTACCCGCTTTTGGCAAAGCCACGCCCACTTCTGGTCTGATGATGTCATGCGAGTTTAGTGGGCATACTCCAGGACGTCACGAAATTCCATGCACCCTCTTTGGGAGACTTTCAAGTATTACGTAAGCACCTTTGGGGAGAGAGGGCATTGCTGTTGTGCTTATTTTCCTATGTTAGCCAATGTTAATTTTTGCTTAGGAGGGAGAGGGGTATAAAATGGCCAAAATATTGCTTATGTAATACTTGAACTCTTTTCTGTGAATAATAACACTACCCCATGTGTTACAAATAATATTCAATCACGTCAGTCAAAACAAGTTAGAAACATCATCTAACTTCTTAAAAATAGGATCCTTAGTTAGAAAACAAGTTAGAGTACCCAATATCTGTGAAAAATTTGAGCCCATGAGCAACATTCTAGCAGCAAAATTTAAGTTAAAATTCTGCGCGTAGTCTGTTGCCATGTAATATTCAATTTGTAAATCATATTTAATATTTTGTAAAATTAAGAAAAATATTTGACATTTAAAATTATTTTTAGTAATATTATATATACATAGTAGACGGTTTGTTATTGTTGATCAAAAATGTTTTTAATTGAATTTATATGTGCTGAGAAAACTAAAGTCAAAACCAGTATAAATTCCACTATTTTTGGAATTTTAAAAGTCCTATGTCCCAATTCATTCATGACTTTTTCAATATTTAATTATTTTTTTCCAAATTAATCACCTTTTCATGCATTCATGACCCTGTAGACACCCTGAACTTGCCTACTTACATTAGTTAATGAAAAATGTTCTCCAGAATTAAAGTGTCAGAGTTTATCGTTTACTTTCATTTTTTAATTGGTTGTCAATTGCACTCTGATGACCACTTGCTAGAAACGAATTCATATAAGATTTGTTTAAATTCGTTAATAGACGGACCAACCAGTCTAACAAATATTAAATTCGATAATATCTGAATGTGAAGGGTAGGAAGTACAAATCAAATTCATTGTTGAAAACCCTCTTTCACATTCTGCGCTTGATATAGGGATGCAATTAACTGTTGAAACCAGTTTCTTTAGTTCAGACTTAATTTCTTTGCCAGATGATTCCTTGAAAATTCTGAAGTCCCTTATGGCTACTCTAGTATCGAAATGAACTCTTTTGCATAATGCATTCGCTGTATTGCTTCAATGGAAAAATTACGTTTTTTGAACACATGCGTTAAACGTCTATTTATGGGCTTTGGGGAGCTCCGAATCCCAAAAACAGCGTATATTTAGAGGCTCCGGTCAATATTTAAATAATTGCTAAAAATGAAAAAGTAGCGGAGCCGTGCTCCGGTGGGCTTCCGCCCAAATTAAGCCATGGATAGAAGTAGGCGTCAGCAGTTCTTTTTTGAGTAAAAAAAACCGCACGTAAGAGCATATCAAGGGCAGGATGAGATGGTGGGAACAAAAATATTTTTAATTCTTCTCCAGACGCTGATGTTCAGTGGGTATTCAGATTTTCGCAAAAAAGCTGCCAGTCCAGCAATGAATTAGGTAGACTGCTATATTCACATTGGCGGATCCAGCGAGGGGCGGAGGGGGCGATTGCCCCCCCCTAGGGTTAAATAAGAAAAAAAATTAAAGACGATGAAGAATATTTTATGTGTTGTTTGTTACTACTGTAATAAATAAAAGTCTTACACCAAAGTCTCCAAGCCTTGGAGAAATGCGATCCAGACGTTTTTCCACGAATCTACAAGCTATTCGCCTTTCAAACTGCGTTTTCAGTAAGGGTTACTTCAGCATAACGTAGTTTTTTATCGTTGAAGCGCCGTCAAACTTGGCTTCGAACGCGGATGACAGAAGAGACTTTTAATACACATCCATAAAGACATTCATATTGATGTAAATAAAGTGATTGACAAATTTTCAAAGAAACCAAGATGGCTCGACTTTGCACTATAAACTTCAAGTTTTTTAAAAAGTTGCTTGTTATAAAAAAAGTAAAATAATTACGATGTTTTTGTAGTTTAAATTTAAACTTGTTCTATTAATTACATTGTAAATTATCGTTTTGGTTATTGTATATGTCTCCTTTACTAGGTTATCCTTCTGTCATACTTCACCATAATCTGCTCTAAACCATATAGTTTAATTAAAGAAAAGCCCAGCTTTAATTCATTGTCGTAAATTAAATATTTTGGTGAGTATAAAGCAGGGTTGTCCAACCTTTATGGGTGGCGGGCCACTTAAAGAATTTTCACGGATCTCGCGGGTCAGCAGTTTCTTAAAAAAAAAAATTGAAAAAAAATAACTTACACTGAACAGCCTCCCTTTAGAGTTTTTTCCAGTTATTTGTTTGTGCACTTGCGATATATAAAGGAGTTACCTATGCTGTCAGCACGATGTTCCCTTATTTTTAAAAAAAATCTATTTTTTAAACCAGTTGTAGGCGGGCCGGATTAACGTTGTTCTTGGGCTGGATTGTGACCCGCGAGTTGTATGTTAGGCAACCCTAGTATAAGGGAAGGCTAGTAATATAACAACATTTACCTAAACTATTTAATAGTCCAAAACTAAAACTTTTCCTGGTGAGGGCCCCGAAACCGCCCTTCCCAGTAACAACATCCTACATCCGCCCTTGTATATTCTATGGCGTAGTTAAGTGCTTTAGGCAAATAACACGTATCCAGATTGGGGGATCTTAGGGACTGGTCTCTCCCGAAACTAAATTGTGGTTTTGAATGCGCTGATTGTATCGACATATATTTTTTGTTTTTTTTTAAAAATGGCTACGGCCTTGGCAAAGAACATAGGGAGAAATCTATATTTTTTGCTTTGGGTCCTTTAAGCAGGAAGACATTTCGGTCCCTGCATTTTTACAAAAATTAGATTAATGAATTATTTATTATTAATAATTAATTATTTTAATGAAAATAAGGATCCCCAAAAAATGAAGTAAAGCCCCTGGACTTTGTCTACTTTTTCTATAGAGTAGATATGCCTTTAATTATATTTTAGTATTAGTTTTTCTTTTATTTGTTTATTTATTTATTTATTTTTTTGATCGTTCTTAAAGTAGAGACGCTTTCATAACAACGCAGCCCCAATTTCCATGAAGTTGTAGCAATCGTCCACGTGCATTAATTAACTCACGAAGAAGAAAAAGACGTAGAGAAAATTGTTTACAAAATGGATTCCTTCTTTAGTTGTATTTACTTGCTCATCTTTTTATTTAGTTTCATAGACGCTGATGAAGTTTCAAGTGTTTTGGAAACTTCCGATCGTTATGTTGTGGAAGGAACTGTGTTACCACCAAATGTGCTGACTCCAGAATGGTTGTTGTCAACGAAAGTGATGGTCAATGGGGGCGAGCGCATTGGATTCCTCAGGTTCTTTCAATCTGTTACCTTCGTTGTTTCAAATCACTATAACCAATTTTCGTTATCACTCATAAAATTATATGTATACAGTGAAACTTCTCAATAGTGGACACTGACGGGGAACGGAAAAGTGCCCGTTATTGGGGGAAAAAACAAAAATACGTAAAAATTTTCAGTTGAAATTCAACATTTATGAAGCTTGATTTAATTAACTATAGTAAATATATATGGCAGTACATATTACGTTTACAAATAACACTCACCTTTTACAACGATCTCTCTGTTTAATTATCCATTTCATTTAATTGTACAGCATTACAAATTTATTTTGAAAAGAAAAGTCTGAAATTTTGGTTTGCTTTTTATACATTTTTACAATTTTCCCTTCCACGTGAATTCCTAATTCGAATGCATTTTTTAGACCATCTGGATCATTCTCTTGTAAAAAATAATTTTTTAATTTACTAATGCATTAAATGGCTTCTTTCTTAGACACTATTTTCATAATATTTTCTTCGCTTTCAGCAATTTCTAGCTCCTTATCCAGTTCTGTATTGTAGTTCCTGACATCAACGTTAGTGGATTGATTTTCAGTTGATAATTGTTCACCTATTAACGTGTAATCTTCATAAGATTCAAGGAAGATTTTCATAATGTCATCATCAACAGTTTCTGTAGTGGCTTTGTTGGTGATGGAAATTCCTGCTTTTACAAAACAAGGACCCATAGTTGCAGCTGTGTTTTTTTTTACTGAAGAGCAAATCCACAATATTGCGTCTAAGATACTTACACTGCTTGAAAGAGAGCTTGGTGATTTAGTGTCTTACATTTTTGCTAAAAGGTGTCTTACAATGCACTGACGGTAGTAAGTTTCGAAGCATTTAATTATGCCTTGGTCCAAGAGCTGGCCAACAGAAGTCGTGTTTGGAGGAAGAAAAATTAATTTGACATTTTCCAAAGCAATGTCAGGATGAGAAGAAGCATTATCTAAAATTAAAATCACTTTTCTTTTTTCTCGCTGCATTTTTCTATCAAAGCCTAACAACCACTCAATCATTAAATCTTTGTTCATCCGCGATTTTTTATTTGCCCGACATTGTACGTCCAATGCATTAACATTAACCCTTTAAAACATCGTGGTTTCATAGCTTTACCTATGATCAGAGGTCTTTCAAATTTGCCTATCATATTCAAACATAACAGTTAGCCTTTCTTTGGAAATTTTTTCGCCTTTGAGACTCGTACTTTTGTCCGGAAGAGCTCGAAAGAAGAGGCCAGATTCATCACAGTTGAAAATGTTCTTATCATCATAACCTTTGAAAAGATCCTTAACTTTCATTTTCCAATCAAAAACAATTTCGTTGTCAACAGACGAGTTTTCACCGCATACATTTTTATAAGAAATATTGTGTCGGGTTCGAAATTTATCCAGCCAGCCACCCGAAGCCTTGAAATCAGAAAGTCCCTTTCTTTGAGCAGTTTCTAGTGCTTTCTCTAGAATTAAAGTTCCAGACAAAGGAATGTTCTTTAACCTAGCACGGCTAAACCATTCAAATGTTAAGGTATCCACAGCTAATCCTTCTAGTGTGGGGAAAGCTCTTTTGGTCTCTTGGATACCATTTTCGGCCCAACATTTTAAAAGTTCATCATTCCGTTTTAAAATTCCACATACTTGAGTTTTCCCAATGCCCAACATTTCCGCTAAATCACGCGCACTTAATTTTTCAGCTTCTTTTAAATTTATAACATCGACTTTCTCTCTTAAGGATAAGCGTTTACGTTTTTGCGACATTTTTTCTCAAATGAAAACAGCGAACTTTATTGCAACCGACATCTGCAAATTCTAAAGGACTTCTGCGGAAAGCTGCATATGGACATCGGCGTCACTTAGACTAGACTGTTAAACTACATTTTTGCTTCGTTAATCTTGATGTTTTAAATGAGAGGGGGAGGGGAGTGCTCTTATCTATTGAAAGACAGCATTATTAAAGGTACTTGCTGCTCAGGAGAATGGTTATCTGTGAATCACAAATTTCTTGCTGTTGTTGTTCGACTTCATGGAAAGTATTTCTTTTAAAACGGAACATATCCACCTCCTTTTGTAAATTGGAAAAATGAAAAGGGTGCTTCGAAATGTTCTGCGTCCCCTCCCCCCCACTGCGACGGCAGCTCATTCGTCGTGTTTTAACGATCTGCAATATCTGTTTATAATTTAGAGTACAAAAATACATTTTTTGCATTGTCCGTTAACTTTAATTTTTTTGGTGTCCACGTCCGTTATTTAGAATGTCCGCTATTTAGAAGTAAAACATCCATATGATTCAATGTAAATTTGCCGGGGAATTGAAAAGTGTCCATTATTAAGAGATGTCCGCTATTCGGAAGTATCCGTTAAGAGAAGTTTGACTGCATTTATTATAGTAATTAGTTCCAGATGACCTATACGATTTTGTGATGTTCGGATAACACACGTTTTATGCTTAAACTAGAGCTATACATAACCCACCATCCCAAGGTTTGGTGGACCTTAAAAAAAAAGGTAAAACTACAGATGAATCCCCTGTTTTGTCGCCAACTCGTCTCCAAAACTGATGCTATACTCTTAAAACAGAGGGAAAGTTTTGTGGAGTGTCGTAAATGCATGCATGCGTGTGGTAATTGTATTGTAGTGTCGTAGCGTCCATTCGTGCCGGTGGTGGTTTGTGAGTTGGAGTGATGGGATGTATGACCGTTTAAATGTTTTTATTTTTGTAATGGATTGGAGTTGATAGTATGTTTGGGACGGAGAAGGGGCATATAAGCAAGAGGTTAAAAGAGGTATGGGAGGAAGAGGTTTGAGGAGGTATGGGAGGAAGTGATTAGAGGAGGTATTCGAGAGATCAGGGGAATGTGGAGTATCGCAATGTCGACGATGAAAAGCTGTTGGACTCATACTTCACAGAAGGTATAGGTGGGGGGAGTATGAGGGGGAACGTGGAACATTGCAATGTCGGCGCTGAAAAGCTGTTTGACTCATACTACGCAGAGTATATGTGGAGACGGTGTCACAAAGAGGAAGTGGAGGAAATGATTCCAAAAGCCATAAAAAATCAATGCTTAAAGACAGCAGTTTTTTTTTTTTGTTAAAAAAATCTGAAAAGAGTATAATAAGCAGTAAACAGTATAACAGGTAATTACTCCTTAAAAAAACATGGCGGCCGGGAAGCGAGCTTGTGACGTAATCCAGGAGGAGGTTGCCACGGCTTGGCAACAAATCGCACAGGGGACACACATGTAGTTTGGCCAAAAAAAAAAATGAATTCATCGTCTCGGACCAAGATACAGCAAAAGATGCATTTATTTATATATATATATACGGGGTGATTCAAAAGTCAGTCCCCCCACTGTTAATTTTTTAGTGGGTTCAGGCAGATAAACATCCTTTTGGGAAAGTTGCTTGTTGAAAAGAAACTAATGTTTGCCCTGTGTCGCGACTCACCCCCAACAACAGGTCGATTTTGAACTTTGCGGACACACTGTTGGTGTTATGGGCGTCGTAGTGCCATACTATAAACGTCATTATTTTTTTTCTCAACGAGACCTTCAGAACAAGGTATTACTCAATGGGATTGCCATTTAAAATTTTCGAGTTGCCCCCCTGGTGATGGGGGTGAGTCGTAACACAGGGCAAAAGTTAGTTCCTTTTTAACAAGCAACTTTCCCCAAAGGACGTTTCTCTGCCTGAACCCACCAAAAAATTAACAGGGGGGGGGGAGACTGACTTTTGAATCATCCCGTATATATATAATATTCAAAATGTATTTAAGAAAAAATATTTAAAAGTGAACAGAAACTTGAAAACCCAGAAAAACAAAATACAACCCGAGGAACGTAACTTCATCAGGAGAGA
>QLNU02015003.1:11862316-11923349 GCA_006491805.2 Dysdera silvatica | reverse complement strand
GCCATTCAAATTCTGAAACCTTCTTTTATCCCTTGAATTAATCATATATTTAGTTTTATCTGCATTGATTGTTAATCCTAGCTCTTTAGCACTATTTTCAAAATCTTGTAGGGCTTCTTTTAACACAGATGCATCCTTGCTTATAAAGACTATGTCATCCACAAAAGACAGGTGTTGTGAGGTTCCATTAAAAAGTGTTTCACTTGGGTACAGGCTCATTTTTCTTGTAGCAGCTTCAAGCGCTAAATTAAATAATGTCGTTGAAAGAGCATTATCTTGCCCTAGATCCTTCTCCACTCTGAATTCACTTGACGGCTGTCCTTGAATCCTTACCTTGGCCTTGGTATTCTTTAACTTTAGCTTTACTAAATTAATAATTTTTGAGAGAATATGTAGTTCTCTCAGTACTTGGAAAAGTTTATTTCTTTGGACGCTGTCATAGGCTGGTTTAAAATCAATAAATAGCTGTTGTATGCTGATATTAAATTGGTAGCATTTCTCTAAGACTATATTTAGTGAAAATATCTGGTATGTTGTTGATCTGTTCCATCTGAATCCTCATTAGTAGTCACCTATAATTTCTTCTGCAGAAACTTCCAGACGTTTCGAAAGAAATTTTGAAAATATCTTATAAACAACATTTAATAATGAGATTTCCCTGTAGGTAGCACAGTTACTTTTGTAATTTTTCTTATGAATGGGATGAATAATTGCTGAGCTCCATTCTGTCGCCATGTCTTCTTTCTCCCACACTTCTTTCACCAGTGAATACACTTTGTCTCTCAGTTCAACTCCTCCGTATTTGATTAATGCTGCCTGAATGCCATCTTCTCCAGGGCTCTCATTATTCTTTAAAGATTGTATCATTTCATCTACTTCTTCTCTTTCAATATTAATTTCTACTTGGTCTTGGTTTGTCTCTTGCATTGTTTTTCCATCAATGACCCTCTCTTCCTCAAATTTCACTAATTCTTCAAAATATTTTGCTCATCTATTTAATATTTTATCAACTTCTCCTATCAAGTTTCCTTTATCATTACACAGTGAAATTTTCAATTTGAACCCTCTCTTTAATACAACAGCTTTCTTAAACACATTTCTTGTCTCTTATCTTTGGTGAAATTATTCTGACTTAAGCAGTCTTTTCTTTTCCCATTCCCTTTCTTTTATTTTTTTAAGTAGGTATTTTTCCCCCCTTTTAACGATTTAAGAAATTTTCATACGTTGATCTTGTTTCTTTTGAAGCATTATTTCTCTCACCTTATTTCTTCTAGATCTTTTTTGCAATCATCAAACCATTTAGTTCTTTTTTTTAAGATTTTTGTATTTGATGATCACTGACACCAAAGTCTTAATTTAAGACCTGAACTACCATCTATTTTTGGTACATTTCTCCTTCCTCTGGTATATTATTGCCAGTAACTAAATTTTCAGAAATAGCTTATTGGAATTTATGTCTTACTAAAAGGTTGTGTTTAAGTGTTTGTATATTAAATAATTTTTCTTTTTTTGGGGAAGGACTTACTGGTGTTTGCGGTCCTCTGTTTATATAAGATTCAGACCATGAAGTGGTCGGAGTCAGTATCCGCTCCACTACATGTCCTGACATCTGAACCATATCTACGCTCTATTAGGAAGTTATCTACTTCATTTTTAGTGGTACCGTTCAGTGTGGCTCATGTAGCTTTGTGTATGTTTTTATGATCAAAATAAGTACTATTTATAGTTACGTTTGCAATGTCAATGAAGCAAAATTAATGAGCTATAGCCCATTTTTGTTGCTATAGTCATGAAAACTACAATGCCCAGTGATGGTGTAAACTGACCTTCTTTTTCCAGCTTTGCGTTTATATCCTTTAGAACGATTTTCACATCGTACATTGGGATCTTATCATAGGATCGTTCAATTGTTGCATAGAATTCTTTAGCTTCATCCTCTGACAATGCATGTACATATATCAAAGTGGTATAGAAGAATTTGGATTTTAGACGTAGAGAACACGTTTTTTCATTGATGGCCTCAAATCCAAGAATAGACAGTTTTATTTTTTTGGAAACCATAAATCCGGTGCCAAATGTATTGGTACTCCCTCCACTGCAAAAAAATTGTGTAATCTCCGGAATCACTTATGGCTGTACCTCTCCATCTGATTCTGCAAAATGTATTTTACATTTCTTTAGTTCACCTTTCAAATTTTCTAGGGCTCCAGCTCTATATAAAAATGGCCATCGATACAAATCCTTTGTGAAGGCAACCTTACCTTTTATATTATTCATCTGGCTAACGGCTGTTGCTATTTCTCCATAAAAGCGTATGTAGAAAATTTTGAGGAAAAAGTGGAAATCTAGAATTCAAATGAATATATGTTGCTTTACTCCAGCATTATTCCTAAGTTGCTTGGACTCGTTGAAAAAAAAATAACTTGATACGACGACCCAAAAGCAGAACTTCGTGATGACCCGGTGACTTCTATGGCCATCCAACCCTGTCGGAGACTGATTTAGATTATATACATGACATCCCCCCGCCCCCTTAATATTATTTTCAAAATAATTATTTTTATGGTGCAGTTTTTTTTTTCTTTTATTTACAGAGATCACCTCAATAGGCTACTAAATCTTATTACCAAAATATTGAATATTATTACAAGACGGAAAGCCACGATAACAATTAAAACCACTTTGCAATAAATAACATGTAACAAACCACAAGTACTTTTTCTGAGGGGAAAAAATTAACTTGTTCTAATATAAAAATTAAAGCCTTATGTGAGTTTCAATAATCTGGAAAATCCTCTGTACAGTCAGACAAGTCATCCATTTTGATGTAGTTGTTACTTTCCTAATTTCTTACTTGCAGTGAGTTATTCTATCATGAAAAGAATCCGTGTACAGTATTCATTTTTTATTAGCCAGAATTTATTCTTAACGGTTTTAGAAAACATGTGGAAGTTAAAAAAATTACATATTGCATTCAGAGAACTTATAAAACATCAATTTGATTTATTAAAATTGCTTAAGAGTAAGCGTTTAGGTAAAGTGACCAGATTTCCAAGCCCTGAATCCGGGACACAAAATTTGAAAACCTAGGTCTTCTTTGACGGTGGGGGTAGGGACTCAGAGATCAGACGACACGTGTATAGAAAAAACAATGCATAAACTCGTGACTTTTTTTTTTAGTTTCGGACCCAAACGCAGGATTTCATTTCTTTTTGTGTGTGTGTGTGGGGGGGGGGAACCTCAGTTTCTACAGTCCTTGCTTGGACCAAGAATGTGCACAAAGATCCATTGAAAGTATATTTATTTATACATTAATCAGAATAATAGCCTGTTACGTGCAATACCATAGTTCCCATGTTAACAATTAGAAGCAAAGCTGCTGTATTTATCAGAGCTGTGAATTTTTTTTAGGTCTTTCTTTGTTAGAAGCATTTTATAAAATTCAACACAAGTTTCATCATAGTTGATATTAGTCACTAAAATTGCCTTCAGAGCGTTCACACCAATCTGAGTTTTGCCACAGGTCCATATGCCATTCATGACAGAAAATACCCTTTCAGTGGCAGTATGGGTTACAGGAAGGCAGAAAAGGAATTCTGCTAATTGCAGTATATTTGAAAATATATTTATTTCCCCCTTTGCCCATAAAAAAACAAGGTTCTAAACAAAATTTCCCTACCCAGTGGTAAATTACTTTATAACAAGAAAAATTCTTTAAAGTAGGATAAATCGTAATATTTTCGCCGAATCCGGGACCAATTAGTATCCCGAAGGGACTTTGAAAAAAGGGTCAAAATACGGGACGTCTAGTCACCCTAGTTTAGGTGATCCAATTGGATTTGGCCTTGTCTGCACTTTGCGGTGATTAGGCAACTTTTTCACCCTCCCCTTAGCTTGGCGCCCAGTGCACACGGCACTGGTCGCACCCGCCTTAATCCTTTACTGCTAGTATTAATGTAAATCTGATTAACGACCCAATTTTTTTTACCGACGTTTAACCTTGCCTTTCTGTTCTCGTCGTTCACATTTCCTGTCATTGAATGCAAATACCCTAAGTGATTGAATTGATAAGGTTTCCTTTGTATATAAAGATAAAGGGTTCGTGCTAATAATTTTAGTTAAGAACTTACCACGATACGAAAGTGCTGCAAGCTTTAAAATAGAGTAAACATTATTAAAGAATAAAAAAAGTTATGGAAAGTTTATTGAGCTTTACGAGGTAAAGCACAATATCTATCAACTAAATTTGAAAAGAAAAATTAGCTGTAGGTCATATTTACGCTACTATAATGTATTAATATTGTACTGTAACTTTATTAAATTGTAAGGTGTGGTTCAAATAATAATGATGATTTCATTGGCGCCGACGGCCTAAAAATATTGGGGGGACAATTTGTCAGTAAAAGACATTTTGTTTGAAATTGAATGGGAATTTGCAACCCTAACACGAACATTGGGGGACGTGTCCCCTGTCCCCACGGTGTCGGTGAATGATTTCTCTAACACGCCGATGCAGCTATCAAATGTATTTGACATTCCTAAATCTGTGATGGAGAAGGGGAAAAGAAATAAATCATTGAAGTCAGCCCTTACTTAATAAAACATTCTGATAGAAGGAATTTTATATTTATGAACTTTTTTTCTCCGTCGTGTGAGATACGTGAATTGGAGAAATAACTGCAATAGTAAATACTACATAAAAGGGAGTTTCGAGAAAGGTGGCCACCGAGGGCGGCATTAACTTCCCAATATTGATATGATATTTATATTTTACTTAAAATTTTATTACATATGCAAGCGAAAGACTGCGTGAGCAAACTAGAGGTAAAATAAAATCTTCTGAAAGAGAAATCGAGCTTTAGAGCTGGAAATATAGTGCCGCTAGTTCGGCCAACCTTTACATTCTAATGGCAAATTTGCACAATTAACAACAATTGAGTTTTTTAGACTATTTTCGAACACGTCTCCCAAAGAATCCAGCTATTTATCAATAATATTAAAATTAACATTAAAATGCCAGTTTCATTTAAATTTTCACTAAATTAAAACAAAATGCATGAACGAAAATTCAACGAATGTATAACAATGCCCAATACTGTGTTTTCACTTTTTTTTTTTAAATACTACATAATTTTAAGCTGATGTTACAGGAATATATATTTTTCTTTTGTTGCAATATGTATGTGTTGTGGGTCTATGTTGTACATCGGGCCGTCTGAACACATTGGGGCCCTAGGGTGGATTATTTTTTGTGACCATTTTTACACTAACTCCTAAATTTTCAACTTTTCCTGCCAATCAAAATGTGATATATAATAATCAAATTTGGTCGATTTGGGATCCTTGCTTGGGTGGGGGCCCTGGGCCATTTCCAGACGGCCTATTTATTAAGGCGACATTGATCGTTCGCATACACACGCACGCACGCACACACACATCACATTCACGTCAAATCAAATGTAGCTGGCCTTTACTGTGACGGTTCCTACTACGTAGAAATGTATTTTCGGTTCAATGACGTCATCAAGGACCATGGGGAGGAGGGAGACTAATTTCTTTGTGTATTGCTGCTAGTTTAAATATTTCGAGGTTGATAAATTTTAATTTTTAAATAACTTAGGAGATCGCAAGGTGAGAAAAGTCTTATGATCCATTCGGTCGCTTGCCACACGTGGCCCGCTACTTTAAAGGGAAATTTTCGCCTATCTTTGTGAATCCAAGGTCGTCGTCGTCCATAGCTTTACTGCGTTGTCGATTCAAAATGTCCGCAATTGTTAGTGAATCTTCAGGTAAAGCTAATCATTTGTTAATATAACCCCATGCCGTATTATTTTATACCTTATTTGAGGCGTTGTTCTTTGTTAACGATGCGTTTGAAATGGAAAGCATGTATTTTTTTTTTTAAGTTTTAAATTTAGGTTTCATTTTTATTTGATGGTTTTAGGGAGGTATTGTCTCCTGGAAGATTGAGTGTAATGATAATAATTAATTAACTTCATGCATATTTATTGGTTTTTATTCTCGATACCTGTTGTTTAGATCCTAAATATTATTGATTTTAGAAGCGTTTGATTTTATTTTTTTTGTCCAGTGAAAGCATGAGATATTTAAAATCATTATTCGTGTAATCAGATTTGGTAATTGCACATGGATTAACCATCGGCATGGCTAACGTGACCGTTTATTTTTTTCCTCAAAACGGGACATACGGCGTATGTCCCGTTTTGAGGGAAAAAAATAAATGGGACATCTACTAATTTTTCGGTAATAGTAGTATATTAAAAAAACAAACCGCGTAGTTTTTATTCATTAATGAAAAAACAGGAATGAATGTGTGAAAATAATTTATGTGGTCTTATATTTTTCTGAAGAACAAATTTGCTTAAGTATATTTGGATTTGATTTTAAATAAGAATAAATTTCTTGGCATGATTTCTTAAAATTTACTTTAATAATTACCATTGCTTTAGAAACTGCGACTAGTAACTGTGTTTTTTCGCTCATCCATAACTTATTTGTAAGAGAAAAAGACCCTTTCTACTGGTGCATTAGTGCCTGGCAGGCATGAGATATATTCAATAATTATACGAAAGTTCGCATGATTCAAACTATTGGTGTGAAAGCGTTTGAACAATTCCACACCACGATTTTCAATTGAAACATTCCCAGTGTTCCATTCTGTCAATTCCTGCGGTGTAATGTAGTTATAAGTGAATACTCAACTAATACTTCTGATAACTTGGTCACAATTAATAAATCCCTTTTCAATCAATACATCCATTACATTTACAATTATTCTTTCATTTCTGTCAATACTATCATTAGATAATTGACAATAACATCTAATGTTTCGCCTGGTTGATCTTGAAATTCTAAAATTTTGACTTAAATGCCTTCGCATGGTAAAAACAAGCTGACTAAAACAGGAAATATTTTCATGGACTTGTGGTTTGAAGCATTTAGTAACACAGTTGCATTCGCTGAGGTGATCTTTTAATTCAGCTGTTACTATTGGCTCTAAAATATTTACAATATTAGCTTCTGTTTCCATACGAGAACATCTAACTTTCTGTTCAAAACCTGCTTGAATTAACTTAGAAGCACAATCATTTGAGAGAAAACTGTGGTTCTCTTGCACCGTGTGATAAGCCCAGGTGTCTTCCATCACAGCAACTTGCAGATCTTACGAAGTTCGTGAATCCTTTTTCTTAAAAAAATTAAGTATCGAAGAAATTAAAGCTGTAGCAATATCGGAATTTTTATGTTTTTCTGATCTTAAATGTTGGTTAACAAATTGAGTGCCACTCGAATTTATAAGGAAATCTTCATCAGGTCACATGTGCTGCTTAGAAGTGTGCTGGTATTGTGGTATAGCAAAGCGATTTTTTTTAAAAGAAATATTTAAATACATTGATACAATCCTGTAATAAATAAAAATTAAGTAAATTTTTTAGTTTTATATCATGTTTTACACTGTCAGTCACTGATGACTCACATGGCTTGAACGGAAAGTTCAGTGTCAGTCACCGATGGCTGGCGTGGCACTCATCATGTTAATATCACTGGAACCTCGATGGAATATGCTAAATTCGATACAACACTTCTCACATCTGATGTCCAATGGAGTTAATTTTTTGCTTTATGAACGGGTACTTTGTAAGTTAGCATTAAAAGTACTTTCGTTTGGTCATTCTTAAAATGCAGGGGTCACAAAAAAAATTTAAATTGACTACAATAACACACGTTAGTAAAAAAACAATCATCAAGAAAGATGCACGAGCTAGCGAGCTTCTGATCGACTTATATAATATACGTATTAAACAAGCCCGACATCGCCATGATACTAGGGTTTCTCTCTTTCTGAAAGCGGGACATTTCGGCGACCCGAAGCTTTGCTTGGGAACAACGGGACAGGCTACCTAAAAACGGGACGTATGGTCAGGTTAAGCATAGCGTACAATTACAGAAATCATTAAGTTACGTGTATATGCAAAATATGTAATACATGTGTATAAATATGTAACGTAAGACATTCGTTGATGTAGGTGGAGCATGTTTTGTCATACTAAAAATTTGTTTGAATCGCAATGTTACCGGCTATTTTCTATTTTTCTTGACAATTCGTATTTCGGGGGTTTATTTACGAGGCGGAAAATTTGGATCACTCAAAAACTAGGTCCTGGTGCAACAGTATCTTAGTTTCCTTGGGTCATAAAAACAGTTTTATGATAATACATTTCTTTGTTTGAAATTTCTTTAACTACTAACAACTCTTTTTACTCAAACTCAAGAACCAAATTAAAAGCTAGATTATGAAATTTTATTGGGATAATAGTCATTGGTCTAGTTTGCCTCGGGTGGGATGGGTAGGGGTTAAGGGTCCATATCCCCCACCTTGGGGGGGGGGGTGCCAGTTCGAAGAAAATATTGGGAGGTCTCGAATGGAAGAACTTGCATGTGTAATCAGGTCAGCCAGCCTTAGACGGGAAAAGCATAAATAGTAACGATTAGCATATTTTATGTGTTACGCATTTCACTCTTAACTATATTCATTATCTGTCAGTTTTGAAAGGGTTGGAGCATGCGTGTATCCAGAGGGTGGAGGGGATCTTGGAAACCGGTCCTCTCTCGAAATTAAATTTTTAATGGGACTTGGCTACGGACTTGCATGCTGTGATTGTATCGATACATGCTGTAAAAATTTTTGAACCCCCGAAATTAAATCCTGGCTACGGTCTTGGGTTAGGGCTCCTTGTTGGTGTTCCTACCCATATTCCGCACGTAACATGTATGATTTTTGTTTTATCAGAAGGGCCTAAATAACTACTAAACCCCCTTCTAATTATAAGTATTAACCCTTGACTAATAGTAACTACTTAAAACACCATAGTCTCTCCTCTGGGTTGGGAGGTTTTACATTGAGCCAATAACTCAAACAAGTAACCTTTCGAAACTTGATTCTGGCTTGTAATTTTCATAGAAATCATCAGTAGATTCGTTTTTGTGTATGAAACTTGTGTTTCTATTTTACACGCATGAGATATCCTTTTCTTTCTTGGGAACGATGTTTATTGCATGTATGTAGTACTATAATCGCAGTGAGATTTGGGACTGAAATCACTGAAATGGTGCTGTTTAAAAAAAACTGCCTTGATGAGATTAGATATAAGTGGGAGTGAGACTTCCATGGACATATATGTGGTTGGAATGATGTCCCAAAGGATATTTGATGAGATGGGCATGAATCTATGAGTTGTCGAAGAGTAGAGGTGAAGATATCTAAATCGAAAGATGTAGGTACTATTCTTACATCAGCTAAAAGTGAATAAAAACGTGTCAACAAAAGTGAAAAATGGGGTGAAGAAATATGTCAGAAAAACACGATACATATGTCTGAGGAGACATGACTTAGGGGAAAGGGGCATCAACATAAGTTTCCAAAATTATTGGGGGTGGGGGGTTGCCCTGAGCCCTGCCGGCTCATATAATTCTACATCTAGGAAAGGAGAATAAATATTAAAGGTCAAGCAAGGCAAGCACACATTCAATCCATATGAAGCCTGAAAGTCCTGCCATATCAAAGATCTTGTGTTTACATATACAGTAGAACCTCCATATAACGAAATGGATGGTTCCATGAAAAAAAGTTCATTATATAGAATTTTCTATTCGCTAGGTGGGAACGATATATTCATGAACCTGGGCAGTGCAATTTGATACCACAATCAAATTCCCGTTTTTCAATAAACGTCTGTTTCTCATAAATATGATTTCATATCATTTAATTATAGATATTTTTAAGCATGAGATATACATGCGTATAAAAAAATGAGTTGAAAAATTCTTTAAAATTTTTAGTTTAGCCATTTAAAAATAGATGTTTTTTAAATGTGAAATTATACATGCATAATATAAAAAAATAAGTTGAACAATTCTTACCTTAAAATGAAAACATAGTTAATGCTTCTTTCATACATATTCATGCTTTTGTAAAAAAAAAAAAAAATTCTATGCCACACAGCTGCTAGCCTACTGTCGTTAAATATTTTGTTATATAGAAACACTTTCATATGTAATGACCATGGGGATTTACCAAAACTTCGCTATATAGAGAAGTTCACTGTATGGAAGTTCGTTACATAGAGGTTCTATTGTATATATATTTGTGCGTGTTGCCACTTGAATTAATAAAGCAATATAACTCATGAGTGTTATTTTAATTGTTGTAATTGGCAACATAGCTATAGCTTACTTTGGAAGTCCACATATTTTTTAATGTAATAGTAAATTTAGACATATTAGATACCTTATTTAACTAAAAAAAAAAGTATTTTCCTAGTTAGGTTTTTAGTATTTTTTATTGGTTTCAATCTGCATATAAAACACCTCAGCAGGAATTGGCAACAGAATAATTAAATACAATACTGTTGCCAATGACAATATTTAAAGCATATCAATGAAATGAATAGAGATAAATGTGTAGCCTCCCACAATAGAAACACTGTTTTAACTTCGCAGGCTTTCCTAATTGTTGCCACTTAGAAACACAAAGGGAAGAAAACTTAATATGTTTAATTTCTGAAATCGGCAAAATGCCAAATTATTTCCTTTTGTATGATGTTTTCTAAATGTACATAATTTTAATTTCCGAATCTGGCAACAAATATATTGTATGATTATAACTTCACTTCTTGTATTTGGCAACTTCTTGTATTTGGTGTAATTGTTTTCTGAATTCTAAAAATATACTTATTTCTGTAGATGTTTTGTTCCATCCATGCAAATAGCAACAACAGATATGTATATATACTATCATAGTAAACCTGTAACTATTATAAATATTGGATGGAATTTAATATACAGCAGAACCTCGATTACTTAGAATTCCAGGGGAAAGGAGTTTTACTTTAAGTTACCCACTGGTTGGGATTCAAAGGGAATGAGAATCGGCACAGTTTAGTACAGGGGTCAAAATTAACTTTTTAAATCAGGTGCACAAGTGCACCCAAGTCTTACGACTTACGTGCATAAAATACTAGTTATGTGTTTAAGTAACAGAATAGAAAGTAAACCTCAACATTAAAAATGGGTAAAATGTAAATGTAGCAATTATATTTAAGCATGCAAGCTAAAAAAAATGCAACTTTTCAAAATAATTGAACGTTTGTATGTAATAAAACAAAATTCAAAGCAAATGCAGATACCCTGAGAAAATTATATAAAATTAGTCCATAGGTCACCGTTCTTGAAAAATAAATGCAAGTAGCCATGGTTTTGAATAGTTAGGTGCACTGCATGCACCCAGATTAAAAATTTATGTGCACATATAAAATTTCATGTGCACCCTCTAATTTCGAATCCTAGTTTATTAAGGCTCCACTGTATATATACGATACCTAAAACACATTGAATTAGGTTTACAAGGATGGTAAAAATGTGGCATATAGTGTAAAATCCCTTAATGAACACGAAAGCAACTATTTTTATTTTGTTTCATTACACATTTATTTTAATTATATAAAACAGTAGGAGCCGTGGCCCCCAGTTTTAAATAGAAACTATGCACATTTCGAGAGAGCTCTAGCGTACCATATAGAAATATTACAGCTTCAAAGCGATTCTAGTACAGCTTTGAAATTGTATTCTTGACAAACAGAGATGTAATTAAGTCATACTGGAACTCTAAAATTCGCCACTTCACCATCTGTAATGGTACTGTTACTGTCAAAAGAAGCAGGCCCATACCTAGAGGTGGGGGGGGGATCTTAGGGACTTGACCCTTCTGAAACTAATTTTTAATGGGACTTGGCTACGGCCTTGCATGCTGTGATTGTATCTATACATATTGCAGAAATTTTTGACCCCATGCTCCTCCGAAATTAAACCCTGGCTACAGTCTTAGAAAGGAGCGTGAAAATACTGTTCCTGGTTTTTCTATGTTAACCACTTGTTTGGTAATTGTGTTGTTTAAAAAGCATGAGACCCTACTGTGGCAGTAGATCCTTACTTTGGGGGTGGAGGGGGAGGATGAATTTGACCAACCATATGACCTGGAGGTTAATAAAGGACCGGTTGATAAAAAATGTAGTCTGAAATAATTCATTTTTTCTCGTGCATGTAAAATATTTGATTCTATGATGGAATATTTTAACATTCAAAAAGTTTTAATGAGCTTGAACCCCGCCCCCCCCCCTTTTTTTTGTCAAATTTAGCTATTTTTTTAGCCAAATTTGAGAATTTTTTTTTATTTTTGATTAAATATTTCACTTTTCTTTTTCAGGAGTAAATGGCAGTAAAAGGAGCAAAACTAATGATTTGAACATTACTGCTGTTGCATTACAAAGTAAGATTCAATACCCAGGGCTTTTTATCTTATCAAACATGCTTATCAGTTTTATTTTTTTATTGGAATTTTTCTGCATCATCATGTATCGGAATGGAATTAAAGTGACCTCTACAGAATCTGGGCTGTTATCTTTTACATGAGCAATCTGTAAATGGATTAATTTGAAAATACAAATTAGTGCAGACATCTTTTGCTTGGTGTGATATTTAATACAAATTAACTTAAAAAATTTTCAAAGCTAGGAAGTGTTAAAAAATAAATCTTTTCTAGAGCTATTGTACTTCGCAATAGGCTATAAACTCGGAGAGTAAGACCCTGTAATCATAATCCACATATAGTTTTAAGTTTTTTTTCTTTTCTCTTTGGGCAACTTGTTATTCTTTTTTGTTCTTTTTTTTTTTAAGGATGTGATTATAATTCTTAGAATTGTTGATTTGAAGTTAATATTATCAGTTTTCTATTTGATTTAGTGAAGAATTTTTTTTTCTTCCGTTTTTTGTTGTGGTTGGTTGGGAGTTTGTAGGTTAATGTATCCAAATTGTGGGATACTGTGTAAGTATGCATCGTTTTTTAAAAGCACCCAAATTTTTGGTGAAGAGTGTGTATAATGAAATAACTGTAAAATATATAATACTGTATTTATTATAACTGTAAAGTAACTCAAATTTTTTGGCAAAGCAATTACTGTTCAAAAATAGCCCTTTGAGTTTGATGCCATCTTTGAGATGAACAGGATATAGCAATTTAGGAAAACTCTCGTTAAGGAAAAGAAGCAACGTAGTTAGAAAAAGAGAAAAGTTTCCACATTTTTATTTTTGATGACATAATGTGATCATATGAAGCCGTTGGCATGAGTTTGTGTCGCATTTGAGGAGCCGGATCGACAAAATCGTATTTTAGCATAAAATTCCTCGTAAATGGCCCCCTATGTTTTCTGTGAAATTTAATTTTCTTTTTGAATGGTGGGGGTTCAGTGCTTCTGACTATGGTCCTGCCTCAGTTCAGGTTGTACTGGAATTTAAGTTCCATAGACTAAAATTGACATTTAATGTTCATTGATTTTGGGTATTTCTTAATAAAACGGAACAATAAATATAGGTAATGTTTGTATGGGGATAATGAAAACTATGTTCTTGTTATCTGAGTTTATGATTCATAGCCTTTTAGTGAGTGTAGAAAAATTAATTTTAATGTTCTTAGGTCTAGCAGAACTGGCGCATCGAGAGTATCAGGCTGGCGATTACGAAAATGCTGAACGGCATTGTATGCAATTATGGCGCCAAGATCCTGCCAATACTGGTGTTTTATTATTGCTGAGTTCCATTCATTTTCAGTGTCGACGATTGGATAAGTAAGTTTGTTCTTTTTGTAACTGAAAAAATGTTTCGAGTTGTTGAATAAAAAGAAGATATGTAAATTGCATTGATGAGATGCAGCTTTCTTTCACGGGTTAGAGTAGTTCTACCGGCAAGCCGACATTCACCACAGCTTCACAGACATCCGGGCACTGATAACACCACTCATCCCTCTTTTTTTTTTTTCTTTTCACTACAGGGTGGGCAAATTTCTGCCAAGGTATTGTTAAATCCACTGGTTATAACAGGTAAAAACTGCCATGGCAGAAACTAGTTTTTGCCATAAATGTGGCAATAATGGCAGAAACCCAAAAAATAATTATTTTGCCTATTAAAACGTATCAAAATATTACAAATTGCAAAAGGAATGTATTTTAAAGTAAAATAGGTTTAGTTACAATGTGTATGGCATTTATTTAGTGGTTGCATCGTAACAATTTCTGCCACTTACAAGCAGAATCGGCCACTAATAAACAGATAAATGTATGTTCCACAACAGTCTTAAAATAAAAAGTGTTATTCATTGGCCGTAATGCAGCCTATCTGATTGGTTGTAAACTTGTGAGATTTTTCTTGCAGCCAGTCTACCAACGTTGTTGCTTTTTATTTTATAGCCAAAGGTCTAATGAGGTAGAAAAGATAAGATTAAATGGATTGAATAAGTCACATAATGTGGACTCCAAAAGATGGTTTTTGTAACAAATCTTTGATTTACTCTATTTTTTAATTATTTTAAAATATTTTAATTATTAAAATTATTAATATAAAGCTTTATAATATACTAAATTATTGTAATAAAAGTATATACAGGTGTATTAAAAATAATGTATGGTATTTTAAAATACTCCAATAAACTCATTTTTAAACATACTTACCAGAGCAGGTTTAAAATAAAGAAAAATATTTCATTTTATTGCATTATAAATGTTCTATATGATTTCCACAAGTCATGCGGACAATGTCCAGATGATAGTCTATTTCTTGCCAAACTCATTTCAGCATGTTTGCTGTTACTAAGTTCAAAGCATTACATATGCGCGTTTTGAGGTCAACCAAGTTGTATGGTAGCGGTAGCACATACGCATTGTCTTTTACAAAGCCCCACGATAAAAAGTTACATGGTGTGATGTCTAGTGACCTCAGAAGCCAAGTATGCAGCATGTTGTTCGTTTCCGGCCCTGTCAATCCAATGACCAGGAATCAGATTGTTGAGGAATTCACTCACTTCCAGCTTCTAATAAAGTGGAGCACCATTCTGTTGAAAGACAGTCATTTTAGTCTTCCTTGAATTGTTGAAGAACTCTAACATGGGATATGTTTTGGGACATAAAATGCCTTTTATTGCTCAGACGCCATTTTTTGTTATAGCGATAGTAGAGCCACCACAGTTTCGGTAGAGCTACTACATTCCAAGGGGGAATTTGAAAATGTTTGAGTTTTCCTTCATTTTAAACCCATTCTGGTAAGTATGTTTAAAAATGAGTTTAGGTAGTATTTTAAAATACCATGCATCATTTTGAATAACTGTGCATTTGTTATCATTCATTGACTTCAGTGATATAAAGTTAGTTTCTCCCACTTTTTGACGGCAGAAAGCCAACCCTGCTTCATTAGTGATCCGGATGTGATAATGAATATGTCAAAAGAATAAGCGGTTAAATGGACTTGTCCCTCAATCGAAATTTGTGGATCGGGCAGTCCATTCCTTCATTTGGTGAATTTCGTTCGAATATGAAGAGGCATTGTGATATTGACAAATTCTTGTGTATTATAATGGTCTCATTAGAGTTTGTCAAACTGATATCGATTGTCTGAGAGTTACATTGAACTGGTCCATCTCTGGTAGTCATTGGTCAGTTTGACAAAACTGTAGTGAGGTTGCTGTATATGTATTGTCTGCTGAAAACACTAGCACACTTCTGTGTACAAAATCAGCATTTTATTCTTCCAGATCAGCACACTTCAGTTCTCTAGCCATAAAACAGAATCCCATGTTGGCTGAGGCATATTCCAATTTAGGTAATGTTTACAAAGAACGGGGACAGCTCCAAGAAGCGCTGGAGAACTATAGGCATGCTGTTCGTCTAAAACCAGATTTCATCGACGGCTACATAAATTTGGCCGCCGCATTGGTTGCAGCCGGAGATATGGAGCAAGCGGTTCAAGCTTATGTATCCGCACTTCAGTATAATCCAGTAAGTACCATCAGCCTCGCTTATAAAGAATAAAATCTGCTAAAACCAAGAAATTTCCCACGCATTATCAGTTAAATTTCTCTGCTTTAACGAATGACCTTTGCAAGTTGTCCTTGGATAATCGAATAAAGACAACAATCTTAGCATGAAAACCAAAGCTCAAGTAAGGGAGAAATAAGTGTGCAGAGGAAAATTTCTCTTTACAAACGCACCCTCTCCTCATTCTTAGCTTTTGAAGGATTTCAAGTAAAAGTCCAACATATTAATACGTACAAGATGGCTACCGTTATGTTGTAATATACATAATAAATATATAAAAAAAAAAATGCTAACGATGAGAAAGTCTTTTTTATCCATTTAAATTCCATTTGTGTTTTGAAAATAAAATGTATCATAATTTATACGGACACGTCTGTACATTTGATTTTTTTAATTGAGAAAATCTTAATTTTTTAATTTACAAAGAACATATATAAAGCCATACCTTTATTGCCATTGCAAATCTTGATTAAATATGTAATCTTCCTTTTCTGTATGATGTTAACAAAATAAAGATATCGGATAAAAAAATATGTTTTACAGTCACTTAAAAAATCTTTTTATCATTGATTGTCATTGATCATTGCTGATTGTCTTTGAACCAGAAGCAAAGCATTGCTAATTAAATGAAGTTCTTGAAAAGTTTTTCCTTCAGTAGAGTGACACATAAAATAGCTTCTAAGTGTCTCGATGCTATCCACCGCATCTTTAAAAGATGGAGATGTTACTTCTTCACTTTCATCTTCTTCATTATTGCTTAGATTTTTGGATAATTTAGCACCTATTAATTCTTCCATTGTACACAATTTGACTAATTAGTGTAAAATCGCAATTCACGTATTCTTAAGAAAGTTTTAATGCAGGAAAAAACATGACATTATTGGCAAAAAATTTGACTCTACGACAACAGAACAAATTTCGACTTTGGAAAAGAACACAACATATAAATGAAGCAAGGAATTTGAGTCGCATCGTACAAACAAAATATTTTACCATTAAAATATGTAGGAATGAATCGGGACCTAAGCAAGGGTTCCACTGTATCTTGTTTTATATTGGAATTTATGTTTTGACTACATGGGACTGTTAATGTGACACCATGTGAAACGGCTAAACTTAAACTGTTAACATAGTCGTTATGGCATTTGATAGATATTTAAGCATTCCTAACCAATTGGAATTGAAGCTTTGATCATTCCTGAGGAAGATAAGCACCACCTAATTCAAAGAGCTGTTGAATTTTGATTTAACGTTATGTCCTGTTTTTATATTAGCATTTACTGGGTACTGTGGCGGCGCAGTTTGGTAACGTGTTTGCCTAGTGCACCTCGGGTGAACTCGGGTTCGACTCCCAACGGTACAAAGAATGCTTACTCAGATCTCATAAAGATCGCACTGCTCACTGTAGTCTGGGGTTTGGTTCCCCATGCCTTATGAGATTTAAATTCCTTGGAAAACTGTAGGTCCTGGCGGAACGTGACTATTATAGTCCTTTAGCCATAAAACCACAAACAAACAATACTGGTTACCTGTTTCATATTGAAAATTTCCCGTGTACTGTTAACCTCATGGAAATACACATTGAAACCTTTTATACTTGTTAAAATTGTGGATACAAGTGTTGACTACACTTGAAACCTTAAACTTACATTGATGGTTAGGTTTTAATGTATCTAATTTTTAAGTTTACCTATTTTTTTAACATTTTGATAAGAAATGAATATTAATAACTTAATGTTAATTTCTCCTTGCAGGATCTCTATTGTGTTCGGAGTGATTTAGGTAATCTTTTGAAGGCCTTAGGAAGATTAGATGAAGCGAAGGTAAAAATGCGAAGTTGTTTTTCTTTCTTTGCACATATGTTTGTGTGATGTGAATTGTTTCATGGGCAACATGGCTAACTTGAGAATAAACGGGAACATGTTCATACTAAATTCATCGTCTTCCAGTAACCTTTCTTTCCCTTACCACATTCATAACAACAAAGGGCGCTTTAGGTTTATATAGAATCAAATTATTTTATGTCAACACACACACCATATGAAATTTTTTTTTTTGTAAAACGCGATTTCCATATTTCAGTTATATATATATAATAATTGGTAATCTGCAGTACATTATGCAATTTAAAAAAACCAGTGAAATAGGGATTATGCGATATTTTTTTCCAGATCTGTACATTGTTTTCTCGATTGTCAGATTTTTCTTGATTCATAATGGTATTATTAGAGATAATATGTAAATAAGAGGATCAAGGGTAGAAAGGGATTCGTTTTGTCACTAATAAGCATTAGCAGTACAGTGGTAGGTTTTAGTCAAAAAGCATTCAGAGTATTTTAGCGTTACAATGGTGATTTAATTTTGCTATTAAAAAAGTGCTATATTACAATTATTCATTTAGTGTGCAGTCTGTATATATTACCCCAATGCGACTTTTTAAATCGTGTTTTATGAATGTTCTCACTGGTTCTTGGGAAGTTTGTCAATAGGCATATTTTATATGGTTTAGAATAGTATTTCTCAACCGCTAGGTCGCAGTCTGGTGTGTGGGCTGCAAAAAAATAAAATTCACCTAGAATTTTAGTTTTCTAAGCAGTTTTCGTGGATAAATATTTTATTGTGGAAATATTCTGCATAGAATGCATCTGAAAGCTTAGACACAGAATACCTAACGTCTGTTCAGCAACTGCCAGTAACTAAGCTGTATGTTTTTAAATATGTAAGTGTTCATGAATGATCGATAATTTTCAGACATCGAAATCTTTTAGCATTTGAGAAAGGGTATAACGCTCATTATGACCTGTCATAAAAAGTGTCTCTAGCCGATTGCAGTAATGTGCAGTGTATTCTCTGTTGTTAAAACCGAGTAAAATAACATTTGTGTTGCAGATGCCAGGAACCAATCAGCTAGGAGTGGGTGTACTAATATGCTTTATGATTAATTACTCATAGTTTAATGTAAGAACTTAAAAAAAAGGGAGTGGTATTTTTGAGTAATTTTATTGTGATCAGGCCCTCTTACCAAAAAAAAATACTGAGCCCGTAGCCTCATAAAGGTTGAGAAGTGCTGGTTTAGAGATTATGTTATGCTGTCAGTTCCTTCCCATTAAAGCTGTTACGTGGTTTTTAAAAGGTAAAACTACAATCTATTTCATTAGTTCATATATAGATTCTTGAAGCTTGGTCACAGTGGGTTTTTTTTTTTTTACTCATTCGCTTTTCCTTAGTTGTCTGATTGGTATTTGTGTGTTACGTGGTGGATTTGCATTTTTTTTTTGAAGAATTGACATTGTTTTTAAATCTATAATTCTTACTCAAAAGACTTGTAAACACCAAAAGAAACTCTATAAAACTCGTAAGGATCTAAATTTATAGTTTATCGTCAAAAGAACCTCTAAAATTCATAAGGAGTTGATGAAATTTGTATTAAGATGCTTTTTCGGGGTTTAAAATATGACTGATAACAAGCATAATGGATGCATTGGGATAAGCAGTGAACATCTGTCGATGTGTCGAAGGCATTGGTTAAGAAGCCAGGTTCCTTTTAGGGCCAATTTAAAAACCCTTTATTTACAGTCGGTTAATATATAGCATTAGTTACAGGAAAAGGTGACATGGGGAAAAGCAGCAATCAAGCTTGACTCTTCACCACCATTAATAATACCATTTTCAGGATGCGCGATTTGCTTAAAGCGCGTTTTATTTTATTTCCTAGAGAGGACAACAAAAGCTGGGAAAAGTACTCCTCAAATCAAACGCTCAACTGCTGTCTTTTTTTTTCATTAGTGTCTCCAAGACAAGAATCAAGAGGTGATCTCCTAAATATCACGAAAACTATCCTCGGAGAGGGATGGCACAGTGTTTGCCTTGAGGAGTGTTTATTCCCAAAGACTTTGCTGCGCTCGTTGCATGGCAGATTTTAAGGAATCGGTATTGCATGCTGCCTCAGAGTGGAACCATCTTGCGCTATAAGGGAACTTGGCTTTTTACACTTTTCGCCAGCAGAGAAACGTCTTTAACTTTTTGCCGCCACAAGTTAACGTCTTTGAAAAGTGTTGCCTGTGGAACTTTTGCCTGAACTTTAAGCATGCATTTTGAAATCGCAATTTTTGCGTAGCTACCAACTTTTCTTTTCTAAATATTAAAAATCCCCTTTTAGGGATTTTTATTTTGGGAATTTGGTAAAAGCTTTTAAGGCTCTAGTTTTAAAGATCCATTTGGTACTTAAAAAAGAAAAATGTTGGTAGCTGTGCCAATCATTGTTTTTAAACATTGTAACCATGTATGTTTCTTTGAAGCAGCCTTCCTTATTTAACTGATCAAAAGGTAGGATTCATCAAGTTGTTTTTTAATATTAATTTAAGTATACTTAATGATAATTTTAATTTAATTTTTGAGTTAAAAGATTTTTTGCTGTCTATTATATTTTGCTAGTTATTAACAGTTTTTGTTCTTGCTTTGCTCTGACATTTTGCTTAAATTCTCTCGCATGAAATTGCGAGTTTCAAATGTTTTTAAACATGTATACTAAAGAAACTTGTAATTTGTGTTTTAACGACTATTTTTTCTTAAAGGAAGGCTGATTTCAGCACTTAACGTTTGACTTGGAAATCTCAACGCTTCTAATGTCTTTTTCTTTCTCTCTCTTCCTAAGACTAGTGTTATTAGTAGGGCATAGCGAATCAGTCACAAAGAAGCGAACGTCGTTTGCTGTCACTGAAGTAGCCACTGGCTGGATTTCTACTCGTTTCTCCCGTCGTTCTGCCATTGTCACTGCGGTAATATGACAACATGTTTAGTTTGATATGTTGGGTTTTAATTTTTGTGGAGATGATTAAAAGTAAACGAATTTTTATTTTCTGTTAGTTCACTTTTTTTTTTTTTAAAGTTTTAGCAAAAATCTTCCCCCATTTAATTTTTTTTTTATTTTTTTTTTTTAATCTTTTGATTTTCTCCACGATTATCACCCATTCATATTTTCCTGTTGTTTTTAGTATCGGGGATGCTGGTATAGGAATCCGACTTAGACGATGCTAAATTGCGTCAGTAAGTGCCAAGCATTTTAACTTCGTATTTGAATGCTTTCGTGAGTCGTAGCTGACGTGCGCTTGCAAAGGTTCTGTCGCTGCTGATTGCATTTTGGATTAATTTTTTTTCACTGTATATGCGTGTGTGCGCATGCTTACTCTTGCGCAAGCGCTTTTCCTCCATTGCGTATCTTTGCGAGCTCAGGCGAAGTAAAAACTAAGAATTCAGTATTTGAGCTAAGTCGTCCTTATTTTTCTTTTGTTTTTTGTATATTTTTTTTTTTCTTTCTTCGAAAATTGAAACTGTTTGGTTCTTTTCGTGCACTTTTCAATGAGACAGGTGGTGTTGTTGTCAAATGTTTTTACTGACCCTGAACTTAAGCGCTGCGAGAGTTTTCTGGCTTGGCAACGTTGGCTACGACTTTTTCAAGATTTCTTGGCACCTTAGTGTCAAATCTCTAATCGGTTCTCTTTTTTTTTCTTTCTTTTTTTAAATTTATATTTATCGAAATTGCCAATCCTCTCATCACAAATTTCTGAAATGAAGGCCTGTTACTTGAAAGCCATCGAAACTTGCCCAACATTCGCCGTGGCATGGAGCAATTTGGGTTGTGTATTCAATGCACAAGGCGAAATATGGTTAGCAATACACCACTTCGAAAAGGTAAGGAATGTTTTGCATGAACTTTCAAACGTTGTTCTCCATTAATCCCATCTCATTGATTTTACTCTAGCGTTTACTTTGATTGCACTTCAATGTTTTCCTCCTTTATAGTTTTTACATTAACTTTAAACTGTATGTTTGTTTGGATTTTTATGGCGCAAGAGCATCTGGGCTATACTGCGCCATATGTACCGTACGTACGTATTAAACCGTATGTCTCACTTTGGTTGGCCCAGAATAACCTTTGCTGTCCTTTCGCCATAAAAATACAATCAATCAATTGTTCTCCAATAAGCAACTTTTACTGCTGACAAAATTATGCAACGGTTATGAATAGATTCATCATACTTCAGTGATGGCTGTTTCATAAGAGTTGCAGAGCTGTGGCAATCCCTTTAATTTATTTAAAAAAATATAATTCTATTTGTTCATAATCCTCAAAATTTTCCCCATGATTTCCTTAAATTGATGTTAGAGTTGGATTGTTATCTTCAAATAATTTTATTTTCCTATATTAGTGTGTATAATAAGTCCCTAGTTAAAAGGGCACGTAAATGGCACTACATGTGAATTTATGCCATCTGTGGGCACCTATTATGTGTTTTGCAGATGAGCACCTAGCTTCCAGTGGAAAACCTTGTATTTTAAACCGTGCATACAGCCTCTTCTTGCTTGGCACAGAATGACTCTTGCTGTTTGATTTTTTGGGCAAAAAAGAGGGGGGGGGATTGGGAAGGGTGGCCGCCTAAGGTGGCACTGTAATCCCAGATTATCTTTGCTGCCCTTGCATCATAAATATTCAATCGACTAACCAAATTCTGGAATGCAGATGCTCGAGACAATGGGGGAAGGCAAGTTGTTTTGTCAACTGTGTGCTGCATGGAATCACTGCCTATATTCATAGGTTGTGAAGAACATACTACCAGTATCTGTCGTATTACTTAATTCCTGGTAATTTTCGGATTTTGATCCCAGAAATTATTCCTTTTGTAGTGCTTGTTTGTGTAAGGCAGGGGTTCATAAACTTTCGAGTCATGGCACACTTGAAGTCCTACAAAAATTCTCTCAACTCTTCTAACTTTTGCCCTTTCTAATTTTTTTTTTTGAAAACAAAACATCATTTAAAATATACAGTCAAACTTTGTTAATTCAAAGTTGAATGGGATATAAATTTAATTTCAGTTGTCCAAGAATTTGAATTCAACGTATTTGAATTGTCGAAGTTACACTGTATTACATTTAAGATCTCAAGCACAGGTTTTCTTGCACTTGCTGTGCAAGATAAGGAAGTACGCTGTCAACAACTTATCCTTCCATTGCTCTTAGCGAGAAGATAGTGCACACCATGGTTTAAGAATTTACCTACTGGAATCAGAATTTAAGTATTCATTGTAAAGCATCTTTAGTTGGCAGTTTAAAATTTTTGTTTTTGGAAAATGCTACATGTCATGAAGTTATTTTTTTTTTTAAGTACAGTGGAGTCCTGCTAACTCCACCCTTTGATAAGTCAATATTACAGGTAACTCTATATTTCTTAAGATTTTGTTTGGTCTAATGTATTATGTATGGAGAAAACCTCACTAAGTTGACGTCTCAAAATGGTAACCTGCATAAGTTGACACCAATTTACGTCCATTCTAATTTTCAAACATTGATTATGAGAATTAATAAGAAATTTTTCATTACGAAAACAGAAAATTGTTACTGGTTCTCGATACCTCACATTTTATCTTCATGTAAAAAAATTTTCTGCATTCGAACTGTGATTTTCACCTTTCGATGTAACACCTGATTCACACCCTCTACCAAATCACTTTTCGAAACATTAGGGTTTTTTTCCATCAAAAACTTAATGACCTTCATGACTATTTGAAAAGTGTTTAAATGTATTCATGCATTATGTATTAAAATAATTTACGCTGAAAAACCTTCATGACTACTGTAACAGTATTTAAACATAATCTTTTATCGAGTTAACAAACTTATCAAGTTCAGATATATTTGTGCATCACTGTAAGTACTGATTTGCTATGTAATTTAATATAAACAAAACAATTTATAAAATATTTACATTAAAGTAAGAAATAATAGCAAATTCTATTTTATTTTTTAGAAATCTAAACTGCCTTTTAAACTTTTTTTTAAAATATCCTTCTACCCTAATAACTCTGCACTCACATAAATCACTGGTCCTATAATATGTCGAGTTACCTGACTCCACTGTATTTTTTTTTTTTTTTTTAATATCTAGTCCTTCTTTTTTAGGCAGTGGCATTAGATCCAAACTTTTTAGATGCGTATATAAATCTTGGTAATGTTTTGAAAGAAGCAAGAATATTTGATAGGTAAGTTTATTTTTTAATGTTATTTTTAAGGGTTAAGGTTCAGTCATTATAACATTCTATTAAGTAGGGCATTCAGTTGTTGTAACCGAACAGTTAAAATTAAGAATATTTACTCACTTAAACTAAATGATATTCGGTTGTTAAAACTTCATAGCATATCTTTGGGTAAAAATTACTTAATCATCATATTGAATTTTGAATAAAATATTCGGTTGTTAAATGTACGTTTTAATGCAAGGATGGCGAACTTATAGCACACATGCCAGAGTTGCCATGTATGAAAATTTTGCTGGCACATAAATGAATTGCAGAAGATGTAATTTTACAAGCTTATAAATTATTCAAAAATTTACGATTGTTAGAATCTACAAGTTTTAAGTTGTTTTGCATGAAAGAACCTAACTAATGAATATGTAGCGTCCCCTGGAGCAAGAATCGGTAGCTGAAAGTAAGCGAGTAGTTGAGCATTACACGGAAAGTTGCCCTCCGAAGTCAATGGTGTAATAACTGAAACTTTTGGTTGTTTAAAAACATTAGCGACGACTGTGTTATCAATTTTCTCCTCTATCTGCTTGTGAGTCCTTATTTTACAAAATGAATTTCATAAAAGATGGTTTAAGAAACAGAATGAAAACGATGAGCCAGATATAAAGCATGTAGTATCCAATGCACAATAATGTGTATGTCATGTTATGAGTCCATCTTTATGAGAAGTTAATGGTAAGTTTGAAATTCACCTCAATAGAATTTGGCAATAATAAATTTTGTATTGTTATCCCCTATCATAAACTGCTTGGCACGTCAGTGACATTTTGTAAATTTTTGTCATGGGCACCTAAAAAAGTTTGCCACCGTTGTTTTAATACATGAAATATATTGTGGATGAGAAAATTTTAATCACGTTTGTTAAAAGGTGAATGTTTATTGAGAGAGAAAGGAGTTAATATTTTTGTATTTTTAAAATTACAGAGCCGTTGCTGCTTACCTTCGTGCATTGAATCTTAATCCGAACAACGCAGTTGTCCATGGAAATTTAGCTTGCGTTTATTATGAACAAGGGTTGGTATCGTTTCTATATTTTTTCACTTAGCTTTACTTTGTATTTGTGAAACAGCTCCTTAACTCCTGATAGAATATTCAGAATAGTCTTAAGTTTACACCTATGCCTTTTTAAATAACTAATTTTTGGCTAAAATCTACCTCATTAAGTTCAAGGTAGCTGTTTAAGTAATATTTTAGATACTTCTCCTAGTGCACCATTAATCCGGGTTCGACTCCCAACGATGCAAAGAATGCATACTCAAAGATTGCACTGCTCACTGTAGTCCGGGGTTTGGTTCCCTAGGCCTTAAGAGGTTCAGATTCCTCAGAAAACAGTAGGTCCTGGTGCAGCATGACCATTGTAGTCCTTGAGCCATAAAACCACAAATGGTTGCTGAAGACTGAGTTCATCCATTTGATTATCGTATTTAATATTTTCAATCTATTTACATCTAATGCCATTGCATTAGCTTACTATGTGTGTTATTAGTAGTGCTTTCTTATTATATGCTGTAAGGGTTATAACTAGAATTTTGTATGGTCTGACGATTTCTTTGGAAATCCCTTATAAAAATGCATTTATAACCCAAAAGATAGTCATAAAAAAAAACTATGCAAAAATTTAATGTTTGTAGATTGCCATAGCAAGATGAGAGGCTTTTTATCAGTCCAGAATTGCAGTGCCATAATAAAAACCATGCAAATTTTGTAAAGTAAACAACTTTCCATTGCCTGTTGGTAAAGTTTTAAACATCGAAAGACTTTTTGGCTGCTACTTCTGACTCCACAGATACATACTAGAAATAAAATTGAAATTGCATTAAAGGAAAGTTGGACCGATAACACATCAGCAGTTAACAAACAAAACACATTTTTTCATATCTAACAATTCCATAAACGAAATTTTTAATTCCCAACGCTGTGATTTACAAGCTTCATCTAATCTATTTGATCCACAAAATATCACTACTCACTTCTCCAAACAAGTAATGACATCAGGGAGAAATGCAAACTTTGACTTCATGTCGGAAAATTTAAGTATAATTTCAGTATCTGTCAGGGGGTACTCTTTGTATAATTTTAACGGGGGAGGAAGGTAAGATTATACAGTGAAACCTGTATCGGCAATTTAAACCCTTCTCCCCCAATTGGGAATGTGAAATTTGCAGCGTTTGTTCTTCCTTTCCTTCTATATGAGGATATTGATCCTCATATTCTCACTGGCTGAAAGGAGATGGTTTTACCGCTGTAATTGGGCTGCTGATTGCTGTTCCATAGGTGCATGTGTTCTAAGCACCCTTTACCTCCCCCCTCCCCATTATTTCATTCTTGCGTCTGGCTTTTAGGGTCATTCCTTAAAAAATACTTTTTCATTGAAAACATTAAAAAAATATGCAAAATAACTCATTCTTTATAAAACTTGAAAAAATGCCATATCGTGTAAAAATCCTAGTTATAATTAACGCCTTCAGGTCCTATTTGACTGGGTTCGACTTCAACAGGCTTGGTTGTGTAAACGTATCAGGGTTTGAAAAACACAATGGTTCCATTCTAAATAACCTGTAGTGCATATTCTTCTGGCGTAAAGCATGTGCAGTCATTTCTAACTTGTGGCAGCAACCTTTACTTCAGAAGACCCAAACGCATTCCAATTAACAGAACACAAATACTAAGACAAGGCCTACCAGATTTTTTTTACCCCCCCGGTAGATGACAGATTTTATATGACTGGGAAACTGCCTTATCATAACAGTACCAGATTAAAAAGGCATTCACGGAAGAAGTAATTCGTTTTTAATTTTGCAGGCTTATTGATCTTGCTATTGATACGTACCGTCGTGCCATCGAGCTACAGCCCAATTTTCCCGATGCTTATTGTAACCTAGCCAACGCTTTGAAAGAAAAAACACTCGTTAGTGAGGCAGAAGAGTGCTATAACACAGCTCTGCGCTTATGCCCCACTCATGCTGATTCACTTAATAATCTCGCCAACATCAAACGGGAGCAAGGTTTCATTGAAGAGGCCACTCGCCTATATTTGAAAGCTCTGGAGGTAAGGAACAGTTCTGTTTCATATACAATTGGTATAAAAGTAATTAGTAAGTTATCAAACATCGATTGGTTGGATAGGTTGTTAAGCACTGGTGGTCTGGGTGGATTATTGAGCGTTGATCATCGTGAGAGGAAATGGTGTTTAAGAAAACTAATTTATAATAATCTTTCAATGACATCTAATTAACGATGGTATTTTGCAGTTCCAGTAAATTCTTATTCCAATGGGTCTTTTCTGTTTAACGATTTTTTTTGTCTATACATTGAAGGTCATTAATGGGGAAAGATTAATCTTTAATTTATATTTAATTCTAAAATACTTACGAGTATTGTATTTTTTCTTATTTTAAAAATTTTTGTTTCTAAAAGAAAAATCTTAGTCTTTGAGTTTGGGATGCATGCTTTACATGTCAATTTGTATATATTTAAAATAAAGAAGAAATAATGCAATTCTTGGGCATAGTGTGTTTTATCAGTTATTTTAATTTATGTTGTAATTGCAGGTATTCCCAGAGTTTGCAGCTGCACATTCAAATTTGGCAAGTGTTCTTCAACAGCAAGGAAAATTGAATGAAGCACTGATGCACTACAAAGAAGCTATTAGGTATATCTAGTTTAATGTGTTTGTGATTATTTCTTCCATTCCCCGCATTGAATTGCGACTTTCATTTCACTTGCTTATTGGACTTAAATTTTATTTCTAGCGGGTTTGATTCTGAATTCGGTAATGACGCTTAGAGTATCTCCTAACTAAACTTTTCAATTTTGATGTATAATTGACACACAATAGTTTTCGGACAGTAGTGATCTTCATGGGAGAAACATGTTTAGCGGACTTGGTGAGGTGGGGGGGGAACTGCTTTCTTATTAAAGCCATTAGTTCTAATTTTGTATGAAGATCGAACATACAGCTGAATAGTTGGCCAAGTGTTGCATAATAGCTTATTTCTTATCATATAAGAATGTGTGTCTTCTGCCGTAAAACTAAATATTTTGAGAAACATTGTAAATGGATTTTTTGGCATTGTTGTATTTATTTTTTTATTATGGGTGATTCATTCAAACCTTTTTGAATGTAATAATTTTGTATATGTTGGTATGAAACGACATTCATTCATATATATATATATATATACACACACGCACACTGTGATCTCTCACTTATGCGTGGGTGCAGGGGATAGCGAGAAAAATATGCACAAGTGAGAGACGCGCATAAGCGAAAAATCACAAAAGGGAGCTTAAAAGTGCAACATCAATACATTATACTACATTATATTTTTAATTAACACTACATATGCATACACTACTGAAAAATGTAAATAAGATTAGTTTCAAAATGCAATGAATTTATTTTTTAATAAATTACTGTACTATGTATTTTTTAAGAACACAAAGAAAATGGAAATGCTTACATACCCAAATTTCTTTACTCTTATTACTACTTTCACAAAATAATTTACAATCGAGGATTGTTTTTGTTTTCGTGAATTTTCAAAGGGTGTTTTCAAGTTCATAGAAACGCGGCCCGCAATTGAGCTGTGATTAAATTTTCATCTACATCAACGAATTCGTTGAAAGTACACGTAGCGAGTCCACCAGATACAGTATGCCAATCTTCTTCGTTTATGTCATTTTCACTTTTATTTTCCGGCTTCTCACATTCATTTTCTGCTGGAAACGATAATTCTGCTTTCTTAAAGCAGCTTCTAATATACTTGTCGGTGACGTTTCTCCATGATGAGCACAACGTATGAATTGCATCAAGGATGGTAACTTGCTTCAATTCGTCTTTTGTTGCATTTTTTGTTTGTAAAGTAGCCAGAAGTCCACGGATTAAAGTTTTTCTATAGTGCACGTTCACACAACGAATGATACTAAGATCCAAAGGCTGAATCTTGCTCATGCAATTCGCAGGAAAAAACACAACTTTCATGTTGTTGAAAGTTGGGAGATCTTGTTGGTGAGCAGACACTGATCCACAAATAAGAGAACTTTCCGTTTTTCTTTTACCATTTTCCTGTCGAATTTATGAAGGAAATCCAAGAAAATGTGCAATGTCATCCACGCCATTTTGTTGCTAGTGTAGTTGCAAGGAAGCTTCTTCACATTCTTAAAACAGCAAGGTTTGTTTGATTCGCCAGTGACCAATGGTGGGAATTTTTCCGAACCACCGGCGTTGCAACACAGCAAGACAGTCTTTCTTTACTTTTTTTCCCCCCCATCATGGCATAGTTTTCCCTTGAACGTTGAGGTTCTGTCGGGCATCATTTTATAAAAAAATCCAGTTTCTTCACAATTGTAGATGTTTTTCGGTTCGTATCTGTTTACTAAAGTAGACGAGTCTTCTTTCCATTGTTCTACAGTTCCTTCATGGACACTCACACTTTCCCCAGAAAAGACAAGAGTTGCCAGGCCATACGTATTTTTGAATTTCCCAATCCATCCATGTGATGCAGAAAAGTTTTCCATTTCTAAGCCCTTTGACAACTGTACGGCCTTCTCCCTTAGAAGCTCAACGTTAACAGGAATGTTCAAGGCACAAGCTTCTTTAAACCACAGCATTAAAACTTTCTCAAATTCTTTGTACTTTCCGCCTTGAATTTTGCTTCTTTTCTTCGACTGAATTCCATATTCTCGAGGAGCTACTATTATCGCCTCCAGACTTTTTAAAACACCTCTGAATGTCGAATCAGGGACATTAAAATGCTCTGCTAAAGCCTTTTTCGAGGTACAATAATTTTCTTCGAATTTTTTAATAACATCCATTTTAAACGAAAGCGACAGTTTTCTTCTTTTCGCCATTTTAAAACGTAACCATCTAACCAAAACTCCAAAGATTGTTCTTTCCTTAGCGATCAATGCCACGTGGTACGTACCATACTAACCTCTCTAATTGGCTGCGACTTTTACTAACGTCAATCAATAAATAAATGAATAAGAGTTATCATTGTTTTCCTATATCCCTGGCTGGGACTGTGGAAAAAACGTCATAAAAGAGACCATGTATAAGTTAGGGATCACTGTATATATATTTATTCAATATATATTTTTTTATTTATTTTTTATTTTTGCAGAATTTCTCCAACGTTTGCAGATGCTTACTCTAATATGGGCAACACATTGAAAGAGATGGGTGACATACAAGGTGCTCTGCAATGCTATTCCCGTGCGATTCAAATCAATCCAGCGTTCGCTGACGCACATAGTAATCTTGCTTCCATACACAAAGTGAGCTTCAAATATTCACGTCTGGGAAACTTAGAATTTAAGACAAAGATGACTTTGTAAAGTCTTTTCTTTAATCCTTGCTATGTGTCATAACGAGTTTTTATCTTGTATTTCTCTGCAGGATTCTGGCAATATCCCCGAAGCAATACAGTCGTATCGAACAGCTCTGAAATTAAAACCAGATTTTCCTGATGCTTATTGTAATCTTGCTCATTGTTTGCAGGTAGGTTTAATGTTGATGTTTAATGCTATTTTTAGAGTATTCGGTTATTGAGACGGAATAACGTATTCAGTCGTGTATAAGTTTTCCCAATTTCCTCCTCAATTGCACACTTAGTGTAGCATAGTCCCGTAGAAGTAACTTTCAGTTGTTAAAACCAGGTAGTATTTGTTTCGTTAAGTTGTAGGTAATATTTAGTTATTTAATTAAATAACTAATAAATAATTAAGTGTGGCATTTCTCATTTCGGACAACTTTCAAAGGGTTGCTTATAATTAAAAGAACTGCACTGAACGTTGTCAAGGACGTGATATTGATTAGGTTCAATGTCCCATCTCACAACCAAGTGTGTGTGTGTGCGCACGTGCACACTTGCCTGCCTGAACTCTATCCGTAGGTCTACCTAACAGTTGCAGTGTGCATTAAATGTCCTTCCTATCAACACATCGATGATCAGATTCTAAAATCATATTGTTTAAGTGTCATTTTACTCACCTTGTCTGGTGCAGAATGACCCTTATTGCTCTTGCATCATAAAAATACAACAGAGTGTCATTTTAGTGAAAATATTTTTGCAAGTTGGCAACCTCTTTTGCACAACTCCGAGATGTTGTGCAGCATTTCCTTATCACTTTATGTTTAGGATAGCACATTCAACAATATAGTAAATAATGGTACAACTCACAGGAAAATAGAATTTTTAGAAACCTGGTGGGGTACGACTTCATATCTCTTCTTTGCTGGAGAAGTGCTCTGACCACTAAGCTACAGGTGATCGTAATCCATGGTTAAGGATGGGAAAAAAAAGTCTATTACCTCATACGTCATGCTACTGTCATTCAAACTGTTTGACTGTTATTCAAAAAACTGGTCCATGCTGATGTTTAAATTGCAATCAGTGGACTGCCCATTTTCCGAGAATAACTGGTTCATAGTGAAAAAGCTTTATGTATGTTCGTACAGAGTGTCTACTAGGTCACGGAAGTCAAGAAAAAGTCACTAAATCAATGTTGTAGGTCACGGTTGTTCCTGTTTTTTCAATTTACTCATGTGTTAAATTGTAATTTTTGCATGATATTTAAAAAACGTGTAAAACGTAGTGTACGATTTTTTACTAGTTTAGTGAATTTTCATCTATCTTTGTCATGATTTGGCAATTTTTAGTGACTTTCAGCTATTTTTGTCATGTTTTGGCAATTTTTAGTGACTTTCAGCTATTTTCAATCGTATTTTGCCAATATTTAAAGATTTTTTGTTATTTTTTTTATATAGCTGTTTTATAAACTGCGTAAAAAAAAAAAAGGCTGAGAAACTTTTTTAAGGTCAAGGAATATACAAAAACAGAAACTTTTTTAAGGTCAAGGAATATACAAAAACAGTCAAGGAACTGGGTTTCTTATTTTTAGTAGACATCATGTTGTAGGAAGAAGAATGACAGATCGCCAGTAGCTTAGTGGTTAGGGCACTTCTCCGGCAAAGAAAAGATGTGGAATCATACCCCACCAGGTTTCTGAAAATCCTTTTTCTGCGAGTTGTACCAAAATCCATGGTTAAGGACGAAATAAAAAATATCGTTTCCAATGTAATAAATAGTCGAGACTATTGTGTAGCTCATAACAAATGCAGTACATTGATGTTAAGTCGTTTGTTATTGGAAAGCAGCACTGTAGTAGTTACAAGGAGTTGAATCATGTATGAGATGAGAACACTTGCCAGGGCACATTTTCATAAATACTATTTTGCCAACATCTCTGAAGTGTGCTTTCATGCATGTAGATCTGGAAAAGGTTTTCTATCCAGTATCCAGTAGACCAGCGGTTCTTCAGTCGTGGTCTGCGGACCCGCGTGACCCTATCACGGAGTCCACGAGACCTTCTCAGTGTTCCACAAAGGTTCGGAAAAATACTAAGACAAGAGCATTTACTCTTTAATGCTAAGAATAAATTATGAGGGAACGAAAAATTCCTTCCTTAAATAGTGAAAATCAGTGACGAATCATTGGAAATTATGTTGTATGATTCAAATTCCAGGCTTTAAATCTTGAGCTAATTCTTGGGAGTCCACGAGGATGAGTGATCTCTGAAGGGGGTCCGCGGTCTAGGAAAGTTAAAGAAAATTAATATACCCTTTAATAAATCTTCCTTTTGCTTGCTCTTTAATTCATCGTATAATTGTGTGGATATATATAATTTATTAATAATTTTTTTCGTACTTAGATTGTGTGTGATTGGACGGATTATGAAGGACGCATGAAGAAGCTGGTATCCATTGTTGCTGATCAGTTGGAGAAAAATAGGCTTCCCTCTGTCCATCCTCATCACAGCATGTTGTACCCTCTGTCTCATGATTTCCGTAAAGCCATAGCTGCTCGTCATGCAAATCTTTGTCTTGAAAAGGTAAATTGTCATAAAAAAAATTCCCCTTTCTTCCCTTCCCCTCTCGTAAATGAATATTTATATTTTATTTCTTGTCTTACAGATTCAAGTCTTACACAAACCACCTTACCAATATGCAAAAGAGCTTATCAGCAATTTGAAGATTGGTTATGTTAGCTCAGATTTTGGCAACCATCCCACATCACACTTAATGCAAAGCGTTCCTGGTATGCATAATTCGGATAGAGTTGAGGTACGTTTCTTCATTCTTAATTAAAATGATTCTCGGTGAATCTGCTTTGTGTGAGAATTTCTCTCATCCTCATTTCTTCTAGTATGTTTAGAGCAGTGGTTTCCAACCTGGGGGAGTCATTGTAGCTATTTGTATTTGTAATTATTTTTATAAGAAATTTCATACCAAATGTTTCCAACCCTTTTATATTTCAACATGGCTACACACATTGCAATATTCTACTAATCGTTGTTAACTTTATATCTATAATATACATTAATATATTTAATTAATATAATATACATAATTAATGTAATATATATAATTTCATATTTAATGTCTTTTTTTACTCTGCTAAAAATGCTTTTATTAAGTAAGTGTGGCGGCTGTGGACATTGAGGGGTCACAGACCTTTTGGTTACTATAAAAGTGGGTTGTGCATTACTTGGCTACTATAAAAGTGGGTCGCGGCTTGAAAAGGGTTGGGAACCACTGGTTTAGAGAGTAAAGTCTGAGTTCTGCCATAGTAAAGCAACAAAAACTTATATGTGTATTTGATAGTTGGTTGCTATGATGCTTATTACTAGTCCACACCTGTGATTATTTTGCAAATGCAGTCGAACGAACTGGATGCAATCGGTTTTCACTTTTCGCCAGTGTTGGATTTATGTATGGGCTAGGGCCTAGAGCGCCGCGATTTAGACATCCCCATAGAGTTCTTGAAGAGACCTGGCACTATTTCGATTTATAAGCATCATTCCCAAAGCAGAATGCGGTAAAAAAAGTGTGATGTTCATCGCAGAACAACCAGTTTCCTTGACTGCAGAACAATCACGAGGTGAATCTTTTTAAATAAAAATAAATCTGACAAATATTTTGTGCATGTCTATTGAAAAGTGAAATTACATCTTATAGAATTTTAAAATGTATATCACACGTGCATGCATCTACAGAACATTTTTGATCAGCTGAAGACTTGTTGCACAACATTGCGAAACATTCTGCTTTACGGAGCACCATTTTAATCTTGTTTATTTACGAATGAGAAATGTTCATTATTCCTACACCTAGATATTGAACTTCAAAGAAAAAATCATGATTTATTTACTAAGTATCGTGAGAGTCACATTCTTTAGGGGCCCATAAAAACCTTAATCTGGCTCTGGTTTTAATTCGCAATAAGGGTGTTTCACCCCATACGTTTTTTTAAACGTAACCAAACGGATGCTTTAATTCCTCACACTCTAACCGGGTTCTTGTTAACTGAACTTGTCATATTTACAGGGTGTCTACGGATCTGGAAAAGTCAGAGAAATTTGAAATACAAAGGCCCAAGTCAGGGAAATTTGAAATTCATTGTTATAATAAATAACTTATTAAAATAATTTTCCTGAACTGTGCTTTTCATACCACATTGCATACTGAAAATTTTGAAAAACTTGTACTTTTGACTAAACTTCTTCCAAAAGTTACCATTTTTCACCAAAACTAATATAATTTATATAAAATTATTAAGCCCATATATTTCTCAGGAGAAAATGTTTGCCAAATATGTAACTAAAACTTGAAAAACAAAAAGTGTTTTTAGCTAAATTATCCAATCTGTGAGAGATTTTGACCCTATCAATCTCCCCCCCAACTTATATGTATAGTCACACACGCTTCAAATGGAATAGAAGATGAAGCACCAGCTTTGCGATTATATAGTTAAACTCTTTTATAATGAACTCGAAAAGGGCCGAATGGAAATGTTGCTGTAAATATTTAATTAATGTAAGCTTTTAGTAAAAGGACTGCAGTTTTCAGTACAATTTTTATATTTGTAAATTCACTGTAATTGAGTTACAAATGGCTTTTGGGGTTCATGTTAGTGGATTGTATGGTCTTGAAACTTGTTTTTGTTATGCAAATTATAATGCATTATGTTGTTTACTAAAATTAGTGACTGGAAATCGATTAAGATTTGGTCTGGAAAACCTTGAAAAGTCAGAGAAGTTTGAAACAGAATTTGGGTGCATACCCTATATTTAGGTTCGACTCTGCTAATTACTTCTATAATGCAGAATGACCATTGCTGTGCTTACACTGTAAAATTGAACTACTCACTTTTATACTTACAGTGGTCACTGTTCCATTTACACTGGCCATTGTTCCACTGGTGTTGAAACATGATTGGCTGACACTGATTGCCATTCCAATTGCTACTAATAAAGGTTTTTCTTCTCTAGATGACCACTTCTAATAGTCTTATTTTTTAACTGTTGTAGATATTTTGCTATGCACTCAGCCCTGATGATAGCACTACTTTTAGATCAAAGATTGCAAATGAAGCTCATAATTTTGTTGATCTTTCCCAAGTAAGTGTCGTATAGTGTTAGGCATTATTTTAGTATGTCACTTGTTTTTTTTCGATTACCTGTGACATCATTTCAGTATAAGGTCACAGGTAATTGAAAAAATCTTCACTTTTAATCTTACAATTGCCTCCAATTGTATGTATAATTTGGGTAGGTATCATTTTTGGCCATTAGTTCCATTCCTAACGATTTACATATATTGTAGTCTCGGGATGCCAGTGTCTTCTACATAAGTTTCTATTTAGCCTAGGATGTGCCATAGTGGTAACACCTACCATGCTATTAAACTGGATTTAATTCCAGTGGTATATCATAGAATGCATGTCATGTTTGCCCACTCTAGTCTAGGGTTTGGCTCATCCAGCAGCAGAGCTATTCCTTGGAAAAGTGCTGATCCTGGCACTCTGACCTCAATTGTCCTTGCACCGTATTTTCACCTTGTTTGGTGTGGAATGACCCTTGCTGCTCTTGTGCCATAAAAATATAACCAACCTTGCCCCATAAAGTTGATTAATTGAAAGATGTGTAAATATTTATTCATTATAGTTGTTAATGATAATAAAACCTGGAAGTATCGACATGGAGGACCAGCATATTCATATTTCAGGAAATCATATAAACTACATTGAAAGTGTGGGACAAATGTTTTTTGGAAACATGGAAAAAAAAATAATTTCAAGTATTTGCTTTATTGCCTTCTTTGGCATAGCACAACCTTTGTGCCGCCTTGTGCCTTAAAAATGAAGCTAAGCTTTGTAATCTTTAATTCTTCCTCGGAATAGTACAAGTCTTTGAAAAATAATTTAAGTGCGGAATTAACTTTGGACTTGGGGAAAAATCGATATAAAGGGTAACATGCAATTAAAAGAAGGTAATAGAGCGAGATTTGTTAATTTTTATTTTATTTATTTTAGATACCATGCAATGGAAAAGCTGCTGATCGTATTAACAACGATGGCATTCACATATTGGTAAACATGAATGGTTACACGAAAGGTGCAAGGAATGAAATCTTTGCTCTTCGACCAGCACCTATCCAAGTAAGTTTGATCGTTTTAGCTATTACAACTAGAAATGGCTTAATACGGTGTAAAATTCAGTTAGATTCCAGGTTATGTTGGCATTTTCGGCAATGAGCGGGTGGGCATTGCTGTAAAAATAGCAACTGTAGAATCTGATATGATCGATGTGTTCAGAGATTTTAAAACACGATCTCATCAGTACTAAAGATGGCAGTAGGAGTGGGACAAGCAAGTTTTAATAAACTTCACCTTATCAAATCACAAATTGAAATGTGGCAGTCTAGCTACAGAAGTGACAGTTAAAAAGAAGTCGCTGTCGCTAGACTTTGTATTGGCAACATGTCCCATCAACATCTATTGAAGAGAGAAGACGCTCTGGTGTGTGCTGCATGTAACAAACCATTGAATGTTTTGCATATTTTATCCGTTTACACCAAAAGTTTTAACCAAACTCGGTCGTTAACTTTTAACCGAAATGAATTTAACCTTCGTGACATTTTACGCGATACTTTTAATCATGAAATAATTTTTAATTTATCTGATATATTTTTTAATCTCACCTGATTTTATTACATCATTTCATTTCCGTGTATTTGTTGCCATTACAGTATTAATTTGTTTTTGTTTTAAAACTGTGTGAATGGCTTCACCTTGTTTGGTGCAGAATGACTCCTGCTGTTCTTGTGTTATAAAAATACACCCAACCATTAATGACTGGATCTATGAATCCGCATTCCGAAAAGGGTTGACTTGACCTATTCAGTTTGCCCTTTGTTGATTGCCGCAATGTTTAGTTAAATCCAGCTATCATACACAGATGCTGTTGTAAGGCGACAAAAAATTTCTGCATAATTTTTTGTGCTAGTTATTTAATGTGGAAACACGTAATTATAGGTCATGTGGTTGGGCTACCCGGGAACGAGTGGAGCTCCATTCATGGATTACATTATCACAGATCGAGTGACGTCACCCGTAGCACTAGCACAGCAATACTCCGAAAAGCTGGCCTACATGCCGGACACCTTCTTCGTGGGTGATCACAAGCAGATGTTTCCTCATCTCATTGAGAGGGCTATCATCGATTCGAAAGATGGCAGGAAGTCGGAACTTCCCGATAACGTCAGCATCGTGAATGCAACAGACTTGTCGCCCATTATCGAAAAGGCGGAGGTCAAAGTAAGTGTAAGTATAACCCTTTTTTCTCTTTTTATTAGAAATAATTGTGATTTAAAAAAATCTTCTACAAAAGGAGCAACTCCCAATGTTGCCGAAAAGAAGTTATAAAAAGTGGTCGCTTTATTCGTTCGTTTGTTTTTTGGTTTTACGGCTCAAAGACTACAGTGGTCATGCTGCGCCGGGACCTACAGTTTTCCGAGGAATCCGAACCTCTTAAGACCTGGGGAACCAAACCCCGGACTACAGTGGGCAGTGCGATCTTTTATGGATCGTTTTATTCATGTGATCACTTTACCAGGTTTCATTGTATTTATAAAGAGCTCTGTGACTAACCATGCGTTAAGAAAGGAATTTAGTTGGACCCCAAAGCAGAATGTGCTAAAAAATGTGACGCATGTCACAGAACAATCACCAAATCATTTTTTTTTTTTTGTCTTAAATAATAAAAATAAACAGTTTGACAATGTTTTCTGCATTTCTATTAAAAAAGGAATTTACATTTTATAGAATTTAAAAATGTATATATAATACAAGATAAATATATATATAATACAGCAATATTATACGGACCAAAAAAAATTATTGTTGTAGAACAGTGGTTCCCAACTGGTAGTTCGCGAGGTGAGTCATAATTGAAAAAAATATAAAAATTATTTATTAAATATTAAAATTAATTATAAAAATGAAATTGATTGCATATTTGTAGTATTTTACAATCTGACGGAACTTCATAAAACGGTTCGTATTAAAAGTAATTCGTCTTAAGCGTGTTCATCTTAACGAGGTTTGACTGTTTTTTGTTTTTTTTTTAGAACGATTTTACAGACACGTTTCCCCCCCCCAAAAAAGACACGGCTCCCAGTCAGATTCAGGTTTTGCAGTCAAGTCGTGAAATTTTTTTAAAGTGGTCCGTGAGTCCAATTGAAGTGGAAAAGTGGTCCGCGACTTAAATTGAGTTGGGAACCACTGCTGTAGAGGGAGTTATTGTTATAGGGAGGGTTCATTATACAGTAAAACCTATCTGCAACACTATTATACGGACCGAGAAAAATTATCGTTGTAGAGGGATTTATCGTTATATCGGATATCGTTGTAGGGAGGTTTACTATATATACAGAATACACATTCATTTCCTGCAGAACATTTTTGATCAGCTGAAGGCTTGTTGCAGAACATTGCAAAATATTCTGCTTTGAAGCAGTTGGATAAAATGCTTTAGAACCACTTGGCTAAGGCGTTGTTTCACTAAATCTTATTCCTTGGGGGGGATGCAAGTCCATTCCCCAATGGTAATAATATGTTTGTCCATCATGCCAGTGAACTGGAGTCCTGCATTTGCACAATGATGCATTCGACTTGTACTGTTAACCTGGATTTGACTTCCAATAGTATCAAAAAATTGACTAGCTGCTCGCTATAATTCCAGAGCTTGGTTCCCTAGGCCTTAAGAAATGCTAAAAAAGAGTTGTCTTCGTCGCTCAAAAAATCGTATCAATAAAATTTACATCAACACTGCTTTGAATTACCCTAAGGGCTATTGTAAGGAACATACTTTAAGGTTTAAAAAAAAACCAATAAAACATAAAGCTATTAAAAAAAAGGCAAAGTTTGTTGACAAGATATTAAACAGATGTTGTTTTTTGCGACGGACACAATTTTCTTTCTCGCATTTTAGATTAATCGCATTTCACGGGGGAAAAACCCGACTATAGCTTAAATCTTTCCTTAAGAAGTCTGAATTCCTTGGAAAACTATAGGCCTCAGTATAACATGACCTTTGTTGCCCTTGTGCCATAAAAACACAAGCCATTAACCATATTCAATTCTCAATGGCACTGTGGAACAAATGGCTATTCTACTGTTTTGAGATATGGTTCCTGTGGCATCAGAGGTTTGGATTCCTTGTAAAACTGTAGATCCCATCGCAACATAACCTTTTCGCCATATAAACATAAAATGAAATTAGTAATAAAAATAAAATTTGCTGATTTATATAAATCTTAATATTTTTTCTTTTAAATAGAAAATTCGTGAAGTTGCTGTTAAAACGTCACTTGCATCAGAAAAGGAAGCAGAAATCGAAAAAGTGGAGGTTGTGAAGACCATTATTGACCTTCCATCGATACCTGTTCAAAACATGATCAGCACTGGGCAAGTACAAACATCTGTGAATGGTGTCGTTGTTCAGAATGGATTAGCGACAAATCAAGTAAGTTGTCACGAAATAGCAACGTGAATCATAATTTTGGTTACTTCCGAGTGATACATTTTCATGTGACAGTAGGTATTAAAGGGCTCATACAGTCCTTGTGAGACCTTAATTTTGTGGACAACAATTTTCAGTCCTTAAAAAAGTCCTTATTTTTGCACAGAATTTGCAAAAAGTTTTGAATTTTACTTTTCTGAACACCGACGTTTTACTATAGCACATTTTTTAAAAAATTGCTTTTCTTGTCAACAATCAACGTAACAAATGAGTATGGACTTTATGGCTCACAACATGGTTTTGCAAATAACATACGACAAGAATTCCTCTTTGGAACTTGCTAGAGCAGAGCATTGCTTTGGGACAGGAATGACCAATGCTGTACTGCTGAAACAAACCCAGGTTTAGTGTATGAAGCTCCAAAAAATCGCACACTTAAGATGCATGCTTAATTTTTTGGTGTCCCATTCTCTGCTTCCACACACACACATCATATTTATCCAGGCCATTTTTAAAAGGGTGGTGTTTCGTATCTAATTTTTAAAATCAACCTAGCGATCCTAGAAGAAAAAATCTGACAAGAATTGCCAAAACAGATTATGGAGATGGGATGGATCAATGTTCATGATTTTTTATGTGTGTGCTATTGTAAGAAAAAATATTTTTTTTAAAGAATATATTTTATTTAAAAATGGAATTTTTTCTTTTCTTTCCCAATGGGGGGGAGGGGTTATTTAATGGAATTTTTCAGAATTTCAAATTAAGACAAAAAAAGGGGGTGGGGGAGGCAAATCGATGGAATTCCAAGGTAGGGACATTGCAGTTTAAACCAAAAGAAAACAACCAAAAACCTGCTTACGGTGCTTAAAATTTTGCACCCCTAAAAAAATGGGCACCCTGGACACGTTGTAATTTATAAATCAGTCTGCCTTCTTCCTATTCTACTATACCAGTGCCGATAGTGAAGATGTTCTGCTACATCAGTGGCAAAATGTTTGTTGGTTGGCTATTTATTTCTGTTCCAGAGTCATCGATTGATTTAAAGCTATACCGTGGAACAAATGCAGAACTCTCAAAAGAGAGGAAGGAAAAATAAAAAAAAAAAAAGAGATGGTAGTATGCTCCGATGGCATTCTATGATTTATTTTTTAAATTGGTCTTTCTCCAAAAGTTCTGCAGCTGTGATATTTAATTCCATTAATGGAGGGAGATTTGATTTATAAATTTGAAGCCCAGTAATTTTAATTATGTTGTGTAATGTAACTACTTTTAGGAAATTGCTTTTTAACTTGTTTAAAAAATGTGCAATTCATTCTAATAAACTTTTTTTCTTTTTAAAATGGAATCACAAAAGTGAAGGCACTTGCATAGATTGCGGCGCTTAAATTTCATGTAAAGGAATCTGTGTGAACTATGTATTGACGGTTGTTTATTTTGAACCATGTGTCATTGCAGATCAACAACAAAGCAGCGACAGGTGAAGAAGCACCAAAGAGCATCTTGGTTACATCTCGTCAACAATATGGGTTACCTGAAGACGCTATTGTTTATTGTAATTTTAATCAGTTATATAAAATAGATCCAGCAACCTTACAAATGTGGGTTAATGTAAGTATCTCTAATATTTCTTAATGGGTTTTCTGATCATAGTGGTGAAGTCTTAATCTAGTGCACCGTTAATTCATGTTTGGCTCCCAGCTGTGGGGGGTGCTTTTTAATTGCAGACTAGTAGGGGTTGGTTCCTTAGGTTTTAAGAAGTTGTTTTCCTTGGGGAAAATACAGATCCACATTGCTCTAAGGTTCTGTAGTGATGACACATTCGTATGTCGTGCCATTTTAATTCATTCGGTTTTGACTTCCAATGTAGAATATGTGCTTTTTTTTCTACCCATTGTGACACAGGATTAAAATCCCTTGGCAGCATAGGTTCGGATTCCTCGGAATGCTGTAGGTAAGCAGTTTGCCTGTTGTTGTCCTTGAACTATAACGTTACAAACAAATTACAGTAGAAGCTCTTTGGTTTGGCACATTCTATAATCTGGCACCGATCGAGCTGCTCGCTTTCAGGTTTGTTTTTTTTTCGGGTGGATTCAGGCGTTCGTTGACCTTGTCCGCCAAGTCGGATGAAGGAGGAGACGTGGAAGATGAAGCTAAAGTCTCGTGGAAACAGGCTTCTGAATCATTAAATACATTTATAAAATTTTCCACATCCAACGAAAGCTATAACTCTGCAGAACTAATAAATTTATGTATAATCTGTAATGGTGTTTTCTTTAATCACGGAAGGACAAGTTTTTAAAAGTACTGGCTTTTACTACAGTCTTTGATTTTACCATGTTTGGCGCAGTATAGCCCAGATGCTCTTGCGCCATAAAAAAGCCAAACAAACAAAAGATCCTAATCACGAAAGCAACGTGATATCGAAGACTTCTTTGAACAGTAACGCTCATGTGTGTTTTTTCTTGCCACAAAGCAACTTATTACAACTTGTTTTAAACATCGTTGCACTGTATTAATTTTTCTTTGGTATTCCCGTTAAAACCATATTAACGTTCGATAATCCGGCAAGGCCGTGGTTCCGAACGTGCCGGATTAAAGAGATTCTACTGTATGAGTTAACGTGGCCTTGGGATTTTACTTAAAAGTTAAATTTTTAGTTCTTTGTTTTGCAGTGAAAAGCGTTTCTTCTGTCGGTCGGTTGGAAAAACTGTAAACAGTTAAAGCACTTGTGAGTTATATACTAAATTTTTGGTATTCGCTGATTTTTTGTGTGTTCCATTGACATTTTATAACCTAATAGCGAAGTGCACATGTGTGTGCTATTTCTTTGTTTTACAAAGAATACAAGAACTACTTTCCCACGTAGAAAAATAACCATGCTGACGTTAGATCTAGCCTTTAACCTGTTAATCGGGGAATAAAATTTTGTGAAACTCGTTTCACACTGGGGACTTTTTTTCACAGTGATAAGTAATGTCATCACACCATCACGCTAGGATTAAATATATAAGAACTACATAAAACGTAATGCGTTCAACATAATACGGTTAATTTTAATGACGAAAAATGTCGTCATTCGCATTTTGGTAGTCTTCCGGGCATGACGAAAAATGTCGTCATACCCAGTTAACAGGTTAAGTTTCCTCTATGATTACAGCACCATCTCTGGCAACCACCCTCCCCAATTCTCTGTCTTGTTCAAATTTTCTTGCTGGCCTGTGCTCAATTGTCAGTAAGTTCAGTTGAATGTAAATGTATTAAATGATTTAGAAATCATGTTAAGGCCTTGACAAGCAACTCCTTATTCCGTTTTGAAACATAGATCTACAAATAAATGGGATTTAAACCCATAAATGGAAATTAGCCCGTGGAGAGATTTTATATTCAATATGAAACTAAACTGGTGGGCCAAGCACCTTCGTGACAGGACAGGTGAAGTTTTCGAAAATAAAGTGATATGTTATTTTTCAGGTGCAATTATTGATGCCCCCTGTAGCTGATGTTAGATTTTCTTCCTTTTTTTTAATAGATACTTAAACGTGTACCAAACAGTGTCCTCTGGCTGTTACGATTTCCGGCAGTTGGTGAACCCAATATATTAGCATCATCTACTCAGCTCGGATTGCAACAGAATCGATTAATCTTTTCCAATGTAGCTGCTAAAGAAGAGCACGTTCGACGTGGCCAACTCGCTGACCTCTGCTTAGATACCCCACTTTGTAACGGTCATACTACTGGAATGGATGTTTTGTGGGCTGGCACCCCTATGGTTACTCTTGCTGGAGAAACGCTGGCTTCGAGAGTTGCGTCTTCTCAGCTAACATGTCTTGGTGTTCCTGAACTCATAGCACATACACGACAAGAATACGAAGATATAGCTGTAAGACTAGGGACCGATAAAGAATAGTAAGATTAATATTTTAATACATATATTAGAACATATATAGCACACATATGTGCTAGTGTATGCCAAGTGTTGCCCAATAATGTGTACTACAGTGTACTGGGTTTTTACGGTACTTAAAAAATCCCTATTTTTGGTTTCCATTTTTAAAAGTCTTTAAAACTTGTTTTTCTTCCCTGGAACTTGAATGGGATCCACATACTGATTTAATAATGGCTGTCTGCTTGTGTTCGAGCTTCACTGTCCAAAACTAGCACTCAAGACAGTAAAGCAAAGTCTCATGTCACATGCTACTGGGATTCTAATCCCATCGTTCAATTTTCCTCCCATAAGTATGTGTATATATCACTTCCTAGTACAATACTGTAGTCGCTTTTTTTTTTACCCTTGAACTGGTTCTAAAATACAGTAACTGTGTGCAGCCTATTCTCTTTTTATATGAAGCTAGACTTTGATAATGAAAATAAGGTGGACTGATAAAATCTCTAATCGTGCAGCCCTGAATAAGTACGGTTAAAAAAAATATATCAATACAATACTTTAAAGAAAATTGGCATATGGTTAGGCTCCACTTTCATAGTAATTGTGCTGATCCTAGGAAAGTAGGTTTCCTATGCACCTAGAATTTCCAGGAAATTAGAAATCATCCCTAAATGTCAAGGAAAAACGAGATTTTTTTTTGATCAAACTTTGTGAAGTCAAGGGGAAACCTTAATTTTCGTTGCGGGAAATCATCCCTAAAAGTCAGGAGTCTGATTAAAAAAAAAACGTTTTTTTTTTTTATCAGACCTTGAAAAGTCAAGGGAAAACCTTCGTAACTTCTGTTGTAGGAAATTATCCCTAAAAGTCAGAAAATGAGATTTCAAACTTTGAAAAGTCAGGGGAAAACCTAAAATCTGTTGTGGGAAATTATCCCTAAAAGTCAGGGGAAAATGGGAATTTTTGGTCAAACCTTGAAAAGTCAAGGGGAAAGCAAGATTTTTTGGTCAAACCTTGAAAAGTCAGGGTGAAAACTTCTATTATGAATAGTTAAATTTCGCATGAATGTGAGGCTTTTTTCCCTAATAGTGAGGTTTAATTCAAAGTTTCGTTAGCAATTCATCAGGGGATTTTTTCGTAAAAGTTATAGAAAACCTGGAAAAGTCCGTTTTTTTCCAGGTTTTTTGGAAAAGTTAGAGAAAAATCTGGAAGAGTCAGAATTTGTTCCCCACTAATATGAATGGAAACCCTGAGAGGGGCAATAATCTAATTTGTATTGTATTAGAGCTCTATTTTGAACCTAAAAATGTGGGTGGTGCATTTTTTTTTTTTTAAGGTGCACGATTTTATTTTTCTGTATTAATATTACGGTCTAACATGCCTTATTGTCTATTTTCAGCCTAAAAGCCATTCGAGCGAAAGTATGGACCGCACGTACCGAAAGTCCTTTATTTAACGTAAAGACCTATGCTACAAATTTAGAGAAACTATTTTATAAAATGTGGGAAAAGTTCGAAAAATGTGAAAAACCATACCATATTACTGATTGGAATAATTAATTACAGACTCTATTATGACATATAAACATCAAGATATTTGTATGACTCTCCGACGTTTTAGTCCTTTTTTCCCCCCTTGTATTGCCACATCTATTTTCAATATATGCACATGTATATAAGAAATGCACCAGTACAATAAGCATCAATTGGATGAGAGAGATAAATGAACGTTCTCGAATCTGTTTAATTGTAAGGAAACATAGCCAATATTGCTTCGTCTTCATTGTTACAGACTACCTAGGTGTGTAGTAAGTTAATTTCATTGCTTTCCTCTCCTTACTATATATTTATGGATCACATGTCTGAAATAAATCATTTTACTCAAGTGTTTTTGTTTTCTTGCATTTCTTTTTTCCCTACCACAAAATGTTCGCGAAAGTTAACACAATTTTAAGAAATTATTAAAAAGTTCAGTGTCCTATGATGTCTAGTAATACTTATTTTAGGTATCTTGCAAATAGTGCAAGATACAAAATGTTAGGGGAAAGCTTACATTTTTTTTCCCCTACTAATTTGGGGTTTAATTCCATAAGTCAGTGGTTCTCAGATTCTTACAGTTCACTGTGTCCCTAGTGTGTTCAGAGGCATATTTATGATTTTGCTGCCTGTAGATTGACATGTTTTGCCACTTTGTCTTGCTAAAATATCCATGTATATGCACTTAAAAAAATTTTAAGTACTCTATTAATTTTAATTGACTGCCGAGTCGAAAAATTCGATATAAACTAAACCATGTTTTACACTGCACAATTTCTATGACAGTATATCACAATATATCTTTCAATGTCCTAAACAGTTAAGCTTTATCTTCTATCATGTAATAGCATTTTTATGGCCAAAAGTGTCCTTTCTAGAGCTACAGAAGATGTTGGACAGCACTTATAAATTTTTGCGAGTTATCTATTACGGATAGTTTATCAATAACAGACTCATGTCTATCGCTGAGAGAAAATTATGTGGAATTTTAGAATGTGCTTGTTTTAATCAGACCTTCAACTGCCAGCCTAGCACAGTAAAACTAATTCTTGGTTTTCCTAATAAGGATGGCAGCTATATCTACATTGTGGTTAAACTAATAAATACATTTTTCGTGTCTAAGGACAGAATCGTATACAAATTCTATTGCCTTTCCACTCAGATAAGACGAGGGAAATTTAAATTTGGCTTTGTGGTGCCATTTTTCCGATGAGAGAATAATAGAATTACTAAAACCTTTAAAATATGCAATTGCATATAATCCAGGCTCTAATTATTACCATAGTCTTAAACTAAAATTGCTGCATTCATCTCCCACTTGTTTTTCTTCTTTCAACCTGTTCAATATTATATGTAATAATTCCGACATCCACATTGGTTCACAGTAGAAAAGACAAACCTATTTGCCACCAATTTAAATGAAAATAGGTAGTGGGGGGGAAAACAAAGAAATTATGCTGCATTTTGTTTTTCAATAGTGAAACATTTGAGTAATAATTCAATTGGTCAACAAATTTAACCATGTCACTAGCGAATTTTTCGCTGTTGAGAATTTACTGCAATAGGCTTCTGCTTACTTAGCTTATTGGTCAATCCACCACTGAGTGTTTAAAGGTTTCTCCACGACATGCAATGTTGTGCCATCCTAGCGGTCACAGTATGCATTTGTCTGCTAGATGACCTTCCTATCAATACATTAATGGTCCAGTTCTAAAATAACATACACTAAAAGTGTCATTTTGGTGAAAATATTTTTTTCATGTATGGGTTAGGAGTGTCTGCTCTAAACAAAAAGTAGTGATGTGCAATTACAAGATGTCTTTATGAACAAAATAAACTTAAATTTATACTCAAATCAGCGATGGACATTTCAATCATCTCCAGTCATCGAAAAAAAAAAAAAAAATCTGACACAAGCGTATTTCAAAAAATTATATCGATCAAGTCTGTACTAAATGCAACTAAAAAAATTAGGGCAGTGAATTGGAAAAGGATATCATCTTAAAGTTTTAAAAGACAGAGCAACAATTAGAACTAAAATAGCAAAAATAAAAATAGTCTTCACACACATACATTTGGTTATTGCTTTACAGGCTAACCATCTTAACCTCGGGTGGTCAATTAGGCCCCCTCTCCACATAGATAACCCACTGGACATACAGGGTAAAACATCCTAAACGATGAATACCCACCCAAACCACGTAGTTTTCCCTAAAATGTAGATAAGAGGGTACAAATGTTCAAATTTGCCGATGCCTTTCATTTCAGGAAATGAGCAAAAGAAAGCAGAAACGGGTCCTCAAGAAAATCATTCACATAAACAGATAGCTAAGCCAAAAAACTTAAAAGAAACAATCATTAAAAGCAATCACACACACACTGCAAGGTAAATTAACGTACAAAATGGACCCAATCTGACGAGTGCAAATATCTAGGAAAAAATAATGCCCTAGTTGTCTACCAGTTACTGATTTACCGATTGTCAACGGTTTTAGTTATCTGAATTCAAGCCATTTTGTACTTAATTATTCCGTATTTTTTTAATTTGTTTTAATTTTACGGTGCAAGGACAAAGGGTCATGCTGTGCCGGAACCTACAGTTTTCTGAGGAATCTGTACATTTTACGGCGTAGGGAACCAACCCTCCGACTACAGTGAATAGTTAATTGGTGAAAGTCCTTTTTTTGGCATAGTTGGGAATAGAACCTGGGATAATCGAATGCTAGGGACGAGCGTATTATTACTACACTACCAAAGGGCCATGTAACTTCTAATCTTGGGAATAGTGTAGTTTAGATTATGTTCTGATTTATTAGAATGTAACTGAAAGTTTAAATTAATAAAATTGCAATTGGTAACCACTAGCAGTTTCGCTCTGACAGGGTAAAAAAAAGGTGCCTCTGCAAACCATTTATTATATCATCTTTGTATCAAAGACAATATCAAGGACCTTTGTTTTATTTGATAAAAATAAAAATATTTCTCTTTCGTATAATAATTGTTTAAAACTATATAAGTAAACATTGCACACATAAAAGTTTTAAATACATATACCTATAAATTGATATTTTATATGAAGTCTTTACCCAATGTTGCCCAAGTGGATATCAATTTTCAATTTGTAAAATTTATATCTGTTATAAAACACGTATAAACCCCATAAGGTAATATAATCCCACCTGAATACATTCGTATTATATATAATATTAAATTAATATGGGTGGCGATATACTGTTTTTGAACCTGGGCGGCCAATAATGCAAAAATGGCTAACTACAAGAACGGAACAGTAGAACAATGAGATGACATGATCTTAATTAAATCAGGTTCCAAACTGATTTTTTCTACATTCATTTCTTCAGGAAAATATGTGAATGAGAATTTTTATTGTAGAATTATGACTTATTTTCGATAAATATTTAATGAAATGTTACTAAAAAACTTACAGAAAGTGAATAGTAGCTATATTGTTGATTATGACATTCAAGACTGTCATATTTGCTGCAAATTATGTATGCGAATCATGTCTTCCGTGACTTTAAACATTGGTCCATGTCCAGGTATAATATGGTTTGCTTGGGAGAGTATGTCCTTTCGATTTTTGAGCTGCAATTCAGGGTCTTCGCTTCCGGCAATTACTCGCCACAACTTTGAGTCCAAAATATCTTCTTCTCTTTCAAACAAATCACCTAAAATATGCACATATATTCACTAACAATTGGTATTCCATATTAAGACTTTAACTTGCATTTACATAATGCAAAAAAAAATCAAATACCGCCGAACTCACTTTTAACGAGCCAGCGTGTAACAAGTTTCTGGATTTAGCGAGGGAAATATGGATTTTGTTCGGTGTAATGTTACAGTGTAATAGAAACAATTTAATCACTTTGAATAGGCAAGACTTTTGCACACCCCAGACTGAATAAGGCAAAATAATGTGTGTCTTTGTCGTCTTATGGCTCAAGGACTACTATGGTCATGCTGCTGGACCTGCTGTTTTCCAAGGAATCCGAACCTCTTGAGGAGTAGGTAACTAAACCCCAGGCTACAGTGAAATGTTTATGAGATCTCTGAGTAAGCGCTTCACACTGCTGTGAGTCGAACCCAGATTAATGGTACACTAGGTGAACGACGACACCGAAGGGTAGAAAAATAGCTAATCAACTTGATGTCTAAAAGAAAACATTGGTCAGCTTATTGCACAAAAATTTCTTTTGCACCATTAAGAATGGACAGAAAGATGCTCCCATAACAGAACAACTTTTACAATGTATAAACAATTGGTCTTTCCTAAAGCCCTTAGCTTCGCCATTAACGAACTTCTATTGGAGACTATAAAGAAGGTTGTGAATACTCGCAGCCTGTTAATAATATGTTGTTCGTTAAATTTTGAGCAAATTCAGAGATAAACACTATCGTATGCATATTATATAAACACGTGTTACTTATACATGCTTTATTTTCAAAGTCCAGAATTTGAGATTCCAAAAAGGATTTAATGAAGACTGGGTACAGCTAGATTTTGACTGGTCCCAAGCTCCTATACACACTAACCTGATACACAGACAAGGCACAGAACAGTATGATTTCGCCAGTGCAATATAGTTCGCCCTTTCTTACGTTAAGAGAGTTAATAGAAGATACATTTCGTACATAAAACATAGGCATATATTTGCAATTAAAATCTGTTATTTAGGAAAGACTCATTACAGCGATCAATGATGTCATTTAAGTAACTGACCACTCAGAGGACTTTGTTCGCTTGGCAATTTTGGCAACTGCATTTTTCTGCATTCCAAATTAGGCGATAAATAGGCTAATAATGTTGAGGGTTACCTCATTTTTCGCCAATTTGCGAACGAACACTTGTTGCATCGGCGTGAATAGGTCGCCCTAACCCTAACAGTGTATCGGGTTAGGTTTGCCGCAAGTGTAATTATATACAGGTCTAATTGTATATTTCTTTTTATATTATTGTTACATAATATTGTTAATTACAATATAAAAAAATATTACTATAATTATATGTTAGCTTATACTGCATATACACTGTATGGTCAAACGCCACTGGACATTGATTATATGAAAAAGAGAACTGGCATTTATTTAACAAATTAGTATTGGATTGGTGTCTACTTTTGGTCTTAATATATATTCAATGACCCCTTCTTTGAAAGGTTTCTGCTAGATTTTGGTAATTGATTGCAGAGATATACTTCCATTCTACTAGTACTGCTACTGCCAGTTCTTGTTTAGAAGTAGAACGATTTGCCAAACTCTTGATCCATTGATCTAACACATCCTGAAGATTTTCCAGTGGGTTTAAATCAGGACCTCGTGAGAGAAGCCCGTCCAAAATAAAAATTAGTTTTTTTTTTTCTAAAACCACTCAGAAACAGCTCCTGCTATGAAGTAGGCATGTTGTCATTTTAATACAAGTAGAGACCATCCCCGTAACATTGCTGAAATGTTAGGAATACAAAATTGTTCAACTAATCTTGCTTATTTTATATAAATCGAACACTACGCAGATTAAATCAAACAACAATGTCAATCAATCAACGTTTATTGGCGTAGTGATACCAACGCCGATGGTATGGCGTGATTAGATGGTGAAACGTTCGAAAGAAAATAAATATTTCTGCCTTCGGTGGGACCTGAACCCACGACCTTCCACTTGCCGGGCGGAGGCTCTACCCACTGAGCTACGAAGGACAATACATACTCTCTTTACGAACGTATATATATTGTTGCCAGTTATTTCGCAGAATGGTGTAGTACATGGACTACTATTTAAACCAAATTGCAAAGAGACTGGTATTACTCGAAATGCACGTTGCAGCATACAGATGCATTATTTATTTTACCTAAATCAAACCTCATAGGTCTAATCAAACAACAATATATTCCAATCATTTAACTGGCTGGTGATACTGATGGTCTGGTTCTGGTCCCACGAAGGCAGAAATAGCCTATTTTCTTTCGAACGTTTCACCATCTAATCACGCCATAACATCGGCGCTGGTATCACTACGCCAATAAACGTTGATTGACATTGTTGTTTGATTTAATCTGCGTAGTGTTCGATTTATATAAAATAAATACATATGCTGCAACGTGCATTTCGATCAATTTAATACCAGTCTCTTTGCAATTTGGTTTAAATAGTAGTCTATGTACTACACCATTCTGCGAAATAACTGGCAACAATATATATACGTTCGTAAAGAGATTATATATTGTCCTTCGTAGCTCAGTGGGTGAAATTTCAACAACAAATGGAAGGTGACAGGTCACACCGAAGGCAGAAATATTTATTTTCTTTCGAACGTTTCACCATCTAATTACGCCATACCATCGGCGTCGGTATCACTACGCCAATAAACGTTGATTGTTTGACATTGTTGTTTGATTTAATCTTGCTTACAAACAACTTTTAGCACCACTTTCAATGGACATAGCATGCGACACGAGAAACAGTGCTACCTGAAAAAGCCACAGTTGAGTATCCAGTGTGACTTTTGACCAGAATCCGTTTTGGACGCCTGCATGCCACAGAGCTATTGCCATTCTTGTGAGTGCTATTAAAACCTCATGAAGGCTCTGCCACCTGTATGCATGCCTGCATCATACACTCATTAGAACCGGCCCTGCTTTTGACCATGTAGTGTACATTTGTTAGTCGACTTTTGGTATAGAAAAGGCATTATTATGTTAAAAATATACATAAAAATCTTGTTTGTTTTGCTGCAGTTAATTTTCAACCCACACACTGCAATTTCACACAACTTATGCTAGAACAATGCAACATTAAAAGATTAATTGATTACTATAGTAAAATGTTTATTGCCAGATGAATAGAAATGATTATTTCATTTTCATCCAATAAAGAACATTGTCATAATTTGGAGGGAGGGGGGCTTAGCCTCCCTAAAAGAGTTAACCCCCCTTAAATAGAGAATTGTGGAATGGGACTATAACACCCTCCCCCCTCACCCCAAGATAAAGGCTGGCATGTCAATAGCAAAGAAGAGTATGTCTTAAAAGTGAAAATTATTCTAAAAAATTAGAATTTCACTAAAAATGAATTAAAAATATATGAAGCTATGTATAGATCTCATTCTGAGAAAATTATTTAATTTTTTTTAGCGTAAGTAGTCAAACCATGGCCTCTGAACTCACTAGTCCAGGTTCAATTCCCAATAAGAGCAGTTGTGTGCATCTAGGTTGAGGGGTCATGGTACACTACTAAACACGTCAACGATAACTTAAAATATTCAACAATTTTGGGAGAAAAAAATTGGTATTACGAACCAGCAACGACGACAACTCCAGACCCGGGGCAGTTCACGAAGACACTAACATCAGACAAGGTATGTCCGGGTGTAGGCAAAACCTTTATGTTATCTGTGATGATATATGGCGCTCCCTAGTGATAAAACAATCGTGTACATACAATCAACATTGTAGAATTATATTTTAAGTTTGCAAATACAAAGTCAAATCCATTTACAGGATTTCAAAAAGGAGTTTGATAAAAACATTTTTCCGTAATAAATAATTCTATTTTGCGCCTCCCTAGGTGGGATTCATTTTTAAGTATCACTGTGTAGCTGAAGCTTGGAATTGCTCTATCTGTTACGTTCTTTTGCTTTTGCGACAGAAATAAAATAACAAATAGTAGAGGCACCCATAGACATACGCTCAATGGGGAGGATTACGGAGATCACATATTCCCATGTTAAATATACAAAATTTCATTCCAGGGGGGGGGGGGTACAACCCCCCCCTGGCTACACCTAGGGTTAAGGTACCAGGATGACTTACCCGTTGGTCAAAAAACTAATTCCAGCATTGTACCAGATGGAACCACTTAAATGTTTCTGACATGTTAATCCTTCTAATTGCAAATGGTACAATGGAAAATACGTAAAAAAAAAGTTTTTAAATAGTTTTTTCACTAATTAGAGCATACACACATAATTAAATCATTCAATCAGAAGTTTAGTTTCTATGCTCATCAACTTATGGTTGCTGTTATATATATAACAGCAATATATATATTCAGTAACAAAACCTGCCTGACAACCACCATTAGTTCTGTAGAAAAGCAGTCAATCAGAGAGGTGGTCTCTGAATGAAGGTAAATTTAGCACTGGGTCGATGGGGTGGGAGGAAATCCATTTCCAGAAAAAGTGGTAATTAAGGGAGGTGGTCGCAGAATAGTGTGGTCATTAAGAGAGGTTTTACTGTATGTGTGTGTGGCATCACAGTCTGAATTACGTATATATATTATGTATATATACATCTGTGTATTACGTATATACTATGCAATATCAGTTTATGTACATGTAGTGTCACAGTTTATGTACTATACCGGGTATAGTACATAACTCGATATGCTGCGGCATAACTTGAGGTTAAATATGAAAGTAAACTGGTGGGGTGTTCAAAACCATACCGATTTCCGGCCTCTTCTAAAAAAAAATAAAATGGATAACTGGTCCCCTCACCAGATTACGCCTATGACACCGGGTGTCCCATTTAACTTGACAAACCAAGATACAGCAAAACTTCCCTAAGGTGACTACCATCGGCTCCATAAAAAAGCAGTCGCTCCGAAAGGTGGTCTCTGAATGGAGGTAAATTTAGCATTGGGTCTATGGGGGAGGGAGAAAATCTGTTTCCAGAAAAAATGGTTGTTAAGAGAGATGGTCGCAGAATAGAGGTGATCGTTAAGGGAGGTTTTACTGTATCTCGAAAATTATGCACCGGATCAAAAAAAGTATAAACCAAATTTATTCCTCTCACAGATGGGGGAAGGGGGACTAATGATGCCAAAATTGACCTCACTCTAAGTGGGTGGAAGGGAGTGGAACTTGTAAATTCTACAGGATATTACATAATTCTTTGAAAGTCAACCAATCCAAATTGTAGCTGTCCCAATCTATCTGTTTCAGTGGACAATTAACTTCATTCCCTGTAATGCATATGGGGTCACAAATTCCCCTTGTCATATTACGAACATCCATGTCAACGAAATATCATGTAATATGTATAATATGATTATATAAAATATGTGTAAATGTAATATATGTAACATAAAGAAAAAATGTAAAACATACATAACACATTATAATCGGATATTTCCAACCTTTTAATTTTTTAAAGTTTGAACTTGTAAATTTTTAAATTAAGTTTTAATTTATTTTATTACTACTGCTAACTTTTTTGCAATAAATAAAACATGAAGCATTGGGAATTACAGCATTTCAATCTTTAAAAATTGTTTTTTAACAACAGATTAAAAAGTAAAGCGGACCTTTTCAAAATGATCCAATTCATATTTATCTTCGTATGAAACACACTGTCCAACAATGTGAATTGCTTTCGTAAATAAGTTCAAATTTCCTATGTGGTCTGAATGGCCATGTGTACACACCACATGTGTGATATCCTCGCACGTTAAATTTCGTTTATGAAGTTCTGAAATATAATCACAATAAAGCAAAAACATTTAAAAAAAAACAGTTTGACCAAATTATATTTAATTACTATATAGACCATACGAATAATGTATGGAGAGGTGCACGCTTACAATCACTAAGAGGGACTAAAAAAACTTGCTTAATATATAGAACCTGAGAAGAAATATGATTCATTTAGAGCTAAATGGATATTATGTTTTCTGATAAAATGAAAAATATTTAATTTACAGGGACTCTATGGTTTTATACAATAGGGACGTGACATTCGTAACGAAATGTCTTGCTTTTCAAAATGTCAATTTCATGGTGGGTCAATAAGTGGGAGACATTTGCAACAAAAGGAATAATAAATATCATTTTCATCAGATAAAATGAATGCAGCAAGTGTGAAGATACGTTGTGAGAAATTTTATTGCCGCAAATGCGTCACTTATTACATCTGGAAGTAGATTGCATTCATACACATGCTGCGAAACATTCACAATAAACAGAATTGCGGTCAGAAACGAATGGCATTAATGTTCTTAAATCACCTTCATGCAACTCATCTAACTTTAGCAAAAAAGTCATTGCAGCGTTTTCAATGGTATAACTAGCTTCGAAGTCTAGAAGACTATAATCCAATACTTCACACAGAAAAATTACTTAAATTTTTTGTGTTCTTGGGGAGGGGGTAAATGTATTTGCTAGGGGTGTCACCCCTCATTACGTCAATGGCCAAGTTATGCCTATTTACAACAGAGTTGGGTTTCTTCCGGAAGAAACTGTTTTTTTTCCAGGATAGTGGAAGAAGCTGGAAAAAAACAAACAAAAAAACAGAAGAAACTGGAACAAAACAGATGCTCAAAATTAAAATATATTTTTTATATAAACGAATTAAACACAAAGCATAATATTATATCAAATCTAAAGTCTATAACTTAATAAATATTAAAAGTATTATTTTTGGAAAAATAATTTTTTTTTAATAACGAACTTCAGGTATTTACAGGTGATGATTTTTACAACTTGGGGTAGGAGGGGATGCTTTTTCACTGTTTTGCCATTTTTGTAAAATAATTTCTTAGCAATTCTTTATTTTTCATATAAAAATGCATAATTTTATATTTACTTATTTTTATTTGTACAAATTCAGGCACACCATGCACTATTTCTAAAATACAAAAATGCAATAAACATAATTATAACAAGTGACGAGCAAGTAAACATAGAAATACAAAACTGAAAATTGTGAATATAGATTAATGACATACACACACACATATATATGATAAAAGATTATTGTTAATGATTGAGTTAGTAGATAAAAGTGTGATTGTGTCATAGTGATGAAATTATGAATGGTTTACCTAGGTGACTACGAGTAAATCGTGAATCTGACCAGCTTGAGCCACCCGGATTTGGATATAAATGAAGAGAAGTGCAAACGGAGAGAGGTGTAAATGTAAAATATTTCATTTTTAAGTAAGCGTATTATATAAAATATTTAATTTTTTTAGCAAGCGTGTATTGAGTGAGAAAGCACCATATCTCAAAAGCAATATTATAAGTTGTGGGAGACTAAAACAATTCAAATTAAATTGTTAATACAAGTAAGTAACATATTAGACAGTCACAATATGCAATAAAACTATAAAGACTCAAGTTGATCGAGTAGATATTTTTTTTAAGTAATGCTTGAAGAGTGGATAGGAGCGTAATGGTTGAATATTGGTGTCTAGAGTATTCCAGACATTTGGACCGGTACAGTTGAGTTTTCGAAGGCCAATGTTAATCCTTGAAAATAAGGGACAAGGATTAGATTGGCAAGATGGTGGATAACAGTGTTGGGGCCATTGTAAATTAATCGGATAGGAGGTGATGTCACGACTAATATGTTGGAACATAATATTTTATATTTTAGTAGATCACGTATTGGCAGTATGTTAAATCGTTTATAAATTTCATTATTTAATTAAATCAAAAAATCTATTTTGTAGAGACTGAATTCTATGTAAATTCTGTTTAGTTGTAAAACCCCAAACAGTATGGCACTAATAAAAATGAGGAAAGAGAAAGGAAAAATAGAGTTGAATAAACGTATTGAGTGGTATGGTAAAAACAAGGTTATGAAGTATGCCAATGTTTCTGCTAACAATAGAGCAGACATGGTCAACGTGGATGTCCCATTTCAAATTCGATTAGAACATTGTTCCGAAGAATTTTGTTTCTTTGGATAGTAATATAGTGGTATTATCAATTGTAATTTTGCCATATTCGAGATCTGTGCTGATTGGTGAGTTAGAAAATAAAAGACATTTAGTTTTGCTGGTATTAGTTGTAAGACAGTTATTGCTGAAACATTCAATGAAGGACTTAATATAATGGGAAGTAGTTGAGAAAAGATCATCCAAAACATTGTTTTTAAAGAAAATGCTTGTATCATCAGCAAAACAAACGATCTTAGAGTGGGTACGTAAAAAAAAATTATTAATGTAAAAAATAAATAATAAAGGACCAATGATCGATCCTTGAGAAACACCGCAAAGTGTAGTTATGAAGGGTGAACAATATTCATCAATCTGTACGTACTAAGATCTGTTAGTTAAATAATTCAGAAATAGTTTGTTCTGTTGACCACGGATGCTAGCAAGCTTTAGTTTAAAAAAAAGTCTGTCATTGTTGATAGTGTCAAATGCTTTTGACAAATCAAAAAATATACCTAAATACACAATCTTTCTTGTCAATAGCAGAGTAAATAAAATCAGTGGCAGGTAACACTTGTTCAGCAGACCTATTTTTCCAAAAACCAAATTGATTACAACCAAGTATTTTGTGATATACAAAAAACCTAAGAGTCAATTATAAATTAATTTTTTGAAAATTTTGGCGAAGATGGGAAGTATTGCTATGGGACGATAATTACTAATTTCATTTTTTGAACCCTTTTTAAAAATGGGGATAACTTTGGCTAGTTTAAAGTCAGGTGGAACAACACGAGTTTCAAATATGAGATCATAAACGTGAGTGATCGGCAAGAGTATTTCGTTAATCGGGAACTTTACTGCAATGGGATGAATATCATCATGACCAAGACCTTTGTTCTTGGAAAGCTTGCATTAAAAGTAATTCGTCTTACCGAGGTTTGACTGTATTATTAGATTTTATTATTTCTTTTTCTGTTTATTTCTTTTTTTTTTTTTACCAAAGAAAGATTGTACAAACACATTTTCCCCAAAAAAGACCCAGTTCCCTTTTTTATTAAGGTCTTGCAGCCAACTCCTAAGAATTTTTTAAATTGGACCGCAGACGTAATTGAAGTGGTCCGCAGCTTCAATTGAGTTGGGAACCAATGTCCTAGACCTTTTTTTTTACTTTTTTTTGGGGGGGATTGGGTGAATTGCAAAGATCATTAAAGTAAGATTGTTTGGAAAGTTTAGTTAATTAAAGACTTTATTGTGCAACACATTAAATAAAAAAAATTATTTATACTAGTAGGCATATTTCAATGCTGATTTTAAAGGACTAATGTTTTAAAACAAGCATAGATACTATAAGAGATGACGAAAGGGGGGGGGACAGCAGGGGCTGGCACTGGCAAGAACCTATGCTCTGGGAGGCCTGTCCCTGAAAAAAATATCCACACCACTGCCCAAGGAAGGGTCATGGGGTCTGATCGAAGTGAGCATAGGGGCTTGCATCGGCTCTCGGCGCCCCTGGATACTATCTCATATTATTGCCACATGTGATGAAATACAACTTGTTTCCATCGACTTATACAATGCATAAACCTTCTATATAAAACTAAATACGGTGTGCGTGTTCTATTTCTTATTACAGAGAAACCTAGAATATTTTTTTACAAAGTAATTTTTAATATAATATTGGGAAGAAGTTTCAGACTGTAATTTATACTTAATTTCAGTAAAAATACATCCAGTCCTGTAGCTAGGATGGAGGGTCAACTGGGGTAAAACAAAGGGCATATGGGGAACAGGGCATCCAGGGATTGTTCTATATATATAAACAACTTGATGGGGCAATGGGGACACAAGCATGGGGCAACTGGGGCCATACCCCTGCTGTCCCCAGCTTGTCTACAGGTCTGAATACATCACACAAACTCTGTAAATATGGGTACCCACTCACAGTGGAGAAAAAATTCCGACTTTTCTGACAAAATTCCTTCATTAACCGCAAACGAACTTTAAAATGAACTTCAGTTTCAGGAAACATAGCTTCACATTTGTGTGAAATTTAGATATTCGGAACAGAAGTTATGGTGGTTCCCCCCCACCCCCCGACTTTTCCAGGTTTGACCAAAAATCTTGTTTTTCCCTTGACTATTTGGAATGCAGTGACGTAGGAAAAAGGGCTTATGCCTCCTCCCCATTTGATATTAATACATGGTAAAACTGCATATTAATCTCTCCACGCCAAGTTCCCTTCATAGCGTCAGCTCCAACCATTTTTCTTCTGTCCATAGTGTTGTACAAGCTGCACACATAGATATTTAGCAAACATTGCATTTTTTTTAACAGGCTGGAATTGAAAGGGGCTCAGTTGTATAAAAGCAGCGCCTTGGAATATTTCGGAAATGAATGTCTGCGATGTTGGAATAATGTTTTGAAGGGGCTTTTGTGTCTGTGTACTTTTCCCGAATCAGTGAAAGCTTAGTGGATAGAAGGTGCCCCCACCCCCCCCAAAAAAACCAGCTTTAATAAACATAGGTCAGTTTTTTAATGAAAAAATTACATTTCTAAAAATTCCAAGCTAATCCATCATGGCCCCAGGTAGAAAGGAAGTTGCAGCAAACAGGAAGGTAGTTGGTGTCATTGACAACCCAAGGAAAAAGATGAATATGCAGTCACGCCTACAGGTGTAATCTGACAGAGGCAACAGGGACACGGGTTCTCCCATTTTTTTTTTTTTCATAACAGAGACAAAATCATTTTTTTCCATCCATTTTTTAGTTTTCTGCTCTCTCCCCCGCAGGGGCCGGAAAGCTCCAAAAGCTTGGAGAAATATTTAGACAATTTTAGAGAAATTCTTTTAGAGAGACTTTCTCTAAAAATGTCTACAAACTTTTCTTTTTTCGAGAGATTTTCTACTGTTGGGTCAATTAAAAAAACGTTGAACTTCACTTCAGTTTGACGCCCTCATCCAAACGGAAACCTGGACGGCCACCCCTGCCTCGCCCCATTTCGTCCATTTTTAAAGCTCGAATTATGCCTATTATCATGCCTCAAAACACATTTCCTGTAAGGGCACATTAAATACTCCTTTTTAAAAAGCCACTTGAGCCCCCCCCCCATGAATTTTGAATTGCCAAGCTACTGTAGCATGGGCATCCATATGAACACTTTTAGGGGCAAGGGCTGAAAAAATTGTTACCTCCGTAACATTTTAGTGAACCTACAAGATATGAAATGCTACAAAAATAATTGATACTGCTTGACAATTAGTAATGAGCTAAAAAGTACCTTATTTTAAAATGTAACTGTAAAACTTTTGAAAGTAAATGCATAGCAGAATTGAACAAAACTAAATTTTGAACGGCTGGGGAGGCCTGAGACCCCCCACCACCACTATGGGCACCCATGTACTGTAGGACATGTGCATAGGAACCCTGGAAAATATTCAATTAAATTGGAACTAAACGTTTAAAAGGTTATACTATATAAAGTTACCGTCTAATAGGAATTCACGGTCCCAGGCAGTTAAAGTATCAACAATGACATTTAATCCGTTTTCTCGAATTAAAGTGCATGTTCCATTGGCACGTAAATGTCCATCTACATCCACCCTTGAATATCCTTCCTTGACTACTTCAACTGAAGGAATTTTAATTAAATCTGACATGCCTTCCACATTTGCACGAGGCAAGCCTTATCACTTTGGGATCTCCCGATCTCCAAAGACATACGCGTTATTGGCTGTCATAGCAACAGCAGGAAAAACAACTTCCTGAAAGGACGATACTGCCTCCATGGAGGATGGGGGAAATGGAAAACTGGGAAAGGGTCTTTCCCATTTAACACAAGCTTAAAAATTACTACACACGAAACCGACGACTTAGTGAATTGTTCTAAAATGCAGCAAATATAGTGCAAGCACTGTATTTATCCTTTGTGAATAGTTTTTGGCTCAAGCAACAAGTACAGTTAATAGTGTACATCAGCGTAGAGTTTTCAAAATTATTGGGGGGGGAAGCACATTTTATGTACATTTATACATTACAGTATATGTAAAATCGCAATTT
>QLNU02015003.1:11845969-11856675 GCA_006491805.2 Dysdera silvatica | reverse complement strand
ACATCGGCGCTGGTATCACTACGCCAATAAACGTTGATTGATTGACATGCTATAAATATCGAAGAACAATGTGTTCATTAAATCGTTCTTAAGCTTCCTTTTTATTTCTGAAATTATAATTAAATCGCAGTTTGCGATCAATCAACACCACCTAAATCTTTAATGGGAATCGAGAATTTGGGTGGTATTGAATCAATTTGGTGAAAAACTTTACAAGTTGGCAAGAATGAAACAGGTAAAGTCAATGATGGAGTTCTACAATCTTTGTGGGTGAGCAATAGCGTAGGGACCACGACTACAGGCCTTACGCTAGCAACAGGCCCTGGTCTAATTATCCCTCAAGAAACGAAAATTGTTGTAGAGAGAGACATATCCAAAATTTGAAAGCAGTTCGAAAATGTTTGTACTACGCACATGTTGGATGGAGAAAAAGTTCCCCAGAGATGTCACTCGTGCGAATTCTCTGTGTTTTCTTCCCCTTTCCAGTGTTAAAGTTTGCCATTCGTCAAATGGAATATTTGAGGATCATTTTCGTCAAAACTATTAAATGTTTCCAAACCTTGTTGGAAAAAAATGAGAATAAACGAAAAAGGAGGAAATAGTCTCCAGCATGTGAAAAAAGTTCCCACTGACGAAAATAGTAGCTTTTGATCTATTTTCAACAAAAAAAAAAAGTCACCATGGTCGCCTAAGGTAAAAAATAAAATAGTAGCAAATAGTCGCCTGTGGCAACCCTGGGTGTGGCACTAATGCAAGACTACAACAGTATTCTCACAAAGAACAAAGACCAGAACCTCACGCAAATAGTGGAAGAACACTGGAAGAAATTTCCAAATGCACTAAAAAACCTGAGAGTAGCAATAAATAGCAAACTGAATAATTGAACAGTGTTTAATGTTTCTTTATGGACAATAGACATTCCTTTTATAATGTATAATATAAGAATTTAACACACACAGATTCTCATAAAACATTGTGTTTCTGTGCTATAGTAAAGTAATAGAAGTAACTAAAGTTTTAGCTTCGTGCAACACCTTTTAAAATTGCCTGATCAGGCTAAAATTCAAGGTAATTTACCTTTTCGACTCACTTAACAATATTAGCAGGTAAGACATTAACATTTTTAATCTTTGTTTTTAAGGACCACCCTAATATACATAGTACCCAAAATTACAGGTAAATTTACAAAAACAAATTCAGAATTTTATTGAAGCATAAGTTTTAATTATCGAAGTCTGCGGGAATTGGTATTTCCAGCAATGTATGCCAATTGGCAATGCTTGTATTGAATAGCTCCGGAAATTAGTTTTTGGGGTTGATTGGAGATCAACGAGGCCATCAAGTTGGCTATTGATAGCCTACTTACCATCTTGCAAATTTTCTTCAGTAATATAAGCTTCAGCTCTTTCGCAGAGTGTGTCCAAATCACTGGGAGTGATATCTAAAGCTTCAGTACACATTTTAATGGCTTCTGTCGTTTCTCCAACCTTAAAAAAAAAAAAAAAAAATCTTATTTGCTGTTCCTTTTCTACCTTACAAGACTTTAAGAGTACTTTGTCTTCAGTGTCAAACCTGATGGAATATTAAAGTAATGAAACATGACTTTAATGCAGTAATTAAAATTGATGGGATCTGGGGAACGAAATAATCCTTAAGCAAAGCACTTAAGATCAGTACTATCCATGCCCAGTCAAAATCTACACTTGGTACAAAGTTCCCACCCACACTATAGATAAAATTAGACTTTTCCAGGCATTCTGATACAATTTCTTAACTGCAAACAAAACTTTGAATGGAGCTTCAAGTTCGGGGAAAATAGTTTTCTGTCTGAAATTTAACTATTTAGATCGTTGTTTGTGATTTTACGGCTCAAGGACTACAGTGGTCATACTGCGCCGGGATTTACTGTTTTCTGAAGAATCCGAATTTCTTAAGGCCTAGGGAACCAAACCCCGGACTATGGTGAGCAGTGTGATCTTTATGAGATCTTTGAGTAAGCATTCTTTGCACCATTGGGAGTCAAATCTGGGTTAACGGCGCACTAGGTGAACGCATTACCACACTGCGCCACTGTAGAGCTTAACCATTCAGAACCGAAGTTAAGATTTTCCTCCAACTTTTCAGGGTTTAACCAAAGAACCTTGTTTTCACCTGACTTTTAGGGACAATTTAAAATTCCCCTGACAATCTCTGATGTGCGGAAACCCTGTGGTATAAAAACACCAATTAAATCCGACCATTAAGGTATATTTCTGGTTCGCATCCTAAACCCCTTAGGAAAGTGTCAGATGGGCCAGATATCTTAACGATTTTCAAATCATGTAATGCTTAGAAAAATCTGCTCTATACAGACACAGTGGGGGAAAAAAGTTTTGGGGGTGGAGGATTTAAAAATCCCTCTTCGTTATATATATATATTTTTTTTGTGTGTGTATACACACACGCCCCTTATATATGCAAATATTGCAAAGGGCTCCCACTAATGTATTGGAGAAACGAATTCCTCGACTAATCACAAGCAAATTTCAACTGAACTACGGTTGTACGGAAATTGTTTGTGGTTTTATGGTTCAAGGATTACAATCGTCATGCTGCACCAGGATCTACTGTTTTCCGAGGAATTTGAACCTCTTAAGGCCTAGGGAATCAAACCCCAGACTAGAGTGAGCAGTACAATCTTCATAAGATCCCTGAATACGGTTATAGGGAAAATGGCTTCCCATTTGTGGGAGATTTAGCTACTTAAAACATTAGTTAAGGTGGCTTTTCCCTAACTTTTAAGGATTTGACCAAAAAATCCTGATTTTTCCTGACCTTTAAGGATGATTTCAAATTCCCTGATAATTCCAGGTGCATGGGTACCCTGTTACTGGAATTTAGTATGTATTTTAACACAAAACTGAAAGTTTGTGGCAACCCTATACCGAGTAAGCCTATTGGTGCCATTTTTCCACCAGAAGGCTCAAATGATGTGGTTTGCATTTTTTAATCACGGTACACACTTTTTTTAGCGGGTTTCAATAGATATTGAACCCGCTATTGCTTTTGGTTTTTCTGTCTGCAATAAAAAGGACAAGGTAAAGGTCTTCCGTAAATGCAATAATGATGGCTATTGTTAACGTTGAAAACCTACCGAGTTACATAAGAATTAGAGCTGCAGATTAATGTTAATTGAAACCCGCTAAATTTAAATATCGACCTTAGGTGATTTTCTTTCACTTGCTTGTTTGTGTTAAAAAAAACTGCATACTTGACATACTACAAGCAGTGTGTAAATATAATATTTATTCTCTGCATTACTCAATTAGTATCATGTATATTAACACTGACACATCAATACTTGATTACATAGGTATATAATATTGATATTATTTAATTATTGACATAATGTAGAAGGTCTAGAGAAGATACATAAGTATAACCTGCTCTGGACCTGTATGTACAGTGGGTGCTCGGTTAATGAACAGTTTGGAATGCAAACAAATTGGACAAGGAACACTTCTGCAACAGGTTTTATGTCCTGACAACCAATACCTTACAGAACCAACAGAAGTGATCAAACTCCCATAAAAATTTCTGGAAAATCGATAATCGTTTAACGAACAATTTGAGTAGCGAAAATTGTCTTTGAATGCTAATCAATCACCAATTGTACAAGTTTTATAGTTGTAGGGAAACATTTTTTAATTCCAAAATACAGAAATTACTGTTAAAAAAAAGTGATTCTTATTCTACAATTCCTGGAGAATTACAATTAAAGCGTGAATTGTTAATTCAAATTCCCAACAAAACATTAATAAAATGAAATCATAGTTAAAAATTTTTTTTTAACGAAATATTTTATTTAATCTATTTACCTTATTGTGGCACAGGCATAACTTTCCGCGGATGTATTGCATGATGAAGGGAATTTTCATTTCAAGTGGCAACACTTTCTTCCCTCGCTCCACACACTCCGCATACTCAGAATTGCTGATGTGGCCTTCCATGGCCTTTAAATGTGCAGCAATTTTTTTAACGTTTTTATAATGGACGAAGCATGCTTTGTGGTCTGGATCAAACTTCAAGCACTCACGTATAGCACTGCAACAAAAATGGAGCTATAACTAATACACATTGAACAATCGAGGAATGCAAGGGAAATGTGTTAATATGTTGGTGACAGAAAACATCAATATACAAGATTTGTTTGTCATTTTACAGAGAAATGATAGCATAGGTCATGCTGTATCAGGATCTACAAGTACTTTCCCAAAGATTTCGAACCTCTGCTGGCAAGTAAACTAAATCCTAGACTACTATGGGCAGGAGAACCGAAAAATTCTATAATACTATTACACTCGCACTGGAGGGAAAAAAATCCTTGACTAATCACATGAATTTGCAAATAGGCGGCCTGGGTGATGCATCGATACATTGTGCAAAACTGGTGTGAAGCCGACATCGTCACACCAGTTTCGTAATTTTGAAATCAGCGATACATCGTGATTTCATGGTGCTAGACCGACAATTCCGATGTTTCTTGTGCACATGCACGATTTTACAATACCGTCTCATAGCTTGGCTCGGACGATTTCCTGGTTTCACACCGTGAAAAACCATGCATGCGCACAAAGAAACATCGGAACCGGCGGCGTGACATCGTCAAACCATACACGCTTAGAAACTTGCAGTGCTCCTTCCAAAACGGTGCACTGCGCATGCCCATGCGACAAATTAGAAACTCGAAATGCACCGACCAAGTCATATCGGGGGAAAGGTGGCCCCATCCTTTTTTCAGACTGCTATTGAGGCTAGGATTACGATATTACGTAGTCAGAGATTGTGAGGGCACTTGAAATGTCGCATGTCAGAGCTGTTTCGGGTAGGGGCCAGAGCCTACATCCCTTTTCCAGACCGCTATTGAGGCTACGATTACGATATTACGTAGTCAGAGATTGTACGTGAGGGCACTTGCAATGCCGCATGTCAGGGGCGTTTCGGGTGGGGGCCAGAGCCCCCATCCTATTTCTAGACTGCTATTGAGATTACGATATTATGTAATCACAGATTATGAGGGTACTTGAAATGCCACATGTCAATGCCATTTCGGGTGGCGGCCTGAGCCCCAATCTTTTTTCTAGGCTGCTATTGAGGCTACGATTACGATATTAAGTAATCAGAGAGTGTACGTGAGGGCATTTGCAATGTTGCATTTCAGGGCCATATAGAGTGGGGGCCAGAGCCCCCATCCTTTTTCCTATGCTGTTATTGGAGCCATAACTGCAATATTCCATATTCAGAGAGTGTATGTGCACTTCAAATGCTTCATGTCAGGGCAACGTAGAGTGGGAAGATAAGAGGCCGGAGCCCCCATCTTCCTGATTATAATTTCGTAGATGTAAGTATCCATCAACATGGAGTTTTCAAAATTATTGAGGAGGACGTGTTAAGCACATATTATGAACATTTAGACTTTGCAATATATATATATTTGAAACTATAATTTATTTCAAGTCATTGAAGGGCTGGGGACCCACGGGCCCATATAACCCTACGCCTATGTAAATATCTAATGTGCATTTGTAACAACATACAGCAACTGGAGAGAAGCCATTGCAAAGGTTAGCAGGAAATCAGACAGCAAGGAAGCCAATCCCAGTATGTTATCACCCAAACTGCTGGTGGTACCATAATACTGGATCTAACCAAAGATTATTAAAAATTCCAAGTAATAAAATATTTTATATGTTTAAAAAAAAAATATTGTTACATGGAAGTGCAGGGCAAAGAAATGGATATTTGATTGTGGCTGAATTTTTGTCTATTTTTCCGCATTACCAATATTTTATGAATGATAAAATAACACTAATGCTTAATATCTTTCAGGACACCAACCTGTTCTCATTTTTCTGTATGAATCTATGTAATTCTTGATGGGAGGTACGTTTCCTTCTGCTTACCGCGTCCATAGTTAACATCGTGATGTATTGTCACATCACAATGACTGACGACGTATCACGATGTCAAAAATGTAACATTGTCCAGGCCTACTTGCAACTGAACTTCAATTAAGAAAGCAGCTTTACATTTGCAGGAAATTTAGATATTCAAAACAGAAGGTTTCCCCGACTTTTCTAGATTTGACCAAAAACTTTCATCCCCACTTCTCACGACTTTTAGACAAGATTTCAATTTCCCTGACAATTTCAGATGAATGGCAATACTGTGTTGGTAATCAAACCCAGATTAATCATATAACAGACAATTGCGTTACAACCATGCCTCTATAACGCAGTAGATCTACATTTTCCCAGAGATGTCAAAAGATATAGGAAACCAATTCCTGAACTGCAATGAACAATTAGTTAACGAGCATGTTTCTCTTTTCATGCTAGGTGTGTGTGTGTGTGTGAGTACGTTATAAATGCACCATAACAGGACATTACATGCAAGTATTGCACGAATCATGAAATAACATCACTGATAACGTACAATGATGACAAAGAAACGGAAAGGGCGAAGGTTAATTCAGTGTGAGGATTTAACATACTTGAGAGATTGTTCTGTTTCGCCAATGGCATAATGTAATTGACTAAGTTTCAAAAACCGTTCTTGATTGTCGGTCTCTGACTTGACGATAGGCTTTAATTCATTAATGGCACCGATCAGATCCCCCAGAGCTTCGTAACATTCGGATCGCATCTCGCGGAGTTTTGAGTCCCATGGCAATTCCTGAAAATACAATATAACACAGAGTAAAAATTTCTCCTTTATTCCCTACTTAAAGTAAAAATAAACGATTACAACACATTATAAATAATCAATTAACCAAAAGCTATCAAATGGATGTATGTATCATTGTATTTCATTTACATAAATGTGTGAAGATTTGTTTAATGAACCTTAAGGTGAAATTCATTGGTGTTTTTGCAGACAAATTCTGTAAACGATGGGCCAGTTGGAGAATTGAACCAGTACCTTCATTTAATTTCTAAACCGCAATAAGAGAGTATCCAGATTCTAAATGAATTGATCGTTGAAATTTTTATGGCTGTAAATGTCTACTCATTTAATAGATCTCTATATCAATGAATATTTGGTTTCATGATATGTTAAACGAATACAATTTTTCTTACGCACACTCTTTGTAATTCAACCATTTTTTATATGACGTATTAAAGGTAAGTAGTTAAGAAAGCGCAACAAAAGTATTTTAATTCTCACTATTTTTTTACTTACTTACTCCAAAGTCTATATTTCTCCCAGCAGTCGAAAAATTTCACCCCTCCCCGGAAAACAGAAATTTTGCGAGAATTACGATCACTTTCAATAATATTCTCATAAGTAATATAATTTCCATGCATTTAGATAATTTTGCAATTTTATAAATATAATGTTAATCCCTGTGCCCTGATACCTCTATAGAGTCATAAACAACCACTTTCATAAAATGTTGCATTTAGGCAAACAAATACTTACAGAAAGTAATTTTGACAAAACGTCTATTGCACCATGATAATTATGATCTTCAAACATAGAATAGGCTAAGTAGACATCGCTTCTCAGTGGTTCTATTAAATTATATGCATGGTGAGCGTCCACATTCATAGGATCGAGGCGAAGCTACAGATACAAACACATAAATCATATTATGCAATGACTTAAAAACATGAAAGCAAAACATAAAGCCCAATATTTTAATATTTTGAAACAGAATACATTAAAAAAGTCTCAATACACACCACGTTCTCGTAGTCTATATGTGCTTCATCTAATCTACCCTTTTTCAGCAGCAGGGATCCCCTTTGAAGGCGTGCCTAAAAAAAAAAGTATTAACGAGTTACATACCTAACAGTAAATGTACTGGTATTTCATGTACATCTATGCCAAAAGTAAGCGGTCAAATGACCAGCTATGATGTTTATATTTTTTTAAGTTAGATACAGGTATTTATCAATTTAAAAAAGGAAAGAATACACAAAACAACTTTTAGATAATAATAATAAAAAAAAAACATTTTCGTTTTCCACTTTAACAAGAGTGAGAAAATAACCCAAAAAACAAGAGCATAAATTGTATCAGTGCGTTGTCTAGTAGCGGCTCCCTCGGATCATACTTCAATTGCTTGCATCGAAGCCAGTCAAAGATAAGCCATATCCAGAAGTTTTCATTATAGTTAATCCAGATCTTAGTTTTATTCAGAACTGTAATCCAGACCACAAGGCTAGTGAGTTGAGGCTGAATTGATTCCATTGCATCAGTAATTGAAAAGAATCTCGTACAAGATATCCGTAAGTCTCCTTGCATTGCACTTTTAATTGATGGCTCAACTAACTTTTCCAATCAGTCTTGTGCAGTTCTTCGCATTCATTATATTAAGAATTCTTTGATTACTGAAACATTTTTCTCTCTCTCTCAAGCCGCTTCGAAATGAAACATCACAAGTGTACTTTGATACTGTAATTGAAGCTTTCACAAGAATGGGCATTCCAATAGGAAAACCAGGGTGTTTAGTAGTATTGGGAACTGATGGTGCTGCAAATATGTGTGGGAAACAAAATGGATAAGGTGAAAAATTAAAAGAAATAAATCCCAATGTTATACACATTCACTGTGTTGTACATCGGCTTTAATTAGCTGCTTTAGATGCATGTTCAACAGTGAAGCTCATTGCTTAATGTGAGAAACATGTACGAGCTCTTTTTATTATCACATACACGTCTCCTAAGAAGTTGCGTGAATTAGCCGGAACTGCAAACATTTTAGAAGGGAAGTTGGTAAAGTTGAAAGATATCAACAGTATACATTGGGTTATAAGCAAATACAAGACCCTTGAAGCACTGCTAATAAGCTGGTTTCCTCTTGTTACTCATCTTGAAAATGAAGCCTCTGGACAAGGGCAGAAAGCAAAAGATCTTTTAAACATAATGAAAAGCTGCAGATTTGTTAAGTTTTGCCACTTTTTTCTTGATTTCTTAGGAATATGCACACCTATTAGCGAATTTTTTCAACGAGAAAACATGCTGGTCACTCAAGTGGATAATTGTATTAAATTAGTCTTGTTTAAATTAAACAAATTATATGAAAATCCAGGTACCGAAGAATTAAAATTCATGGAGAACTTCAAAAAAGGGAAGTATTTTAGCATTAAGCTTAATAATACTCAACTTAAAGATCTGTTTGCATCAGGTAGAAAAAAATTATACAAGGTGAAACTTACCTTCAAACTACGTTTATAGATATTAATACATCAATCATTCAACATATGAAAATTTGATACAACAGGATGGCCTGAAGGAAGAAAATTGGGAGAATTTGGAAACCGTGAAACTGTAAGTTTAGCAGAACATTTTCAACAATCCCATCCCCAATTCTCAAAAGATTCAGTATTAGATGAGTGCTTTGATTTCACACAAGTCGTTAAAGATTTGTCATTCCAGTCCTTATTTCATAACGCCATCAGCCAACCAAGTAGATTCAAAACTTTGTTACCGCTTATTTCAATTGTGTCGTGTATACCAGTGTCAACAGCAAGTTGTGAAAGGGGTTTCAGCACAATGAATAGAATTAAATCCCGTCACCGATCTCGATTAACATTTAAAACAACAAATAGCTTAATGACTGCTATTAATAATGGAGTAAGTGTGACCGATTTTGACCCTATTCCTGCAGTTAATAATTGGTTTGCAACAGCTTCAAGGCATCTGCGAAACTAAATTCCATCTTTTGACTATTTAAGGTAAGTGACTTTCGTAATGTCGGGCCAGTAGTGGTTTTTTTTTTGTGGGCTAGTAAGATTTGAAAAAATATTTGTATGGCTGGCTCTGAAAGTAATCCCCAGATCCTAGCTACACCAATCTGTGAAGGCAAGGTCAAACACAAAAGTATTTATCAGGAACTGAAAACTGGTTGGTTGTATTTGTACAGCGCAAGGGTTATTCTGCACCAAACAAGGCAAGACTGTACATAAGGTTTTATTGAAAATTGAGGGAAGATGTAAAAAAGATGTTACGATATGGTGAATTTTTCAGGAACTGATGTTAAGGGCTGCTTTCGGAGGTTGGACCTTATAGTAAAGTCAAAGAAGCCAATAGTAAATAAAAATCTAGATGCAGCCTTCTTTGGTTGAAGGTTCTAGGAGACCACATTAAATGTGCTTATTGTTAAAATCAGTTTGACTATCAATGGCTGTCAATCTCGAGAAATTTAGTATAGAATGATTTATTATTATATTTTAAATTAAAAATAGAATGTAAGTTCAGAGGCATAGTGTGGGTTGCCAGCGCAAGTTAAGTATTGGACCGCTAAAACCTGTTGGAACTCACTTCCACCAACCTAATGTTGAAATTTTGCACTTCGGGCATTTGCCCTGGAGGCACCCCACAACTCTATGCCACTGCTTAAGTTGAAAATGGCATTATAAAGAATATACAGGGGCTGTACGTAAACTTTAACTTACCGCTAAAAAATCTGGTTTCATCTCAATGACCTTGGTTAAATCCCGCGCAGTGCAGCTGATAGCTTACCAAGTGCTAAGAATACAGTAGCACGTTTGAAATAAGTTAAGTAATTGTCAGGATCGCCATCTGGTGGGTTAAAGAGAGATTATTCATAAAGCAAAAAAAAATTTTGTTTTCTGTTTCTAATAAAAGAAATCGGTTAAGAAAAATAGACTTAAGTGGAACAGGATCTAACTCACCTACAGCTGCATGGTAATGGGAAAG
>QLNU02015003.1:11766381-11839996 GCA_006491805.2 Dysdera silvatica | reverse complement strand
TTTTTTTTTTTTGGTGGAGGGCTAATATATGTATATATATTCAAAACATGTCCATATACTTTGGGTAGTTTTGTTCAGAATTCTTGTTCTATTAATAAGTCTTGATGCCGCAATCATTTTCTTTAAAAAATGTTTTGATCTTTTATGAAAATCAATTCTTTTCTCCTTAAATTTACAGTTTTGATTTTATAGATCTTTAATTTTCCATTTATTTTTTGTCTGTAGGGGATATGGCAGAATATCTAATAACTTGAACCATAATTATAACCCCCATCAACGACGTAGTCAGGTTTTTGTTAAGGCTGGCCCCTTAAAATAAATTTTTATAATTTATTTATTTTTTATTTCCTTGAAGTGGGGTACGACCAAGCCCCCCTGAAAAAAAACGGATCTTGTATATATACACACTGAAAGAACAATTTATCTTCTTCGTTCATGAAATTATTGAAAAAAATTTAATTTGTTACGAATCTGTCAAGTGTTTTTATGGCCCTTTAATTTCCTGCAAAAATTTTTTTATAAGCGCACTGAGAGTTACACAGCAAAATATGTATCGCTTCCAGAAAAATAATATACGTGTATATAATAAATTGCTCTTTCAGTACATGTGTATATATATGCATACATAAACGCAGACTGGGTACAGTATCTGAATACTATATACTTTACTCTTCATGGAAGCATGAATTTGTTCTCGCATTTCTTCATTATCAGGGTCATAAAAAAAAGATCGAACATGTGAAGAACGTATAGCGTTTTCTGCACGTTCGATCAGTTTCGGCTGATCCGAAAAAAACACGGAAATTTCATAAAATGAGAACATTTTAAATCTATCTCATAAGCATAACATAGCAAATGGCAGTTTGTTTGTGCCCAGCGCCATATTGAAACGTCACACTTCACCGACGTATTATGCTACCTAAGGAGCCCCGACTTCCAAAGGAACCCAAAGGGCAACAGCCCAATGCAACTGCGTTGGTTGCATTGGAATCACTACGCCAATGATGATTACGTGAGATTTCGGTTCTCTAATTAATTGGCGCAAGTTTTTGAAATGAGACTGCAATGCGTATGATGCAAAATATAGTATTTACTTTCGCTTTTATTATAATATTGAACACCTATTTGTAAGTTTGTTATAATATTAAACGCTTATTTATAAATAGAGAGTAATCACAATAAATTATCGCGTTTAAAAAAAGTTTTAACACGCTATTAATTGCTATTTTTTTGGCACAAGAAAGTATTTTGTTACATTTTTATTGTTAATATTTCTTACGTTGTAAGCAACTAGTGTAATATATAAGAAATGGATTTAATAAAATACATTTATTAAAAATAATATATTTATGATAATTTAAAAATATTAGTGGGCCACGGGGAGCATAGAGAGCGTCCCAAGCTTAAAAAAGTTGAGAGCCACTGATTTAAATAATTAAATGCTTAACTGCGATTGCCTTTATTTTATATTTGATACCTTCTACTAACAGTGTGTCATGCATTCAGTATTGTAGTTTTGTAAGGGCGGTTGTCACCTTGTGATTATGTGTTAGTTTTATTATTTTTTGTGTTTTACGTAAGCATGGTTCAGGCTCTCCCCTCTCTGTTGTCAGCAAAAATAAGCAAATGTCAAACTCCCTCTCCCACAAAGATGATTACGTAATACTCGAACGGCCTCTACTTAATCCAACTTCCTTTAAATTTTGTTGCATTTTTGCAGTGTTTTCTTTTAGTGCCGAAAGATGGCGCTTCGTATTCGTAATTCAGTGGTTCCCAACTCAATTTAAGCCGCTCACCACTTTCCTACTTCCTGAGTACGCTGTTCAAGCGTCCTGTCTGGGATTACAGCGCCGCCTCCGGCGGCCACCCTTCCCAATGAGAGCCAGGTATTTTGGGGTGGATGGAGTGGGATGTGTCTGTAAAATCGTTCTTTGAAAAAAAAAACCATCAATCAATCGTTAAATTCGGAGCCCTCGAAAGTCTTGTTTGATAAAAACGATTAAATTGTACTGCACTTAATTATTATACCAATCATTTATATTGTTATACAATATTATTTATATAATACATGAGAGGATGTTGAAGTATTACGTCATCAATATTTTGTCTTTTTCAACCCTACCCCCGAGTAAGCAAAAATTAGCATTGGCTAACATAGTAAGTGAATAATGAGTTTCGAGAATTAGAACAAAAAAAGCAAAAAATAGCGTGGAATATAGGGCTGATAAGTGTTTTACATTATTCATTTTGAATTTTAAAAACACTCATTTATTTATAATCGAAGTTAAGGTTAATTAAGTATTCTTAGTAATATAATAAAAGAAAAAGAATAACGGATTAGTAGAACGCAATCAGGACTATGTTCGTGACGAAAAGAATGTGAAACTTACAAATAACGCTAGCGTAAACAATGATCAACAAACTCGTTAGTCAAGAGAGCCAAGTATCATCAGTACAACAGTTAAGATTTCTTTCGAAAGCCAAATTTCTAAACAAAAAACCACGTTTTCAGAAGTTGGTTAAAAGTAACTACACTGATTAAAACTAGATATCATACTAACTAATTATATATCATACTAGATAACATAAACTTACTTATAGCTAAAAACCACCTCTCATTATTAAAATTAAAACATTGTCATATTTAATGGGAGGAATGGTGGTGTTTTTCCTTGGAAAATTTTGGTAAGTCAGGTTTGCATGTTATTGCTTTTAATTTCAGGCACTATCAGATTCTCATCAACAAGACGATTTCTCAAATTGAAGGTGGAAAATAAAAATTCGTAAAAAACAAATTTAGGATAAAAAACTTGCTGACATTAGCATCAACGATCATCTTCTAATACAATAATTTTGCCTGTTTGTGTGAGAAAAATTGTCATTCTAAATCAGTTTTTTTTATACGAATGTTCGTTTTCGAATTTCCATGTTTACATCAAATTCAATCGTGGATCAACCTTCATAGGATGCCTAGAAGAATTTGATTTTTTATAATTATGTTAAGTGTTTATAGCGATTTAATTTTCTGTAAAATGATTTTTCATAAATAAAGCACATCGAAAGTTACAGAGCAAAATATGTACCTCTCCCATTGAAATAACATTGAATGTAATTTCAATTTTGAAAACCAGTATATTTCCGAATTAATTAAATTAGAATTAAATACTTGTTATTTATGTTCCTCCATATCCCTAATCTGTAATAATATTTTAATAGTTTGTTTAACACGATATTAAAAATATTGTTACATTCAAATTGAATAACTTCCACAGTAGAATGTGTATTAAACCTTGTCCAGGTCCGGGTTAATAATTGGCCTCGTTGGGCAGGTGCTTAGGGCGTTAAATTTTTAGGGGGGGGGGGCAGAATTTTAAAATTTAGTGGACCTTTTCTTTAATAAATTGCCATCTATTGTCCTTTGAATTTCATCTGTCTACTCTTCCTGAAAAGTACTTCCATTTTGTTTTAATTTGAAACGGTGGCGGCTCGGCCGGGGGGTGGGGAGGGAGGTTGAGTTTCCCCGAATAACTTGAACAGAAATTCATATAGAATAAATAAAATCAAACATATAACATTTGTGATATAATATCCCTTGCTATCAAAATTTGGCAAGTTATCTCATTACATTGTGAAAAAACTTTGCCTCCATTTTTTTTTCGTAGCCAATCGTATCAAAAAAAAGCCAATGCGCCTATCCTCAGCACAAGCCATAGTAGACTAAAGGCAATTAACTGAGCCTTCGGCGCCAACATCATAATAATAGCCTGGAACTTGGGAATGCCGCAAAAGGAGGGGAAAAGGTATGTTTGTTTGTTTGGATTTTTTATGGCGCAAGAGCATCTGGGCTATACAGCGCAAAGGAAAAGTTATAGAAAGAATCAGATTTGACGCGGTGGGGGATCGCTGTGCCCATCGTGTCTCGCATCCTAAACCCGGGTCTGACCTTGCGTACAACTATAAATTGTCTGTGAACATATTTACCGGTCACTGGAATATCGCTGAAAACAGAGTTCTCGCCATCCGTTTTATTTAATTAAACCCCCGGTTATGGGCGTTCATATGGGGGGGCTGAGGGGGCTCCCCCACTAGCCGTTCAAAATTTTGATTTGCCCTATTCTGATATGCATATATTTTCAAAGGCTTTACAAGCACATTTTAAAGTAAGGTACTTTTTAGCTCATTACTAATTGCCAAGCAGTATCAATTATTTTTGTAGCATTTTAGTATCTTGTACATTCACTAAAATTTTTGACAGCCTTGAGAAGAAAGTAATAATATTTCTCAGCCACTCCCTAGAAGTACTCATATGGGCGCCCATGCTTCTAGTAATGGGTTCTTTCCAAACGATTTTTGATCCCGAACTATGGAATACTTTTACAACACTTTCAGAATCTGTATATGTCATCATCAACGCATTGACTGTTAACTTTGGAATTCTTTGATAATTTAACTAGTTCTATGATCAAATCGATGCTTTCTATGGAAATGTGGCACATAGAAGCAGCGCACAGGAAATGGCTAATAAGTACATTCAGCGATGTAATTAAAAAAATTGACAATAATGGACCATGTAGTGCCATCAAATGTTAAAAAATAAGGTGAAATTAAACCCTATTACGCCTAGACATACGCAGGAAATTCATAAGAGGGGGTTACAGATTTAAAATTCTATATATTTATATGTATATAGAAAATTTCATAGCAACAGGGGATTTTAACCTCTGCAACCGCCCTCCCGTGTACGCCAGTGCTAATACCATTTTTTCAAATGAACGGCGAAGTTGTGATATTGGCTTCCACAATATAAATGTTCGCTTCGCAGGCTTTCTTAACTGTTGCTACTTAGAAACGAAAGAAAAAACAAACTAAAAAGGTTCAATTTCTAAAATTGGCACCATGCCAAATCGTGTGCTTTTATTTCATATTTTTCAGATATTGTATAATTATATTTTTACTTTCTATATTTGGCAACAGTGTGTGTAATTGTTTTCCGAATTCTAAAACCAAACCAGCTTTTCGTTCACCATCGATGTGTGCACACGTACAAATGCTCCGACAAAAAGGCGTACTAAATTTCTTTAACTATGTATTCGAATTAATTTATTTTTTGGCCTGTATTAATCAATTAACTCAAACATTTAAAACATTTATGAATATTATTTTAACTGGATGAAATTACTGCATTTCTTCAATAATAATTTCTGCAGCAGGACCTATCTCAAAGGTGTGAAAAAAACCTTTCATGATTTTATCGTGCATATTATTCAAAACTACGCCTGATAACTCGCGGATATCACAGAGCTATCGTTAAAGGATTAATTAAAAATAAATCCCATTTAATCTATAATATACTACATTGATTTTAATTGTGTGTAATATATACATGTGTATTACAAGCTACACACGCGTGTGTATGTGGCTTTAAAGATGTCGACAAGAACGCAATACATATGTTCAAAACTTCCTTTATTTTAATACAAAACACACGTTTGAACATTCATGGCGACATGCGACAAGTAATTTTACACTAATATATAGTAACATTTGATAAAAACATAATGGAAATTACACTTTATTTTAAAACCAAACCTCCTTTCGACAATACGATTTTTAAGGAAAGTCCTTGCTAAAATCGAGACGTGTTTAAAAAAAAATATCGTTAGTAATTACGCAATCACACCTTTCTAAAATTGATTTAGTATTACTGAATTAAATTCAAACGATTTTATTTAAAATGAAGCTGTATGCTAAAATTTTATTGAAGAGGTTAAAAAAATTACCCAAAAATAGTTTTAATTGATTTTTTAAAGTCAACACATACAAAATGAATGTAAGTAAACAGCCAAATGAATGTAGGTCTTCTGAAACGTTGAACTGAAAACGAGCAAACAGTCTTTCTTATTGTTTGGGTACCACCATTTATAATAATAATTATAATATTATTAGGGACGCCAACTCGAAGAAAATATTGGAACGGGGCGGCGGAAGTGGGGGCGAGTCGTTCCCCGGAGCCCCTGTCCCAATCCCAATATTCCTATAATTATATAATAATATTACCATAATCTCGACGCCTCTTTAGGAAAAATCTTGCTACGATATAATACCGTTTGTTTTATTTCAGATCTTCTAAAAGGCAAACAATTTTTGGCAAAGTCTTTCAAAACATGAAAATGCCATATTTTTATGTTTAATAAATCTTTTATTTTTGGGAACCTTCAAATTATTCTTACTCTTACCTTTTTATTCTACATCAATCCTTGACCTTAGTTTTATAATTTTCTTGGTTTAAACAAGTTTCTTGTTTCTATACATTAACATCTACTCGTAATTCTATTGATACTCTGATTCATAGTTGGTTATGGCTAATCTATAGAGTTCAGGCAAAGTGGAGCCAATTGCTGATAATTAATTATCGTTTCCTTTCTCCTTGCTCGGACAAACAACTGCAATATGGACTGGGGTCTGAATGAATGAGCAAGTGCAAGACAAAAAATTCCAAATATTTTTATGGATATATACAACATTTCATCACAGTGGGGGGTGGGGGGGTTGCAATCCCCATCAAACCCCACTTGCGTATGCCAGTGGAATTTATATCCTGCTTATGGGAAACGCGAACCATATACAACATTTTGTTAGCTATAGGTAACATTTTGGTGAGGGTGTTCCCCATTAGTGTAACTGGAGGGGATAGGAGTGACTCAGCCCTCCCCACATGAAAAAAAATTAGTCCCCCCCCCACTCCTAGAAAAACAAAAATTGCAGATGAATGATAAGCGTGGAACATTAAGGTCGGACTATAACCCCTTAGACCTTAAGGAACGTTAGTGAAGTTCTCTAAAAACCACTGCAAAGCTTCCTCTAGGGTGGAAGAGCTGAGGTGCCGAGATGATACTATTAATTGCGTAAAAAGGGGAGTTAAAAGCTTGACTTTGTTGATTATTGATCACAATTGTATAAGTCATCACACATGGTATCAGTATTTTGGTTAAGTCGATGATGTTTAATTCTTATTGCGCTCCTGCGCATGATGGTTTGCTACAGTCAAATGAATAACATTTAATAAATATTCTCACGCATCCCAAGTTGCTACGTTATATTGGCATTGCTGCCAGTTTTGCTTACTGCCTTAGTATTTGGTTCTTTGTCCACGTATCGAATCTCAGCGTTTTTAAACATTTGGTCAAATTCCTTGATGGTCATTTTAACATATCCTTCTGGAGGATCATGGTCTGCCGAAGCGTAATAAGCATGGAAAACATTCTGATCGGTCAAATCTTCGGCATCATTATTTTCAGCTTGTCCACCGTTTCCTAGTTTACTTGATGTAGCATTATATTTCCCCACTGGTGTGTATGGATCGCTATACGAAGCAACCTCATTGGACTGGTCTTGGTTTATTTTATATTGTGAATTTTTGTTGGAATACTGAGTTTCATAATCGTTTGGTCGGTGACTGACAGCGTCGGGTTTGGATCCGGACGTTACAATTAACGTTTCTTTTTTGAAGAGATTTTCTTGTGCTTTTAAACGCAGATATTCTGCTAGTGGTATATGTATAATTGACAAATCATCTGCTTCCATGTGTGGTTTTTTGAAAGCCATTTCTTTGTCAACGTATTTGGGAGTTGGGTGAATATGGTACATTGGCGGTTTAGGAGTTACTACTTCTTTGTAAATTAGTCTGGGAGGTGACCTTTGTTCCTGATGTATTCTAAGCCCGCTTAAGTCATTTATGTTATGATTTAAGTCATTTATGTTATGATTTAAGTCATTTATGCTTTGGAGAGGGTTGTATTGCTCTTGATGCTGATCTAATATTATATTTTGATGTCTTGGTTCTTGATCTCCATGAACTTTATATTGATACTTGGCTGACAGTAGCAAGTCTGATTGCGGGTACCGATTTTGATGGTGGTAATGTATCATCGGCTCATGTTCCTTTTTGAATTTGTTATTGTGATTATCCACATGATATATGACAGGTTGATCTTCAAATGTGAACTGATGTTTTACTGGATCTGGAAAACGGAGTTGAGGTTGAGGATTTCGTTCAGGTAAAATTTGGTCTTGATGAATAGAAAGATAGTTGTTATCAAGATTTGGTTTCATGGCATGCGAAGAATAGGGCCTTTCGATTACATTCTGGTACATCGGTTGTTCCATCATATGTTGTGGAATATCCATAGGTAAATCCATTACTTGTTCTTGGAACCTGATTGGTTCTCTGCCGACAGAAATTTGGTTTTGCCTAATGTACGGCATTTCAGGCAGATATGGGCGATCGTCACCATGTTGTTGCTTTCGTTGATGAACAGCTTGATGGCGCAATTTATCCATTGAAAGTGATATAGAATTTTGAGGAGATAATCCTAGCGAAGAGCTTGGTGGTAGAGGGACGAGATACGGACGAATCTGGACGTTTTGTGGATTGATGGACCGACCATTTGTATCGACCAATGGGGTAATCTTAATGAATGTTTGTTCATACAATCGGCCATCTTGCGGGTGCTTTGACTTTTGCATTGGAAGTTGGACGTGTTGATGAGGAGACTGGTGAAAAGGTGGATTCTGAGTAGTTGGATTCTCATATACATCTAAAGGCTTTCTAGGAAGTTCGATGTAGATGGGCTTGTAATCAATGCCTTGATGAGGGGGTAAGTCAGATCCCTGGGTTGAACGAGGATAGTAAGAAAATATATCTTTGTTGATATGTTTCGCACTCCGCAGTACCTTTTCCGGAAGTAGGGCATACTTTGTCGGATGAATTACCTGCTCAATGTACCGAACAGGACCTGTATGAATATATGGATGTGCATTAGTGTCAGCATAACTTGGCACATTGTTATTATCACCGTCCCGGGAACCAAAAAAGAAGGGATGGCCTGGTAGAATGGGCTTCCAGCCACCATAGACCATTCTTGGAGGAGTTATACCGCATGTAGAATCATCCGCTAGATAGAGAATAAATATGCATATTGCCAAAACTGCCTTTATCTGAAAATAAAAAATATAAGTTTTATTTACACATTTTTAATAATAATGATTTCAATAATGTGAATTATAATTGTAAATAGCGGCATTTAATTTCCTAATTATTAATACTACAGAAATACTAGTACAAAGGTCACATTGATACCAGCATCAAAACCGTGACCCATCAAAATAGAACAAGGATAAATAGCCCCGACTAAACAGTCTACTCTAAAATAGCCCAAGACAAAATAGCCGAAGAAATAGCTTTCTAAGCGAAAAATTACATTTAGAATAAAAAATTAAATTAATTTTTTAATTTTATTAATTTTAAGTAAAAATCTAACTTGCGCATCGCGTCAATGGTCTTCCGAGGACAAATAATTCGGTAAAAGGGTGGTATAGGGCATTCCAGCAAACCGCAGATTGCCATTCGTCTATAAACTCACCGACTATTCCTGAAGAGAGCAAGATATGGTGGAAATCCGCTTAACCCACCTTGCTGCAGGTTTTCGTAACCCAGATGCTAGCAAAACTAAATATGTGCAACTCTATCGAAGACTGGAAACATTAATGGAAAATTATGCAAATATGGAACGTATGGATTTTCTTCGTGGCATTTCACATAACCTTGAAATGTAATTTTTGTAAAGAATGTGGCAAGGAACATAAACCTTGACTTGTAAAGAATTACCTAACCATATTTAGAACTTTTATTTAATTATTTAGCCTTGGGCGGATTATTATTTATTTATAGAGGAAATTGTGGTAATATGGACCCTGTGAGTATTATGGATCCTCTCGGTTTCTCGCCTGGAACGAGGAACACTCTAGTGGTGGAGGGGTAAATCAACTCTAATTACTTTTCCTTAGATAAGAGATTGGCATTGCCGTGCATTATTGAAGGAACATTCATGTTGTGAGCGTTAGCAGTTTAACCCTAATCGTGAGCGTTTAGCAAGGCAAGTGATGTACAAGTTTTATGGGTATTTATGTTGCACAATGCGCAGATTTCGATGTTATACCTGGAACTACACTAGTTAGACGATAATGTGTCGAAATCAGACTTCAAGTTTTTGGTTAGGTTTGTGAGTAGTGATGTGATAATAATTTCAACATGGTGTTGCTGGTCATATGGATCTCCAAAGTGCGTGCAATATGGATTCCCTGCAACCATCGTACTTTTCGCAGACTCAGACTACATTGCAGCACATGATGGCCAAAATCAAGCTGAAAACGAACAGCACCCCCCAACCTCCATTTCACTACAACAATCTCTTCTGTAAGAGAGCAAACCAGGTGTGCGAAACACCAACTATCTCTTCTGTGACTCAGCTGTTACTGATGATTGCCATGGAGAACTATAGGTCATGTGTATGATGTGTAAATTATGGCCACATAGTGAATGTGCTGGAGCCATGAAAGAAATTTATATTAGCGACTTTTGTAAATAATTTATGTTTTTTGAACGATAAAGTTTACTTTTGACAAATAAACTGTGACTATTTCGTGGAGTCCAAAATACCCGCACTTAAAAAAACAGAAAAACAAAAAAGAACAAGCGATTTTTTTTTTATGGTAATCGCATTATGGAAGTTACTGTATATATTCTAAAAATTATTATTAATATTGTGGCGATAGCTGATTAACATATGCGACCAGCCATTCCCACAACGAGTGAAATTAGCATAAAATATAAGTGCAGTTTACAAAAAACAAAGTGGGGGTCAGGGGCGGACGTTTCGGCATTTCGGCGGCCCAATGCAATAACGATGATAATTAATTAATTTAATTTTGCAATTACTTTTATTAATTAATTCAATTTAGTTAAAAAATAATTTAATTGATTGATTTAGTTAATTAATTAAATTAATTACGTAACGTGCCATAACGCTCAACATGAAATGTCAACAATAAGTAGTTATTTGATATTTTTATTCAGAACGAAATATACTTATTTGTATCCGTGAGAACTCGTTGTCGAATTATGGACTTTTATAACATACTTCAAACTGAAGGTATATTATTATGAAATATATGATGCAGTATCTTGACCTTCGAACTTTTTTATGAATTCATATCTTTTGTTTAGAAAATTTGAAAACTGCATATTAGCAATAAAGTTATAAATTTTAACATGCAACAGACATGTAAAAAAAAAAAAATCGGCATTTGTTCAAGTCGCCAAGAATTTTTAAAACGCTTTTGTGTGGGCTGTACGGCCCTCTTATTTATATGGTGCACATTTTTTAGGTTTTACATAAGGGTGAAAATTATTTTGCATTCTTTATTCCAGTTTATCAGTCAATAAAAAGTTATTACTTTGGACCATAACATTTAATTGATAACTATGCTAAATTGATCTCATAATTGCATTAAAGTGGAGCCCCTCAATAAGCATTTTTTGAAAAAAAAATCTGAGGTAAAAAAACAAGTTAAAATTCGGTTTAAAAGGCTGCAATCTTTTTATAACTTTTAAAAATATTTCGGCCTATTACGGCCCGTTGAATGAATATACCAATTAATTTTCAGAGAACCGGCCCATTTCAGCCCGTATTTGAAATGGAATTTTAGGCCCACGACCCAGCCCGTGAATAAAATGGCCCGTGGCCGGTGCAGGTTTCTAACTCTATACTGTATGCAATAAAGAATAGTAGTAACAATATAAATAGTATTTCTTACAATTACTCTCAAATATATTAGTATATTCTTTTTCCACGACTTCTTCTTTATTAGTTCTAAATGTAACATGCTAATCGAAATTTTGTATTTACTATACGAAGCACAAAATATAAAATATCCAAAGGCAGGAAGTGTCACTTGCGGCTTTAGAATAAGGTCTTGACCGATAGTCACTGATCACTGGTCAGGCGGTACACCCACACATATTCATTTCTTTGGCTTTCGAAGCAACGGGAAAACGTTTAATCCCCTTCTTTTGTATTTCTCCAACTACGCTTTGTTTCCCACAAATGGTCGTAAAACATTCGCCTTCTGTTTCTAATTGTATACAGACTGTCATAAGCCTCCAACATCAAAACATCAGTGACAGCGTCCCCAGCCTGGACATAGATGACCCAAGCACCTTGGATAGGGCCGGAGCGTGCACGGGTGCAATGTGTGCAACGCACACGGGCGGCCGTCTTTAACTATTAAGTGAAAGGTGTGAAATTCTTCAAGAACATAATGACTTATTTGATTTTTTGCACAATTTTTCATATCTAAAAGACATTAATAGACAGGAAAAAATAAAATGTCGCGAGAATCTACAAACAAAACTTTCTAATAAAGAGAAAACCAATAGCGATAGCAATGCAATTGATTTGATGAACGAAATATATATTTTAAAAGCTATGTTGCTTTCAAATATGACTCCGTTTGAAAATTTAAACTATTTATTAAAAACTGACTTGCACAATGCATTCCCAAATATGTTCATAGCATTACGAATTTTGTTGACTTTATCAGTGTCAGTTGCTGGAGGTGTGAAATTATTTTCTAAATTAAAAATTATAAAAAATTATCTCAGATCAACAATGAGCTAAGAAAGACTCGGTAATTTAGCAACCACTTCAACTGAACACGAGATAGCTGATAAATTAGATATTCATCAATTAATTAAAAAGAATTCCGGATTAAAGGCCAGATGTCTAAATTTTATGTGAAAATTGGAGAATTTTTTACAGGAAATAATAATAGTGAGCCGCATATTTTATCTGTATATTTTGATCTGTATATGGCCTTTTTTCCACGTTCCTATAGATACATTGTTTTCATATTTAACGAATTTACGTAATGGCAAATTTTCGCAGTCTCCAGATGTGTATGTTTCTAAAGTATGAGTGTGTTCTTATACTACTAAGCTGCTGATTAAATTTCTTGAACACCTTGAGATATATATTCCACTATATGTTATTTTATTTTAACAAAAAAAAGAGAGATTTTGTACCCGACCCAAACATTGTGAAGAAAGGTGGTTTTTTTTTCTTTTATTGCCGCGATCCACATGGGGAAGTGATGGGGGGCAGTCAAACAAACCCACGTTTAATTCGAGTAGATCTCATCATAGCCGATGATGTGGCAATATTAGATGGTCAAATTCTGGCAAAGAATTCTCGCAAACCCATGGTTATGCCACTGGTCAGCTTAAGGTCTGATGGCCGTATCAGATGGTCAAATTCTGGCAAAGAATTCACGCAAACCCATGGTTATGCCACAGGTTAGCTTAAGATCTGAAGTAACATTTCGCATCTGTATATATTTTTCTCAGATCAAAAGAATGTGCCCCTTCCTTTGGAAGAACATTATGCGGTACACGACGTAAGTATGCGTATTGGTGAAGGGCATAGGTATATGCAGTAGCAATCTTAGGAATCAATCCCCCCTCACCCTCTCGAAATCACTTTATTAGTTTCTAGCCCATCTGTGAAAGGAATTAGTAGTGCATAGGTGACAAAAATTCCCGGTAACGACGTCGGTGTAAAAAGGATTTTTTTATTATTACTATGAAGTAACATATGAGCAAAAACGAAAGTATTTTGAATTAGGAGAGAAGTTAGGGGGGTGGGCGGCCATCTTGTTCTTGCACATGGGCGGCCGAAAGTCACACTCAAGCACTGATCTTCGGACATGAGGAGAGATAAAAGGAAGAATGTAAACTTTTTTTTTTCTTAAACAAGAATGGCAGACCGCTTACCATCCAAATTAACAATGTTCGCATAGTGTATGAATCCAGATGATGGGGTCATTCCCCTCCCCTACTCCGGTCTACTCAAAATGCGAACATTCGAGAAAAATCGAGATTCTTTTAGTTTTTTTTTTCATAAAATATGAACGTAAGGCCCAGTCTCCCATCTTGTCGTCTGTTCCTTGAGAAATGTTCGCATGTACATACTTATCGGAGGTATTTCGTGTACCTCTGGGGATAGCGTACCCTATTCTAAGAACCAATGTGTGCTTTAGTATATTCCACCAAGTGTTATATTAATTTTTATACTTAAACGATGTTAACTTTTCCTTGCTTTTATTTTTACCAATTGCCATTTTTCTTCGATAATGATAATAGAAATTATCTTCATTTAATTTCTGTAGTATTCAATTAGTATCACGCACATTAACATGAACTATACACACCAATCTATAATAAAAAAGGTACATCGTTACTATATGCCAAAGATGAATAGAAAAAAGTATTTCAATGATGCATATATTAATATTCTTAATATATAAGTATACATGATTAGTAACATAATATAGAAGACCCGGAGGAAATACGCAGAATGTAGACTTTATGACAACGTCTCCTGTTGCAAATTAAGCAGGCATCATACATTAATGCTAAGAAAAGCTGTGGAAACAGTTATCTATGTGTATAAACGTTCGTGTGTCGATATTAAAAGGTACAATTCCAGCGTACAATTAACATGATTTTAATACCCTATGTGTGATGCATGCGATTTAAGCATTAAACTACCATTTTTTGCCATAGTAAACAATAATTATAGGTCTGGCAACACACAAAGTCTGGTACACAAAAAGTAACCATTACCTTCAATTCTAGCAATATCTTATGCCAAAACACAAAGTTCAAAGCTAAACGATTAAGAATGAGATCGGGTGTGCTTTAGGGGCGTTTCTTTCCGTTTGACTGAAGCCGAGATTTTGACCTTAATAACACAGGTAATCTTACAAAGATAAAATTATCAAGGAGGACGTATATTTTCGCCGTTTTTATCTACAAGAAATAAGGTGGAAAGATAAAAGCAGGCGTGCTTTCAGCTCCACCACACTTCTTTAGAAGTAAAAGTGATGCTTACGCCAAAGCAATGCAGTGTGACTGGCGAAACTTCTAAGGACACAAACAATGCGAAATAGAGCGAGAAAAAATTTCAATGGGAACAAAAAATAAACGGAAAATTAAAATTAACCAAAAATGAAAAGAGTGAAATGATGATAAATTATCGCTAATTTATAAACTAAATAAAAATTCAATTAAGGTATGCATATATTTTAGAATATTTTTCGAATATTTGAAATGTAGATTTAAAGTTCATATTATTGCTTTGCTTTTTTGATAATAACAGTCCGATTTTTGGAAACAGCCATCTGCTTTTTGAAAAGACTCGTTTGATCTTCGAAAAGGCTTTTTTGCAGAAATATTTTATATTATCCCAACATTTAAAAATTGCCGAAATGATGCTATGCGTTTAAGAAAAATTAGATTCAGATATATATGCATGTGTAAAGCTTTCTCTTCATATAATATAACTTCAATAATTTTTAAATTGAACGTATGGAATATAGAACAATGTATATATAATACACGTTTAAATTATTGATAGCAGAACTAAAACGGTGGCTCAACACCCGCTAATCCGCTTGGCCGAGCTGATGAGCCCATGATTAACAAGTATCCCGTAAATCACGGATGAACGAGGTATCTGGTAAGGACGCCATTTTTACAGGGAGCACGAATTTGGGCAAGGAAAGGAATTCTTTAACTAAACTTAAGAATATGATATACAAAGAGCACCAAAATAATCTTTCTGCCTGAGGTACGGCAGTACCTCATCCTGTCCTTATATTAGTAACAATCCCAAGAGGAGTGGAAGCCAAGTTAGATTCACTACGGAAGGTAGGCCGGAAGATTAAGGTTACAAAATCAACTTCTATCTATTGAAATGCAAGGCTGTTTTAGAAAACAGTTTACTTGTTTAGAGAACTATATATCTGTAAAGTTGTTTTCTCCTTTTGAGAAGAATTTTTAGCGACTTATATCTAGGGAATGATATACGACGTTTTCAGTATTTTGAGCCTTTTATATCGTAGTGAAATTTGTTTATAACCATACTCAAGGGACTTGGAAAAGATATCGCTGTAGACAGTTTATCGTTATAGACAAGGTTGAATTTAATGCGCTCTAAATCTGACGGCACCAGGAGAAAATATTGTTATAGAGAGATTATCGTTATAAAAAGTGTCGTTATATACAGATTTCACCTTATTTTTAAATATTCAATTTAAACGAATTTAAATATGCCATTTCTCACATTTTTTAGCGGGTTTCAATAGATACAAAACCCTCTATTGATTTTTCTGCCTGTTTTTCTGTCTGTACGTACGCACGCACGCAATAAAAAGGGTACGGTAAAGGTCTTCCGTAAATGCAATAATGGTGGCTATTGTTAACGTTGAAAACCTACCGAGTTACTTGAGAATTAGAGAGTTGCGGATTAGAGAAATGCGAATTAGAGAGTTGCGAATTAGAGAGTTGCGGATTAGAGAGTTGCGGATTAGAGAGTTGCGAATTAATGTTAATTGAAACCCGCTAAATTTAAATATCGACCTTAGGCGATTTTCTTTCAATTGTTTGTATAATAATGTTTATATGGTAGAATTCCATTTATTCGAACTACCTATCCAGGACAATCTTCATTCATTCGGGAGACTTGGGCTCAACTTTTCTTTGGGACCTTTTTACATTTTTACACTAACTTTTAAATTTTAAAACATCTGCAATAAGGAAAACATATTATGTGACTAAAACAAACTTTGCCAATTTGGGGCCCTTGCAAGGCCAACGTCAGTAAGAGTAGACCATGGCCCGCTGGCGGATCCAAGGGGAGTGAAGAGGCGATTGCCATCCCCTTGAGTCGGGATTATATCATGGAAAATGAAATATGAAGTACCGGACTCTTGGCACAAAAATAGGAATCAGAAACAAACCCCCCCTCTCCCCACTTGAAAGATTTCTGGATCCGCCATTGCTATGGTCCGGCTAGATTATTCCACTCGTTGAGACGGTACTGCACCTTCCTCCAGGCCTTTCTCCCCAATTAGTTCGGATAATTAAAATTCCACTCTATATAAAACAGCATTCTCTATTCTCGGAAGTCACTCGCAATGCCAAGATAAAATATTTTACACCGCTAACGAATTTTTTATTTTTAAATTTTATTGTTTTGTCATATTTAATTATCAGGGAAGCAACTACCTAACCTACTTCGACAGTCTTATTTTTGCATAGTCTTATAATACTGATTTACGAAGAAAACAACAATAATAAGGAATTGAGGTCTCCCTCGTTTTGTTTTTTCAGGTACTTTTCCCTCTTCTTGGAACACAGTTCTGGTTACGGCGGCCACTTTTTCCAAAACTTTTTAGTGTCTGATCTTCTACTCCATATATTTTTTTTTTTTTGCAGACGATAAAATTGCCTTTGGAAAATAGCTGTAAATGGGTATTTAAACTGCATTTTAAGCCTCATTTTCAGTTTAAAACGCAATGCAGGAAAATCTGATAATAACATGAATTTACCGATTAGTCGCAAATATAACTTCATCGTCGTAACGTTTACTTACAAGAAAAAAAAGTACAACCAAGTATTCAAGCGTGATCACAGGTGTAGGAAAATACCGTCTACGATATTTGAGGAGACTTTTTGAGCATGGAACGGCCTAGTTGCCGATTAATTTTCGCATGTATCGCTGCTGTCGTTGTTTTCTATGCAAAAATAAGTAAATAAATAATTAATTAATCTGGAAATGTAGGCCGCATCTGTATCGCTTGGTTTTACTTTTGCGTGCAGTAAGCCATCGGATTCGCTCTGTTGAATTTTGGCAAATTTGTAAATAGGAACTTTAAAGAATTTAAAATTTTTCGGTAGGTAATTTCACGGCCAGCATTCAAGAACCTCAAATAGCTAAGTTTCGTAACGTTTATGTGAGAAAGCTCCAGGTTTGGACGAATTGAATAATTTGGACAGTTATTTTTTTCAACGTGGCATTATTTGGAGGTTTCGTTTATCATATCCTTTATTTTTAATGCAAAATGTGTCCATTGGCAAAATCTAATGTAAAAGTATAACAATTAACATTTTGTCTGGAAAACGGTGGAAAAAGATTTTGACATCTGCCAATGATGCCTGGGTTCTTTCTCCTCCAGTGGGTTTAGAATAAACAGTACATGATAATTTATGTACAGTAAAAGAAAAAAAACTATTTAAATAAGCATGCAAACGTTTTTTAAATAAAGAAATTGGATGAAGTTCTTTTAATTTATTAGAATGCCTTCCACACACGAAGATCCATGGATCCAATGCGTGATAAATCAGGATTAGTCTTTAAAAAATTGGGTCCAAAATTTTGATCTACGCGGATTCTATATTCGTGATCCAGTCGATGTGGTAATGAGATGTATCAACATTGATACATATAGAAAAAACAACGTTTAAAAGCATAGTAGAAATTTTATTCGACAAAATTTGAATTCTGTCGAATAAAATTTCTACCACGCTTTTAAACGTTGTTTTTTCTATTTATATTTATTCTGCCTAGTGCTACGTCACCAGATAATTTAAATCAACATTGATGCCATTTTTAATGTAGTTATACATAGAAATTTCAATTTTATAGTCCAAAACTATATTCATTGCTAATATATTATGTCGACGAGCAGTTTCAATAGATGAATAATCATTATTAACATTAAGCAAACTAAGAAATTTACCATGTAATGTGGAAATACAACGAAGGTCAAATGTAGTCGGAAGTTTTAAATAAATAATGCAGTTGAAAGATGGAAAGAGAGCAATAGCGATGCTAGTAACAGGGCTCTCTTTCCCGTGTAGCAAGAGCGAGGGAATGCTTGCATTATATTAAAAGAATAAATGGAAATTTCATTGGCGTGTAAAAGTCAACATTAATATAAAAAGTTTCGCATACAACTGGGATATCACACAACAGAATTTATGAGAACAGTCTGGATTCAAAGGTGAAGACGGACGAGTGTCCCAAAGGTGGAATCTTTGGGAACGTACAAGAGTGTTTTTTCTTGTTAGCAGAAACCGGAGGATAAGGAAAATGAAAAGAATAAATATTGTAAACGAATTTCAGTTGTCCGCTACGAGTGAGCTTATAGGGGAGAAAAATGAGGAAAAGCAGATGAAGGAAAAACAAGAGAGAGAAGGAAAAGAAAAGAACAAGGGGATGGAGACCGAAGGCTAAAGCGAGAAAGAGGGTAGACAGAAAGAACAGGATAAGCAGACCTGATTAATGTACCAGTCATCAACGTAGGGTTTTCAAAATTATTGGGAGGGCCCAAGAACATATTATGAGCATTTATATATTATAATATATGCAAAATAACAATCTGTTTAAAATTATTGGAGAGGGGGCTCGTCCCCATGGGCCCATAAAATTCTACGCCTATGCGGTACCAGTCAAAGATTTTGGCTTTAAAGGAGGAAAAAGGTAGAACCTTAAAATCTTGCGGACTTGAATTCCAGATTTTAAAACCCGTAACAGAAACGTTATGAATTTTAAAGTTAGTACGAGGCCATGGAATTCTTATTTCATACTGATGACGCATGTTATATTCGTGCGTTATTCGTCGAGGACCCCCAAGTAAGAAGGCCGTAATAAATAAAAGAAAAACAGTGGAGATTGATAAGAATAGCATTTGGGATAAAGGAACTGATGTTACGTATAACTACCTCTTTCTCACTGCTGTGCTCCACCCACCTCCCATCTCTCTCCAAGGCGTCTGCTGACTTTAGTACGCGTAGCTTGAATATGGAATTTCTATTTATGGTTAGAATCTAAGATGACATCAAGAACTTTAGTTTAGTTTAGCATTCATTCCGACTGCAGATGGTTCGAAGAACAGATCAAGGAAATAATACAAATAAAATTATTTTAATATAAGGCCATTTTCTATCATTTTAGTTATTAATTTTTAGCGGCATAATAGCGATGTGATATGTTGAAGAAACTATAAAATTTTTCGATGGAATTATCATTCATGACATTTTGTGAACGAAATGAACACTATAACTTATGAAATATATTACGAAATGGATGAGTGCCTCGTAACAAGCTATTGCTTTCTGCTCTCCTCCACCTCTAATCTATGACAGTATTTTTTAAATCTCTTAAAAACATTCCTATAAAAGGATTTTTCTCAAAAATCCGATTTATAGGGATTTATTTGCTATATTATCCCTAAATATATGGATTTTACCCCAAACGTAGCATAATAGTGCATGGATGCACCTATAAAATAATTTTAAAACTATGATCCTATTGAGATTCCAAGTTAAAATTTTGCAGAGAACTTTTAGAAATATGAAGTAAGTCAGATAATTTTTTTGAAAACATTTTTCTTATATATTAAATTTTTTAATCACTTTTTAATTTTTTTAAATTTTTTAATTAATTTTAAAATTCTGAAGTAACCCATCATGTGGCCTATCATATTAAAGTCCACGAAATTATGAAGAGAATGGTATTTTTCTTATTGCAGTATCTACATTATGGGATAAGATTTTTAGTTTTAAATGCAGTCAAGTAAGGGCCAAATTCCCCATTTTTGGCAATTTCAAGCAATCATAACTCAAAAACTGAAGGAGATAAAAAAAAAACAAAACAACAACTGAGAACTGTCACTTTCTCTTATACGAATTTTAGTATATTGGAAATGAAAGCGATAGAAAATAGTACGGTAAAAGTGGTTGGAGCACTTGGAGTGAAATGATTCATAGAAAGGTATTTGACTATTTCCAAAGCAGTTACTATCTTAACACATACATATACTTTGTGAAGTTTTCATTCTTAGTACACTAGTAATTTAATAATATGCAACTAAACCTGTTTTAGAATACATACTGTGGTTTCTTTACACCCTTATACAATGCGCGACACAAGTATAAGGACAAATACGATTGAATGAAAATATACTTTATTTTCATTTCATCAAAATGAACTTTTTGATATTTATGAGCTATAATATCACATTTTACAATAACATCTACAAAACATAAAACAACAAATATGAAACTTACAAAAGTTGACCTCATAAAAATTATCACGAAAGAAATATAGAAAAAGTATAAGGACATATTCTAAATTACATATGATTTCTCTTAATAATCAAGAAAACAATCTTTGTTTTCAATTACTTGAATAAGCCGAGAGGTCATCGATGTTGAAAGTTTTTTTAAATCAGTGGTTCCCAACTCAATTTAAGCCGCGGACCACTTTGAAAAATTCTCATGAACTGACTGCAAGACCTTAATGAAAATGGGAGCTGGGTCTTTTTTTTGGGGTGGGGGGAATGTGTTTCTAATATCGTTCTTTGAAAAAAACCTAATAATAATAAACGGAAAAAAAATCGGATGATAATGCAGTCGAACCTCGTTAAGGCGAACACGATTGAGACGAATTACTTTTAATACAAACCATTTTCTGAAGTTCCATCAGATTGTAAAATGCTACAAATGTACTATCGATTTCATTTTTATATTTAATTTTAATATTTAATAATAATAATATTCTTATAAGTTTTTTTTCAACAGTTATTTTTTTTTAAATAATGACCCGTCTCGCGGACCACTTGGGACTCCTTTGCAGACTACTAGTGGTCCACGGACCACCAGTTGGGAATCACTATTTTAAAGTGTCTATGGTAATGTTATTCCAAGCTTGTTCGATAGCTAATACAAGATCCTATTTACACTGATATTGTGTGCCATTTTTATAAACTTCTCGGACTAGAAGGCTCCATAAATTTTCTACAGGATTCAGATCTGGACTCCTCGCCGGCCAACCAAGTAAATTTGTTTGTTTGGATGTTTTATGGCGCAAGAGCATCTGGGCTATACTGCGCCAAGCCAATTAAATTTACTGAATTGGCTTCAAACAAGAGTTTTGCACTCTTAGAAAGGTGTATGGAAACGTTTTCCTGGTGGAAAAAAAAATAGTCGTCTGAAGTCATTAGTGGGGTATGGATTCGTACATGCACATTGTGCATGTACGAATCCATTTTTTTTTTATTGTAAGGACAGTGAAACTATTGCGCATCAACCGATGGATTAACGATTACTTCCAGAATCTGTAAAAAATATCAAAATCATTATCCTTGAAAATGTACTTTGGTGAACCTGTTACGTACCACGAACACCCACATTGCTTTCATTAACTTGTATTAAATTTTAATGCTATCAATAGTTTAATAAAAACTGTATTTAAAATAACATTTTGAAATGCTTATGCGTGTGTACGTTTGAATTTGCTCGTTATTGTTTTGTCTGCAAAACAGTTTATAAAGGTTGTTTGGCTTTTTTATGGCGCAAGAGCATCTGGGCTATACTGCGCCAGTTTATAAAGGAAATTTGAACTAACTGTAATTACTATCTGGAGCGAAACGTTATTATTCCGCGTTTATTATTAATCTGTGTTTATTATTCCGGATAATATTCTTAAATATTGACTAGTTGAAACGTATTTTGCGACACGTAATGCCAACATACATGATGTATTGGCCCACATGCAGGCAGAAATTGGCCATCTCTGGTCCAGAATCGGGCACAGGGTTTCAAAATGGGATTTTTTTTTTGGCTGAAATTAGAGAGGGTGGATAACGTTTTTCTTTCATAAGAAAATTATAACAATATTGTTTAAATGAGGAGGGTTTTAACCCCCAACATCGCCCTTGTGCACGGCCCTGGACTGGTTCTAAAAAACCAGACTCAAGGTGGTGGATCTGCAGGAAAGATCGCCAAGATCTCGAAACGCGCTGGAATCAAACCGATATTATTTGAATGGTAGCTGACGGTAAGACTCCTAAAAAAAAAAAGGGAGCTGGCGCAATCCGCCATTTTGTTGCCATCGTATCACGTGATCTCATTCATTGCTATGTTAAAGTAGAGTGATTCACAAGTGTGTTATTTTTTTAAAAAAAGTAGGGTGAAATGGGTGTGTGCCGTTGTGAATTGTACAAATCACTGAAGGAATAAACACAGAATGTTTAGATTTACAACAGATCCTGTACGAAGAAGAAGAAGAAGAAACTGGATAATTAATTTTCCAATGGTAAATGTTGTGTTATGAAACCGGAAGTATACAAAAAATGGCGGCTGATTCGTCGGCCTATAATTCTAGGTCCTTAACGCGTTATTACTACGTCATTGCAGGGCTGTTTTTTTCCCCAGGCAGTAAAAAAGTGCACGCCATATCGTCAATGCCTCAAGCCATTAGACTTACGGAAAGTGATTTTGTTTCTTTCCCTTTTTTCAAATCGCACTTTTCTACGAAAATACACTTATCGGGAGACCTTGGCGTGACTTCTAGTTGACGCGCCGCCAACTGGAATCAAGTCCATTGGATAGTTTTCTGAAATTATTTCAAGACCATTATGGATCCTAAACCGTCATAAAAACCCCCATTCTAAAGAATAAACAAAATGCAAGCAACTGGGTCTATTTTCCTCCAAACAATAGAGCAGTGTTTCCCAAACTTCAGCAGTTCATGGACCATCGGGGGGGGGGGGGATTTCTCCTTTCTCGATTAAAAAAATATATTGCCTGAAATTAAGGTTTCCAACTATGGTTAATAATATTAAGCCCTACTTAGCCACTATCATACTGGTCTCCCTCCCCCCCTTCCCGCCTTTCCCAAGGTAAACCTTGATTTACGAGATTTAATGGCTATATAAGAACTACGGTAGGATAGATTTATTCATCCTATGAAATATAATCTGTAGTTAATTTTAACGACTTTTGTGATAAACTTCAAGTTTTTATTTTTTTTAACTTTAAAAAAGCACTAGCTTTTGGCAGAAAATCTCTAAAATCTCCGACAATGTTCTTCAAATATTGATTTGTTGCCAAACACACCTGAAACAAAGTAATTTTTTAGAATAACGCTATTTGATAAAAAAATGGGCGAGTTATGATCTCATTTTGTCAAATTCAGAATAAAAATAGCATCATTAATTTAATTAAATAATAATAAGCAATGTAGACAGCAAGGGTGTATTCAGAGGATTCAAATCTTTCACGAAGCGACGAATGGTAAGGTTTATAATAAGTAATATTTATGAGAAATTCTTTAAATCTCACTAGAACATAAATTCTAGCGACGCCTGCAATTTCTAGTTCAATTTTTTTTTTTTGTGAAATTTGATGATGATGATGATCCTGAGGACCACTTGATAAGCCGCCGCGGACTACCAGTGGTCCGTGGACCACCCTTTGAGAAACACTGCTGTAGAGCAATTGCCAGAATAATCAAAGTTTTTCCTAGCAAGAGAAGCTCTCTGATACCATATTTCCAGTCTTCTTTGTCTAAATGACCTAGTTTTTTTTCATTTCTTGTCGAATCCAACTAATCATGTTAAGGGTAAAACAGCCTTTTTTTACCAGCTCATAGCATAGTTGGTTTTGTTTAAATATTAGTAGGTGAAAGACGGAAAATTCATCGTTTATAGATTGGCTAAACACACCTAAAGAACTGTCTATTTAAAAGGATGGACTGACTATAGGCGTACGCAGAAAGTTCATAAAGAGGTTATAGACACAATGGGGAGTGTTTAGAGCTACAACTCACATATTTCTATGTTAAATATACATAATTTCATGGCAAGGGGGGTTACAGCCATAACATACGCAGGGGGGTGTTGATGGGGGTTGTAACCCCCATTGCAATGAAATTTTGTATATTTAACATAGGAATATGTGTTGTAATTCTATAACCCCTTACAAACTTTCTGTGTAAGTCTATGGTTACAATCCTCATCAACACCCCCTGCGTACACCAATGGGACTGGTTATTGGAGCCCCCGAGCCTCTCCCCCCCCCTTTCACTGGGTGGTTATGACTAGGATAGTAATTCTATCGCTGTGCGAATTTATGCGATGCCTTCAGGGCCTGATTAAAGAACGGGCCTCCGGGACTGGGGCCACCAAATTTTGTATGTAATCTTTTTGAGTAAGTTTAAAATGTCAGTTTGAAACCGAGTTTTTTTAATTACAACTTAGTAATTTATTAATATTGCATTTTTTCCCTAATTATAACTTAGGTGTTATCCAAAACGGCTTTAAACTATTGAATATGAGGATAATATATATATAACAAGAGTTTGCATTTGTTACTTACTTATTGAATAATTTTGTAGCGAGTGCATAGGGGGGAATAAACACTAAGTTCTGCATTAAAATTCAAGTTATAATTGAATGTATTGGATGCTTTCTCGTTGCATTTTTGCCATCGTTTTTAGCATTGTAGAGCAATTAATGCTATACATAGCTTTGAATTTGAAAGCAGACGACATCGAGTGGGCGTGAATGTGGCTTCATGATCTTGACTTGACTTCTTTAATTTTGCGTGCGTGTGATCGGTTGAACGTATTAACGAAGGGAAAATTCATAGCACGGTTAAAAATAACTGGCTGAATAAATATCGTGCAAGTAATGTTCTCGAAACCTAATTTTAAATAAATACTGACCATCAATAAACATGACGTGGTTAGAAACATACGATGCCAACACAATCGATAATCATAACGTATATTTCCTTTTATGATGTTTGATGATGTCATAATTGCAATTCAACTTCGTAGAGTTCGTCTCGTTCCTCTTCATTAAAATTTTTTTCAACTACCTTCTCAAGTATAACATGAAAATATTTTACACTTCGTTAGATTTTTTATGATGTAAAAATATTTAAAATTTTATCCATTGCCGTAAGCGTCACCCAAAGAATAAATTAGTATAAGCATATGCAAAATTTAAATGGATAAGGACTTCTGGTTGTTGCCAATTCTATTCAGAAGTATTAAAGTTAGATAGTACAATTTTTGGTTTTGCTATATCGATTATTTATTGGATTGTTATCCTTTGTGCGTATAGGTAGGGGAATATTGTTACAGGTACTGGATGACGATACCTTGTGCATGCTGGTATGGGAAAGTTGTCGGCCGGTAGCAACTCTCTGTTCCCAATAAGGTAGAAGCAAAAACCCCAAAGGGGTCAAGTACAAAGAATGTCCCAACACTCTAGCTACAAAGTAAGATAGTTGGAGTGGCGTAACAAGCTGGATGGAGTGATAAACGGAGCCAATGGTAGTCTGAAAGAGTTTATTCCTGAGTGAGAAGGGTCAGTGTCACATACGCCGACCGAATCTGCACACCGATAAGAGATTGAGAAAACAAAAGTGAAAAAGGAAAAATTCTTAAAATCAATCTAAGTAAACCAAAAGGGAAGGCAATAAATGAAACAAGGAATAAAACACAAAATTGGGGGAGATGGGAGATGGTTAAGAATCAAGGTGGGGGGAGGGGAGGGGGAGTAAATCGGCTAGAAGGCAAACCGAAAGTAGGGGATATACATTTCTGCTTGGCAAGGAGGCTGACTCAAAGTCCCAGTCCTTAAAGTTGGAGGTTGTGATGGATGTTACCTGCATGATGGATATTATGTAACGCATGTTATGTCAAATACGTCTCATAATCTCAATCACTCATTTTCGGCTGAGCAACCAAGCTGAAGTATTGCATTTTTTCAGAGGGACACCGTTTCGTCGGCTGTTGCTTCTGAGGATGCTCCGCATAGCACGGAGTGAAACGTTAAGTGTTTTTAATAAACAGACGCGGCGGAATATCCCGCAAAGCTCTATAATGTACATGTTATTTTATCATAGAAGTAGTTTTTCATAGTATGGGATGAATTTTCCTAAATATCCAGTGATATAGGAAAGTCACGGAAACCAAGTTATGGAAATGTCCAAGTCATCATGCTTGTGTTTCCATAAAGTGGTCACCGGGCACCCGTATCGAAATTTTGGGTATTGCATGGGGAGTGAGTCACATACAACACACGTGACTCATTTATAGCTTATTGTAGTCTTTCCCACAATTTCATTCATTTGCAAGGGGTTATTGACTAGGAAACATCCTTTCTTGTTAAGCAACTTTAAGTTTATGACCATAACGGATTTACTTTAGTTGTGGAAAATTTATTACCATAACATGATTCTAACTTTCATCTTGCGTCGTAAAAAATCAACTGACTAACTATGATAAATCGAAAAAGAAAACTTACATGTTTAAAGAATTTAACAAAAATTTGCAGGTTTTAAAATCAAACTTAAGTATTATCAAGCGAAATCAAACTTAAATACACACCTGTACTATCAAGTAAATTCAAACTTAAGTACTATCAAAGTAAAATAAAACCTAAGTACTACCAAGTAAAATCAAACTTAAGTACTACCAAGTAAAATCAAACTTAAGTACTATCAAAGTAAAATAAAACTTAAGTACTACAAAGTAAAATAAAATTTAAGTACTAACAAGTAAAATCAAACTTAAGTATTATTAAAGTAAAATAAAACTTAAGTACTGTCAAAGTAAAATCAAACTTAAGTACTACCAAGTAAAATCAAACTTAAGTTCTATCAAGGTAAAATTAAACTTGAGTATTACTGTTTACTTCTTACCTTTATAACTAAAGTAATAGCACTGTATAATTATTAAAATGCATACTGTGCATCAGGGTCATAGCGTGGCTGCAAAAGTGGGCCATCTCCAATTGTTCATCATCTTCCTATTTAATGATAATGTTACAATTCAAACACCTATCATCATCATCATCACCATGATAAGTATATGAATTTTAACTGTTTTATTAGAAGGGAGTATGGTGAAAACACAATTGGAAATGGCCCATTTTTGAAGTCACGTCGCACCACTGCTCTACATAATTTATAAATAGGAGTCTGCAATTAAATATCATGAAGTACTACAAAAATTTAGCGGAAAAATACTTTACATGCAGCATCTAAAGAAGCCCGTTTAAGTGCACGGGATTTTGGTACTGCGTCGATGTGCACTTATACTGCATTTTACGTTTGTTTCGAAAATTGGGACATATCTGTGAAGATGAAGAAATTAAAATTGGATTAGAAGCTGACTCAGCGTTTATATGGAGTGGAAATACACAAAATAAATAATAATAATAAAAATAATCGTATCTAACAACAATGTAATGTTGAAAAAATAAGTGTTGAAGGAAGGCAGCAATTCCATCCAGTTAAAATGATATTTATTAATTCTTTAAATGTCCAGGTTAGTTAATTAAGACGCCAGAAAGAAATAATTAAATACAACGTTAAAAGAAATTTTGCAATCCTTTTTAGGCGGAGCCTTGGTAGTACGCGTGTACACGTCGATGGTAAATTGAAGACTGATTTGATTTTAGAATTCGGAAAACAATTATACACGTACTGTTGCCAAATATAAAAAGTGAAGTTATAATTATAAAATATTTCTTTACCATACGGAAAGTAAAATTATGTACAGTTAGAAAACCTCACGTAAAAGGAAACAATTTGGCATTTCGCCAATTTCAGAAATTAAACTTATTAAGTTTTCTTTTCTTGCGTTCCTAAATGGCAACAATAACGAAGCCTGCGAAGTGAACATAAAGTTTTTATTGTAGGAGCCCACGATATCAGATACTCGTAAATTAACATGTATCAGGGGAAATTAATAAGAACACATAGATTAATATTAAAACTAAAGGCTGACGTAGTTAAGATCTTTGGGCCTGTTTAGTTTTTAAATATGGAACATCAAGGAATGAAATCGGTGTCCTTAATTTCATATAGCCCCTATGCTTTACCTACTTTCGCTATACGATAGCCACGCCTCTGAGGTGTGTGTGTGTCAATCAATCATGATTGATTGACAATGTTTACGCCACTGAGGTGTGTGTGTTTATTGACCGAATCGATAAATGGATCTACCCACCTTTTATAAACGGGCAAAACTATTCACGATCAGCAAACGGTTTTGTTCATTTTGATTCAAACTGGATTATCAACATTAAAATTGTGCCATCCAATGTGGTTCCAGCACGATGCCCCTCCCCCTTCCCCGTCAGAGATGGACTTACAATTTTACCGCCTATAGGTAGCATATTTTGTCGCCTAATCATAGTAAACATAATTACAGGTGTAACTGAGATTTTGGTGCCTTTGTCAGTCTTAATTTGATGCCTATGGCAATTATTTTAAATTCGCCTTTTCGCAAGTATTCAGAAATTTGGTACCTTTAGAACTTCTTTTAACTGAGGCAGTGTCCTCATCAGGTCATATCACATTTCTAAGAAATTAATAATCCAATTGGTTAAAAAAATTAAGCCGCTTCGTTGCGCCTTCGCAAACTTTTAAAAGCAAAATTTTGACGCCATCGAAAATTTGCCGCTGTAAGTGTCAGCCTACTTAGGCTAATGACAAATCCGCCACTTCCACCAGCCCTCCCTGTTCAGCAATGACGTTCGTCATCACTTAAATGTGGCCTTTGGACATCAGTGTCTCGGGGGTGATGGTCCCATTCATTCGCATACAAGATCGCCGGACTTAATATGCCTCGATCCTTTCTTCTGGGGTTACATTAAAGGATTGGTGAGTGTATGACAGTCCTGTTAAAAGTGTTGAGGACCTTGTAGCAAGCATCTCTGTAGCTGCTTCGAAAATCTGAGACACACTAGAAATTTAAAAAAATGTACGTGATTCCATACACCGATGAAGTCAAGCGTGCGTTACAGCTAATGGTCGTAACTTTAAACAAGTTCCGTAATCTTAATTCATGTCGCAAATGTTTTGTGAGTAATAAAAGACATTTTGGTCTCTTAAGTGTTACCCTTTCATTTCTCATCCTGTACATGCATTAGAATATGTGGATGGAGTTTCCGACCCTGCACTGTTATATGATTCTGATTGTCTTTGTGGAACCTACCCCTTCTAGAAATTTGTATACACTTGGCTAAATCACCTTGTACACAACAGAATAACCTTTACGATCGTATAAAGAATCGGTCGTGCTTACGCACTAGTGATGTGTGATTGCGAGATGTTTTAGTAGAGTGTCTCGAGTACTTGAACATCTCGAAACCTCTCGATTGTTTTTAAACCTGACTTGATGTATCGCGTAACCAGAAATTAAAAAAAATTATAAAATTTCGACTACCATTTATATTTACTTGCACATTATATTTGGCCAGTAATTGTTTTGAATGATAAAACAAAATTGTAATTGCATTTTTATCAGTCATGTTTTTGAATATAAATACTGTAACGTGTACTATATATATATTGTGCATTTCTTATAACGGCAAAAATAATTTAAATATTTTTATAAATAACTTTAAAACTAAATGCAGCTTAAAATACCTGAGGATCAATTTTTCAGTCACTCGATTCGATGTCGTATACCTATAATTTATATCATCATCTTTGATTCTCATATAAAATCGGCACAGAGGTAGTAAGTAGATACTTTTTAGTTATATATAAATGAATTCAGAATCAATGAATTTAAAAATGTTCTCGTGAATTTCCGACAAAAAAAAATTAAATACTTGTATAAATAAAGTGCAGGTCGTTTGGATTGCGGTAAGTCGGGGTTCTACACTATAGCTTCTCTAAAACTTATATAACGATTCTATAAACGCATACTATAATCCTTTTGCCTGGATGTTAGAAAATTCGGCTAGATCTAATTATTTACATACTCACTAAATTGACGACGACATCGTGTTCATGTGCAGCTGGCTCGCGATTGCAATTCAACATCTCGATTGTTAAATTCAAGAAGGAATAAGTTGACTCGAATGTAAATTTGAGTCGCTTGCGATTCTTTCGTTTGTAAAGACATTTCGTAATCGCCAATCACTATTATGCACGAAACGTTGTTAATTAACTTCCGTGTAGGAACAAAAGCATGTGAATCTAACACATGCAGAAATGTGTCCAGCGGCTTGAAGCGTGTATGTTTCTAGCAGTGCTCATTTTTCCACATATTTCGATCTTTTAATGTGTGCTTTTTTTTTTTGGTTTAGTTATATTGAAAAATTATTAAAAATGTCTGGGATTAGGGAAGCTCCCAAAATTATATGCAGGTGGGGGGGGGGTGCACCCAGGAAAAATTCCAATTGAATAATGTTGTTGGACTATAGTTTCTTGTGGATTCAGTCTTTTTCCCCCCTTTTCAAAGCCCCTTGCACCTCAGGGCGCCCATATCTGGGATGCTATTTATGAAGAATAAAGTAAATATTATTTTGCTTGCTTTTTGGTTTTACGGCTCAAAGACTACAGTGGTCATGCTGCGCCGGGACCTACTGTTTTCCGAGGAATCCGAACCTCTTAAGGCCTAGGGAACCAAACCCCGGACTACAGTGAGCAGTGCGATCTTTATGAGATCTCTGAGTAAGCGTTCTTTTTGCACTGCTGGGAGTCGAACCCGGATTAGCCGCGCAATAGGAGAACGCGTTACCACACTGCGCCACCGCAGGGCCAAATATTAAACTGCTAGAAAAGGATGAATAATATATCATAATACGAAAACATCTTCTTCTTCTTCAGCTTATTCTACTCCCCTAAAAAATCGGAAGCTTTTATTAAGAACGTCTGAGTCGAATGCGACTAAAGTAAAAGAAAGAAATATGAGGAAGACGACTTAAATGAAGCTCCATTAAAATGGTTCGTTCACTTCGGCAAAATTCTAGATTACCTGTAAGTGGACCAATTATGAAAATACCAGCAGAAAATTTTGCAGTTTAACTGTGCTATAGGCATTATTTCTCATGCTCCAGTGCATGGCTTTATCGTTTAAGAATAAAAAAAAAAAACCGCAATATTTGTTCAGGTAAAGTATCTTACGACGAAAATTAAATGAACATAAATTCTGCAAGATGAAGCAAACAACAATGGGTCGGGTTTTATACTATCACTAAATAAAGTCCATTTTAAGAATGACTACTAATGAAAGTTCCTTTACATAATATTTTTTTTTGTTTCCTTTGCTTCTTGTACTGAAATTCAAATGGTAATATAAACACATTGTTCACTAAATGTTGAACGAATATTATCGTATGTACATTACATCCACATATGCTATTTATACAGATTCTATTTCCACTTATATACCACGAGTATGAATGAGTATATATCATCATTAAATCTATACTTTCTATAATCTTTACTATATATCATCATATTCAACCATTATCTATCCACTGCTGGATGAAGGTCTCTCCAAATGCTTTCCACACAAGTCTATCCTGGGCCATTCGTTTCCACGTCACCCCAACCTGTTTTCTTATTTCATCCACCCATCTAGTTTGAGGACGTTTTCTAGGTCTTCGGTGGTCTCTTGGAATCCAGTTCAGAATTTCTGTTGTCCATCGTTGATCAGTTCTTCTTGCAATATGCCCAGCCCATCGCCATTTCAGCCCTTTTACTTTAACAATGATGTCCTCTACTCTAGTTTGCTCTCTCACCCAAGTGTTTCTTTTTCGATCTCTCCTAGTTATTCCAAGCATGCACCTCTCCATGCTCCTTTGCGTTGTCTGTAACTTTCCTACTCACAAATAGACCCTCTAGTATTTTAAACTGTATATTTGTTCTTAAAGTTATAAAAACATTCAAATTTTGTCGTTACAAGAAATGCACACTAAATATAGTTAGATAATATATTATTTATATTCAAAAGCATGGCTGATGAAGATGCAATTACAATTTTTTTTTATTATTCAAAATAAATACTGGCTGAATATCCTATATAAGTAAATGGAAATGGTAGTCGAAATTTTGCATTTATTTTTTATTTACGGTTACGCGATGTATCAAAACTGGTTTAAAAACCATCGAGAAATTTCGGGATGCCCAAATAATCGGGACAATCGACTAAAACATCTCGCAATTGCGTATCGCTATTTCGCACTCCGCTTTAGAAGTGACACAGCCCAAAAATTTTCGAATTCCAACTAAAACGTCACTAAAACAAGTAACGTCATATTTACCCTCAGAAGAAACGACACATCTAACCTTTCAATAGCTTCCGTGAGAAACATAGAGCCCAGGTTGTTTCATAATAGTTAATTCAATTTTATGTAATTTAAAATTTACTCAAAACGCAAACTGACAGATTTTGACTTGTGTCACTTCTGAAGCGGTGGTGCAATATAGTGATGCGCGATTGCTGGATGTTTTAGTCGATTGTTCCGATTATTTGGACATCTCGAAATCTCTCGATGGTTTTTAAACTTGATTTGATACATCGCGTATAGTAACACGTAATGTGTTTTTAGATAAATATTGTAGCTTCTTTGCGCTGACAATTAAATTTTTGGATTATCCGAAGTCGGGTCCACTTCCTTTTTTCGGATAGTCGGGGTTTTAGTGTAATGATTTAAATTGTGAAATATGGGGTCAAAGGCTCTAGTCAGAGCCTCAAAATATGAGTTATGATATTCTGAGGGCATTGACATTTTTCAATGAAATTACGTTTTATTTCATTGAAAAATGGCAATGCCCCCCAGAACACAAAATCATTAACATGTATTCTATTCAAGATGAACTGATGTCACTTTTGACAGCAAAATTTCCAATTATTTTCGATAAGAAAAAGAAATACGTAGAAAGAATAGATAACATAGAAAGAGAAAGATTGGTAGGAAGTTTCTCTCAAAATAATCGTCTAATAAAGTCACGTACAGACGAGGAAATACGCCACAAGAAAATGACAACAACCAAGAACAACGGACAAACAAGAGTGACAACAGATAAAAATAATAGCATTTGCAGAATATACAAAGAAGCGTAGTTGCTACATGAATTAAAACTGACATTTGACCCAAAAGTCATGCAGTCAAGAAGAAAGAATACTATTTATACTACGTCATACAGCAAGCGTGGTATATTTTAACTTCGTACAGATTCAAAGAACGATATTAAACATAAAGTAGTATGCGAACGAATTTTAAATTTTCGATTTTTTTTTTATTCGATAGCTTTCATGTTAAGCATTTCACTTCCTGTTGCCAGATAGCTTTCTAGAAAGGAAAATCGTCTTGTCTGCTTTTCTGCGTCCGGAAGCTGTCTGGTGGTATGAGCGTAGGCGTAGAGTTATATTGGCCCTTGGCAGAGACGGATCTACCTCATTTGGCTCCCCACTTCGTTAAATATTAATTGTTCTCAAAGTAATTCCTTTTGTGGCGCAGTTTTTTTCCCCAATGGTTTTCATTTTAAGCATTTCACTTCCTGTTGCCAGATAGCTTTCTGGAAAAGAAAATTGTCTCGTCTGCTTTTTTGCGTTCGGAAGCTGTCTGGTGGTATGAGCAAAAGCGTAGAGTTATATGGGCTCTTGGCAGAGACGGATCTAGCTCATTTGGCGCCTCACTTCACTAAATATTGTTATCAAAATAATTCCTTTTATGGCGCAGATTTTCTTAAGGGATCTTCTCAATAGGTTACTGAATATTATTACGGGGTGGAAAGCGAGAATAACAATTAAAATTTCCTTACAACAAATAACATGTAACTAAACAACAAAACAAGTAATTTTTCTGATGAACCAAAAATTAAATTGTTTTAATATAAAAATTAAAGCCTTACATGAGTTTCAATAATCTGGAACGTCATCTGTACAGTTAGATAAGTTCATTCATTTTAATGTAATTTTTACTTACCCAATTTCTTACTTGGAATGTCATATTGTAGTTTGGTTGGAAAAAAACCTTTTTCACTTTCTTACACACTAACTTAATTAGACATATTATAGTAAAGAATAATTTATACAAGCATTAAATAAGGGATAATAATAAAAGGATAATTAATTTATTAAAAATTAAATAAGGTTTAAAACATTTTATGTTTTAAAAAGTTAATAAGGTAAATATTTGTAAAATGTTTTTGCACTTCTGGGTAGTTAGGTAATTTTGGCGCCCAGTGCAACGGCACCGGTCACACCGCCATTAATCCGTCTCTGGCCCTTGGGGTCGGCGCCCTCTCTCAATAATTTCAAATAAATCGCGATTTTACCTATAAATTCGAACCTCGTTAAGACGAACATCAGGGGCAAAGAATTGTTCGTATTAACAGTAATTCGTATTATCCGTAATAAATGGGGGATCGTATTACTAAGTTATTTATTTCATCTTTGATTATCATATGCACATTTTGCTATTATATACGTTATTAATTTATTATTGTATTTTATTATATTTTATCAGTATTATTTTATTATATTTCATTAGTATTATTTTATTATATTTCATCAGTATTATTATATTATATTTCAACATTATAATTCTATTATAGCATATGCATTTTGCAACAAAATCAAAATATATATGTACTTTTAACATGGATATAACGTGCAGTAAATTGATTCGAATAATCCTTGTTTTACTATTTGCACATAGTGTATTATGGTTTAATAAATGTTTGTTTCGGATTTTATACTGTGCCATGAAAATTTTTTTAAATTGTAGTAGTAGTAGTACACTTAAAAAGTCGAGTAATTACCAATGACGTAGAAAAGGAGGGGCTCAAGGCCCCCCCATTGGATATCAAAACACATTATTTTCTCTAAGGCTGCATCACATAATTTTCTTTAACACCACGTGAGACCCCCCCATGAGTTTTAAATTCTACCTACGGGTAATTGCAGATTCTTTCGTCTTTCTGCCGGCGCCATATTGGCAAAAAATGATCAAGTTTATCCGCAATTTTTAGAAAAGCCCCAGAATCTGCCTATTGCATCACAAAACGATGCACAGTTTGAAACGCAGTGAAAGCCTTCATCACACTAACAGGATTTTCGTTTGAAGTGGCAGAGTTGTCAGTGTTTTCGTCAGTATCCGAAAAATAGTGATTATTTTCCGACAAGGGTTCTATAATGCCGTCAACTGTCTCAATTATTTCGGAGTCCGTCGAAACACTGCAGGATCACCAAAAAATGTTCTGTTCTCAGTTATTCTAGTTCAAAATTAAGCATTTATTAGCGTTAAAAGAACAATATGATTCCTGAATTCTATAGTTGAAAACACTACGCTATGCAATACTAACAAGATAGTATATGAAGTAATCTTGTGCGGATGAGAAAGTTGGCTGCTGAAAGCTGTTCTGTATACCCATTAAGTGGGTGGGAAATAATTCTGGTTATAATGTTTTTGCTGCGACACGAGGAAGATCTGAATACCGGGGAAATTGGTCTACTAAACTGTCTTCCATTTTTATTCCGGTGGGTGGTAAGCTAGACAGACTTTTGTCATTCAAGAACACGGGACAACGATGGTAGCTGACCAACATGACTCCCATTACGTTATGTTTCCGTTGTTATCTTCTTTGGCACTGATTACAGCCATCACTACCGCTACCACCATGATGGTAGTGGCACTACTTAAATTTCGGTAATCTGACAAAATTTGTTAAGGGCGTAACGAAAGACCTCTTTTGTGTGCGGTGGAGATGGGGCTAAGCTTGAGTAACACGCGTTTTGTTTCACGATACCTGGACAAAGACTTTTTAAAATGGCTAACAAATTTTTTTGGGAGAGCTATAGTACCCCCAACTACATGCTTAGAACAAGTGTTTTAACATGAAAATCATGATGCCTATATCTTTAAAACATTTGAATTACTGTTTGGTCATTTCTGTTATCAGCCTATTACAAGACTGTCCCTGATTACAAAAGTGAAATTTCCTTGAATACCAATTGCTAAGACAGCTTTTTTCTTTTTTCCATCCCATATCCATTTCACACGGAGAGCAGATTTCTGTCGAATGACTAATGTGGACGAGGAAGGACTGCATATGAAAGCATTGCAAAACTAACCACTGCAAATTTTTCCTGGTGCTACAATAAAATGACAAAAAATCTGGACTGATCGAGAACTCAGTCAAAATGGTAAATTTTATTTTCAAATTTTTGGGCAGTACTTTCAAAATTAAAATTGAAGCAAGAAAGAAAAAGTGGACAGGGGAAATTTTTACTGGTTTATTATTTAGCAAATACGTACAGAAAGTTTCATTTATAAGAATAAGTCAATTTTTTTTTCGAAAAATTTTATTCATGCTGTCATCGTGCAATTGTGGCGATCATTCGCGAGCAAGTGTTCACGAAAGCCCAGGAATTTTAAAAAATCTGAGTTTCCAAAAAAACCACATTAAAAGTCCTGAATTCCTATTATCCGAATTTTGAATCCTTCGCTATACTTGCTTAAATAAAGATAAAATTTGTTTAGTGAGAAGGATGAAGATAAATCTTATTCCAAAGCAATCCACAGAGAAGTTGAATGGGTTATTTGAGAAAGTAATTTCAGATATCGTTTTTCAGCCGTGAATCGGCTTTGTTTCTGCCATCTTCAATCTCTCCCTAACCCACGTAACAAGAATTGTTAGACCTATTATAATACAATACAGCCTAATCCACCTTAACTAAGTCCCATTAACTAGACTGTGGACACGAATAACTGTCGTCACGATATGGCGACGATATAGGCCGACCAATCGGTATTGCCACCACCAGCAGGGCTTAATTTCTAACAAAAAAAAAAGTGCAGGAGCCCTAATATTATGATAAATCGATTAAAAAATCAAATGGCTGCAAAAGAATCGATAAATCATATCAATTGTTTATGTCCATTTTTCTGGACAACAAAATGCATGACCTTAATCACAAATTTATTACTTTTTCATGACATTCATGACCTTTTTTGGCAATTCATGACCCTGTAGGAGCACCGGCTAATATTTAAATACCGGAATACTCGCCAAAAATGAAAAAGTACCGGAACCGAACTCCGGTTGGCTCCCGCCAAATTGAAGCACCCAGTAGCTAGTTGTAACCCCCCCATTGCGATAGAATTTTGTATGTATACATATGAATATATTGAGTTATAGTTTTGTAATCCCCCACTGAGCCTATAACCCCCTTATGAACTTTTTGTATACGCCTATGATTGCCACTGCCCCGCCCCCACTCACACAATAAATTGAGAGAGAAATATTTAATTGCAACTAATTCGGGCGTGTTTGATTCGAATTTGCGGATGATTCGAACTTTTGCCTCAGTCTGGTGTGAATCTAAAATTACTATTACAAGAATTTTCTAATTCGAGTTCTTGTATAATTGGAATAAAAATTAAAGCCCCCTCGATTTTAAATTAGCTAAAATTGATTGTAGACATTTTTTTTTATAATTTGTAATTTTTTTCCCATTGTATTCAGCGTGGTGATGCAGATGTGTATGTGACATAGCTATAATATTGTAATCACTTATGGCAAGAGTTGTATTTTTAACGTTTTATGTAAAAAATAAAATTTTCATACGTAACGTTTTTTTCGGTTACCCTTTACCCAACACACACACGCATACGCCAGTAAACACCTTATCAACGTGAAAAAATATTATTATTAAAATATTTTTCATTGACTTAAATGCTTCTTCTTCTTTTGTATGCAGAATGATGGTTTGAAAAAGTTGTCCGTTGCCTTAAATTCAGTATTTCCTTTATTAGAACTCTATATCATATAGTATTTATTAAGCGTTCGGGCTGTACTGTTGATATCTAAGAAGCCACGTTTCACAACGTTCTTTTTGTGCCCGGGTTAGGTTTGTTGAGAATACAGCGAGATCATCACCAGTTTGTTAGCCAAATTTTTGGCTGTTTAAATTAGGTGGTTAAAATCACTCAATATGATTATATATAAAGTAATCACACAATAAATTATCGCAGTTAAAAAAATTAATATATTAATAACCATTTTGTCGGCCATATGTCATTATCATCATATCTATACCGACTATGTTTGCAGACGATGTCGGTCAACATGCCAATTTCGTCGCTCACAAATTCGGCGATTGCGAAATAAAAGAAATCGGTGCGTTTGTGGAGGTGTCTCCGGTTGTAGAATGAAGGGAATAAGTTTCTCCAAATAGGTGAAATAGTAGTAGTACTGACTGATAGGTGGTCATTAACTGTGATATGGGCATTGGAAAGAATGTAGGAGACCTCCAAAAAATTGAGATCTACTCAGGGGCCGACTATGACTCTTGGGAGCCCGGGTCCAACTTGAATTTGGGGGCCCACTAACGCGCACATAAAGACTGGATATAAATCTAAAAAATGTGCGCACCTTTATTCCCATTTAAAAATGTAGATAAAAATGTTTTTTTATCCCATTGTCACGCAAACATTGTAGTTGTAACCGGATACCAGCTGTGATTTTTCTGAATTCGTTTTGGATTGTAAATACGAAGGAGGAAAAAAGAATGAATCGTTTTTTTATCAATTTACTGTATTTTACATTAAATAAAATTGTCAAATAAATATTTGAGGGCCCCTTCTTTCGCGGGCCCTTGCCATAATCTGTCCCTGGGTCTACTGATAATTTATTGTGTGATGTTACTCCACATATAATTTCTGTGCAGCGCGTCGCATGAATTCGTACGTTCCAAGATTACTCCCCATTTTGAAGCTGGACAGACGACTTAACGTAATTCTCCAAATTGATACACACACACACACACACACACACACACACACACACACACACACAGAGCTGGTTCCGATGCGTGTGCAGTACGCGCATGCTTGCACTCAAGCGGCCATGGCAGTGTCGGATTTACGTATAGGCCAAGTAGGCCCTGGCCTAGGGCAACGCGGCCCAGGTGGCGTTGCCTGGAACCCACGATTTTGAGGGCCCCTTTTTGAGGTTCTTGATGGGGTTTAATATTATTTAATTCTAAAAGTTATTTTAATATTGTTTATTTACAAAAATACCCGAGTTATATTACCGATAAACCTAAATATTATAAACAATGATCTTCAAAGAGAAAAACTCATAATTTATTGATTGAATATCAAGGAGATCACATTTTTTAAGCCTCAATTATACTGAGCGAGTTTTCTCGCTCCTTGCTGGTAAATTTACTCGCTGCTACTAAACTCGTTCAGAGTGATAAAGTTGTCTAGTTAACTCTTTGCTCGCTCGGCTACTGCTGGTGAAGTTGAAGAGTAAGCTACTTTTTTCTTTCTATTCACTCAGGTTTTCTCGAAACTGATTGACTGAAACAAACCCTCGAAACGGGTGGATGAAATTGAGAGCCAGTTTAAAAAAATCGTTTCTACTGAGCACCTCTGCTGCGCACCTTCACTGAGCGAGTGAGCAGGTTTCACTAGCCGTGTGCAACCGAGACTCTCTGAGCTAGTTGCAACTCGCTTACTCGCTGGCTAGTTCATAAGCCAGAGAATAACCTCGCCCAGCGTAATTGGGGTTTTAGGAGCCCATTCTCAACTTCCGGCCTAGGGTCTATAAGGTCCTTAATCAGGCACTGGGCCACGGCATTGTAGCACTCACCAGGGCGACACGAGCTTCACGGCACGCAGAGGGCAACGGAGCTAGCATACCCGTCCTGCATAGGAGCCCTGGATATACACATCCTACTCCGAGCGAACTCAGCCAGGGTGAATTAATTTTAATTTGTTCTAATTTGATGGCAGGTCGCCTTCCCAGCGGATTAAGGAAGACATGGACAGGAGACCTGGAGAGCCAGAAACTTGCAAAAAGAAAGGTTTGTTACTGCTTGTGTTTTATGACGCAAGCTCATGCTGTTCTAGGATCTGTATTTTCCGTGGAAATCCGAACCTTTGTCTCCTACATTACATTATTTGGCAAATTTTTTCTGGAAGGGTGGCAGCTGAAGGCTGCGCTGTAATTCCAAACAGGATGCTAAAACAGTGCAACCAATCGCCGAGACGAGTTGAGGGGTATTCGAAAGCCAATCATACACAGAACACAAAAATGCCCGCTTGCACGATTGTCTTCATTTAATGTAAACCGAAACCAGCACAACCGCCACAGAGAGCGGTCCCAGCCGATGAACTGGAAATACACAAATACACCCCGGAACCGGCCACTGCTCCTACAGGAGCCGGCTAATCCTGGAAAGGACGGTATGGGGCACCGCCAGGAGGGCAGCGCATAGACGGAAGGACCCTGAAGGACGAACCTCTGTGTCCTAGGAGATAAAACGTCAGAATATGGATCAGTAGCAAAACGACACGCGCTCGTATCAATGGGGGTTAAATCCGGAAATTCTGCACAGTAAACAACCTCTGTACGGCTAGTGAGACATGAGTATGGCCATAGGCGCAGAGATATGTGCTCGCGGGCCCAAGCCTCCCTCCCTCCCACAATAATTTGAAATAAATTGCAATTTTACATATACTGTAATGTTAAATGTGCGTAATATGTGCACATTTAACATATAGTATACTGTAATGTAATGTTAAATGTGCATAACATGTGCTTGGCTTCTTCCCCCCACCCCACCCCAATAATTTTGCAAACTCGGTGTGGATGAGTATGACACGAGTGGCTTACCTTTTTTCAAGGTGCGTGCCAAAAGTGAATGGAAAAAAAGAGTTCCACGTACCCAGTGACATAGCTAGATGTTTTGCCGCCCGGGGTGAGTGACTGTCATTGTCGTGATTGTTGTGCCTGTCCTTGTTTTTAAAGGCTAATTGCTACCCTCCGAATTGTGGCGCCCGGGGCGACCGCCCCCTTGCTACGCTACTGCACGGAACTAATGCGACATAAATTTACGCTTGCACCTAAGATATCACATTCCGCGGGACCATAAAATGTATGAGCGGCCACGATCTTTAAAAAAAATCTGTCTAATCTGATTTCCAAAGAATGAAAAAGGTAGTGGCGTACCACGAGTTGTTTTTTAATGGCTTATGATCAGGCCGGAACTGACCCGGTGGGCTGATCGGCGATCGCCCACTGCGCCCTCTCTCCCCCGGCCTCTAGCGCCCTCTGGGTCCAAAGGTTTTTTTTTTTAAATTTTTCGTGAGAAACATGAATGACTGAAAAGTGAATCAAATACTCGTATATATTATTTCAATCATTATTATTTTAATCATTATAATTATTTAGAGTAGACATAGAAAATTATAAATATATGGCCAGTGCTGATCCGACGTAATTTTTGTGGAGGGGAGGGGATGTACGTCTGAATATTGCCGACTGTAAAATGAAAATTTTCGACTCATTTTGCTCATTATTAGTATTAAACTAATTATAATAAACTAATATGTAAAAAATAGAAAAAAATCATTATATCCTTAAATTCGTTACAAGAAAGTGTACGAGCGATATCTACGGTGTTCCTTTCCCCCTCCCAAATTTTGGCTTATTCGTTTCTGGTAGTAGTGGCCAGCAGTTTTTTTAGAAGGAGGGGCCCAACATTCAGTTTTGTTCCCCATAGAACTGATGTTAATTTTCAATATAAAAGAAGGTCACCCTGGGCGACCATCATCATAAATCCCAGCCTGATTTCTGGTTACAATTTTATACTGAACAGAGAAAAATTAATCCGAAAATTAGAGATACAGGAAGGAGCAGGTTCATTGTCAAGCTCACATTTTGAACCTTGTGATGATAGATGCAACTGAATCATTCAAGACCATCAAAGATTTCCCCGGCCTGATACAAAGCACTCCAGTTTTTCTTTCTGAGTCCCACAAGAGAATGCTCGTTTGAATATCAATAAATAAATGAATCTGCTGAAGGACATGTTTTACTACGTTGTCTCCAGAAGATTTGTGCCGCACGCTAGTGGAACAAAGATAGAGCATTAGCCAGCCTTTTTAATGATACCAATACAATAGTGCATAAATGCAGAAAATTCTACACAGTGCTCGAAACTCTATACACCATAGCAACCAGCAATAACTTCAGTTCCGAAGTTTCGTTCAAATCAAGTACCTTTCTTGAGAACTGGTGCAAATTTAAGAACATACTTTTGACATCTGCGTACAATGAGTTGTTCAATATCACATCACCTGCTTTATCCTATCTGCAAATTCAGGGCATTGCCTACCTTGTAGCTTCGAACCCTGTAAAAACTGTGTACAAAGAAGTCCTCTCAAAAAGAGCAGAATTTGAACAAATTTACCCTTGCCAGACGATTCTCCGAATTCATGCAGGAGAAATTCGTAGATAAGGGGCTTGACATCACAACTGAAGTAGACCTTCCGGACCAGTCGGGTCCCAATTGTCAAACGACAAGCCGGAGAGTTTGCTCATGATGAAGCACGACAAATATTGGCATCACCTGTAAAAGAGTTTGAAATTGGTGTTTTCAATATGATTTTTGATACAGCACAGCAACCAATATCTGTGAAGTTCCATCATAATGGAGCATTATTAGCTACTATTTTTGGATGGGTTCAGGGAACTTTAATCAGATTAGAGGCAGGAAAGGCAAGTTGCCTGAAGATGATCTTGAAGAGTTATCATCACTTATTGGTAAAAATAAACTGAAGCTGCAGCGAGAACTGTGTCAGATTGAAATATACTTTGATGATTACTGCCCTGATTTATTCTCAATGTCTTCAGCATCTGATGCCCATTCGGCTTCTGTTCGATAGGATTCAGTGGATTGTCACCCAAATGACTCATCCGAGAGTGAAGGAGATCTTGATGATCCTGTTCCTGAACTCAACTAACAGCAACAGTGGTGAACAAACCATCTCAGAAGAGTCTATGGAAACAGTCTTTTATAACGACTATGAGGAGATGATTGAAATTATCCAGACATCTGACAACAAGAAAAAATGCTAAAAGTGTTTAGTTTGTATTCTTGAATTCGCACCCAGGTACAAAATAATACGTTTATCAGTATGCTATCTTTCACACAAGTTTCTCGTAAGAGAGTCTTCCCGATACTCAAGATCGTTAAAAATCTCCTACGATCATCACTTGGGCAAGAAAGAACTCCTTGAAGATTTCATGTTGTTCTATGCCAACAGAGACCTTTAGTTTGACTACAATGAAATTTTATAAGTAAAAACAACGTTATAAGCCTAAGCAAGGTAACCTTACTTACGCTTATGACGTTGTCTTTACTTATAAATCTTATCTCCATAATGCTATGGCAAATTACCTTACATACAACAGACTTATTTATTGGTGAAGAGCTCTTCAGAATTATCAAGGCAACTTAAATTGTAGTGTTGTGTGTATATGTTGCGTGTGTTTGTCTTAGATATTAGCTAAATAGGCAAGAAAGGAAACTTGACATAGATTCAAAATGTTTCACTTCATCTCATGTCATGATTTGCTGCCAAAGCTAATCTTAACCCAGTTACCAGGCGCTAAACATTTATGATTTCTGAAATTAGACTGTTTAGAGGATTATTGTTAATAAGAAACGGAAATTTTGAAAAGCAATGTCTAAAACCATAGGCTTACACAGGAAGTTCATAAGGAGGGGTTACAGAGCTACAACTCATATATTCCTATGTTAAATATACAAAATTTCATTGCAATGGGGGTTACAACCCCCATCAACACCCCAGCGCACTCCAGTGCCTAAAACTCTAGTTAACTAACTGAAAATATTTAAAAATGAGCATAGTGTGCAAACACTCCTACATGCATCCACCCCAGTACATTTTAAGTTAGTTGGCGCCCCGCGCAACATTTTCCCCACCGCGCCCTTTTATAAATAGTCCGGCCCTGCTTATGATAAACAGTCGAATTTTGTTAACATGAACATTCATGGTGACAAAAAACTGTTCATATTAAAAGTAGTGCACGTTATCCGGAAAGGATTGTATTATTATATAATTTGACGGGGATTCAGGAAACAGTTCATGTTAAAAATAATTCACATTGTATTTACATTAACTAGGTTCGATTATTCAAAGAAAGTCTTAATAATTCACCTGGAGAGGAATTGGGGTGAAATATCATAGTCAGCGCGTTCGGCCCTGAACCTCCTTGTTCAGTAGCGTAGCCAAAATTATGTGGGGGCTCAAATGGAACAATGGGGGTCTTAAGTGGATTTAAAAAGATTATGCGATGAAATGTGAGAAAATGTGTTTTGATGTCTAATGGGGCTTGAGCCCTGAATTCCCTTTTCCTACGCTATTGTCTCGGTTGTGCAATAACTGAAGGAACACTTTTAAATTGTCACAAGTACAGCGAAAGCTCTGCTCGTAAAATTAATGGGCAGACGATGTTTATATATATATTTATATATATATAGCTCACGAACGTACTCATTTACCTGTCACGAGCTTTCAAATCTAACAAACAACGAAGCACGGAGAACGACAGGAACGTGACATGCTTCAGTTGACTCGAAGACTTGCACGTCTCTATTTGACTAGATTATAAAAACCAAACAATGGGGGATTTGAGACAGTGCGTCTGGGAATTAACGAACGGCAATTTATTGGCATATTTTATGATTTAAGCAAGGCATTTGATGTAATAAATAGAACGATATTAACAGGAAAATTGAAAAATTATGGATTAAGGGAAAAATTTAATAATTTGTTAAGTGGTTATTTAAAGGACAGAAAACAATTATTTAGCAGGGAATAAAATCAGAATTACTGATAATTATGGAGTAACCTGTGATCCAATATGGGACCACTGCTATATTCGTTATATATTAACGACATATTCAATGTATCAGATATCGGACACATTACTTTGTTCGCAGATGACACAAGCGTGATTTTAACTGGTAGTGACTAAATGAAACTGATGGAAGTGAGTATAAGAGAAATTTAAAAATACGAAAAATGGTTTAATGTTAATCAGATGAAGCTAAACGTAGAAAAAACCAAAGTAATGCCATTTTCAAGTAAGAATAAAATGTACATAAAGATATAAAGAATATTTGAATTACAGATAATAATAAAAAAATTGAAATTGTTGATAAAATTGAATTCTTAGGAATTCAATTAACTAATAAATCGAACTGGAATGACCATATAGATAAAACAGCAAACAAAATAAGTAAAAGCTTAGGAATTCTAAGAAGAAGAATTAATCACAACAATAATTAATGGGAAAAACCTGCATAGAACTCTATTATTCATTGATCTACAGTCATCTGACGTATTGTAATTGTGTATGGGGGAATTTAGGCTTGGTAAATAAAAATATGTTGAAAACATTCATAAAAAAACAACGAAATTAATTAACAGTGATAAAAGATTAAACTGAAAACTTATTTGCGAAGTACAATATGTATTACCAGTAGAACATTTACACGAATACAGTGTCTTGGTTAAAATGTATGAAAGAGTAAAGGAAGGCAGTCGTTACACTAAACTTATAAGAATAAAATTAAATGAAAAAGATAGAAATTCTTCTCGTAAATACAATGATCTATTACTTCTAAAAATATGGACCGAAGTAGGAAGGAATAATGTAAATTAAAAAGGTGCAAAACTTTGGAATGAACTACCAGAGGAATTCAAAAAATTGAAAAGTAAAGAAACATTTAAAAAAGTCTAAGAAAATATTTGATACAGGGTAATGGAATGAGTCACAATTAGTTATGTGTCATCTTTGGAATCAGATTATAATCCGAATATATAAGGTCCCAGGTGAGTTATATCCTTGCTGATATTTTCTTGGGACCTTCCATTGTAGAGTCTAATATGATGTACTTTTAGTATATATTGTCGGTATTATTGTTTATAATTATGTAGTATATTGTCATTACAACTTTACAAATGAAGAATAAAAAAAAAGCAGTGATTTGGAATGGAAATACGACGCTGGGTTCGTATTTAAGTCGACAGGTGGCGCGCAGACAAAGGACCCCGCCCACAAAACTTTTAACGAATTTGTTCTAGGTTTACTATAATTTTCCAGAAAAATAAAAATACCAAAACGTCTTTCATTACCTTTGGCAAATTTTCGCCATTCTTTTAAAATTCAATTGATCAGCATTGACTATCGTAACTTTTACTATTTTTGAAACTTTAAAATACAATTGCTATTCGCATAATTACAATAATGACATTATTGTAATGTGTATTTCAAACACTCTGTCCAAAAGTATGGTTTCCTAGCCATTAGTGGCTGAAGTTATTATCACTGTTGGATCCAGCTATTATTATTATTATTAATTGTGCAAAGCAGTGGATTTGGTGAGGTTGAACCAGTGACAGATTAAGGATCTTATGGGCCCTAGGTCCCTAAAGAATATGGCCTCCGCGATATTCAGTCAATAAATCATGAGTCCTTCTCCTTGAAGCTCATTATCTATAATATCCAGGTTCATCAATGGAACTCGGACATCTGTAAACAAACAAGATTAAAATAGCTCTTAAATTTTAATAATATCAAGCTCCATCAAAGTCCTTGAGGCGGGCTTCCAGAATCGTGGGTCTTTAGGCTGAGTCTACACGTAAATCTGGCAATGGCTTGGCTAAAAGAAAGGCGCTATTTTTACAGAACGTTGAACCTAGTGATGCAGGAAAAGGGAGGCTCAAACCCATACGCGTAGACAGAAAGTTTATAAGGGGGTGTTATAGACTCGATGGCGGGTTACAGAGCTACAGCTCACATATTCCTATGTTAAATATACAAAATTTCATTGCAATGGGGGGTTACAACCCCCATCAACATCCCCCTGCGTACGCCAGTGCTCAAACCCTCTCCCATTGGATCACATTTTTCAGTTTAACATCAACCTACATGATTTTTTTTTCAAAGCTACTTGAAAGCATGGACAGTGTTTTAATTGCTACGATCCTGGTTGAGCCTGGTTACTGTTTAACAAGAACTGTGTTGGGTTAAGGAAGGATTAACCGAACAGCAGCCCAAGTAACATAGAAATTCAAAACTCGTGGGCGCTAAAGTGCCTTTAAAGAAAATAGGTGGATGCAGCTTAAGGGTGCGTACAGACATGCAATAGAACATCGTCGCGTTAACATCACCGCGTATCATCAGTGGTAACATCATTGCATCCCATAAGTTCATGCCGATATCCAGTCTACACTGACAAAACGCTGTTGTTCGTAAACCGGCCCAAATACAGGAACATGGGTTACAACATAGCACCGTGACATTCCTTTGATGCGCCGGGGTAAAAACCGACAACTGGTGGGACGCGGAAATGTTACGATGTTCTGTTACGGAGTGCGGTCCAGACTTGGTACGCGACGGTGTTACGATACGATGTTCTGTTGCATGTGTGGACGCGGCCTTAGAGCGAATGTGTTTTGGCACCAAATGGGAGTTGATACCTCCAGCCCACTTTTTCTACGCCCACCCCACAGCAGCCCATGGCGCAATTCTTGGCGGGGTTCAGAAGCTTGAGTAGCAAGAGAATTTTTTTCCAAACCCAAACAACAATATCTATTGATCCGCAGATAGTGGTTTGATTTCCTAGATGGCGAAGATTTAGATTCTTCGGAAAATCGTAGGCCCTTCCCTACGATGAGCACAAGATTGGAGACACGGGGATTAAGAAGTGTAATCAGCTTGTTTGTATCACCAGCAACGAAAACCTAGGATATTCAAAGAGTGTGAAAGTAAATTTTCTGTTCAAGACGAGGCAACATGACTTCTTCGTCTGTTTGGCGAACCTTACTGGCTTTGGGGTATATATAGGGAATTGGCCTCCCTCATCTCTTCGTGACCCCTACCATTAGGACACAAGCCCCTGCTTATATCTTAACCGACACAGAAATTAAATCTGATAATTTGAAGCCCGATCCACTTTCGAGATCATATCTTTTCTTCTTTTTTGATACTTTCTTGTTTCTTGGAGTTGGTCCGTGCGCTTTGGAGCCCTGTGGGCTTGTGCGATGCAATGTCTTCAAATAAGACATTAATTTGCATTTGCTGGATTTTTATTTAAAAAGAAAATGTAAGAAAGAAAAAGACAATGCTTGTTAGATGGTATTAAGAAAGGACGTTGTACTGAAATAAAGAAAAGGCGAAACGAACGTCTGGAGATTGGAAAAACCGATGCGGATTGATATGCTTGACTTAATGCCCTGCAGTTATTATGAATAACAATATATTGTGAAGTTCAGAGTCATTCTGAGGCGATTTAATCGATGTACCATGAATCGATAACATGTAGGAACAGGATACCGAAGGGATTGTCTGTCTCCTCAAGCCCTAATTTCTAGCACTGAAATGTGAGCATCGATGCGATAGAAATATTGATATACATCATCTTCATTTATTATTCAGAGAAGAAAAACTTAACTTTTTTTGAACCAGTAGTTCATATTTAAAATCTCAGGGGCAGTGTTAATAATTCGTGAGGGAATGAAACATGATATGATGCGCCAACCGTCCATTGCTGACGCTTAAACTAGATCTAGTCTCCTAACGGTATCAGTATCATGCAAAAAAAAAAAATCTTCAATGGTATTGAATATTAGAACGTTGAAAATGTATTCAATAACATTGACGATTTTTTGTTTGCAGTTTTGTCATTGGTGTGGTGAATAAAGAATAACATTCGAATTTAAGCGGAATAGAAAAACTACGTGCGTACCCGTCAAAACTTGAATGAATACTAATAAACCAAAAGAGAAAAAGCACCCTCTGGCATTTCGTGCCTTTCGGGTTACCATGATAACCAAAATTAAAAAGTAAAGAATTAAACACAATTGACATTTCTTCATGTAGCTATTATTGATTCCACCAGAATATAGTGGCAACAATTATTTTTCATTGGTTTCAACGCAAATGATAATATTATTAATATTATCATAATAAAGTGGCAACAACATCTTACCTTTATCCCGCAAAAAAATAACGAAAAATGACGCTTTTTTTTACTTGACCTCCGCAAAAGCATTTTCATCGTTAAAAAAAAAATTTCCGAGTAATGAATTTAACTTTTAGTAACTCGGCGAATATTTTATTTAGAAATACGAATTTTCCTTATTTGACTGAATTAGTTATAGTGAACTATTTTTCGAATTGGAAATTTTTTGGTACATATACAGAGGTTTCGACATAAAGCGTCTCCAATACACAATGTAAAATCAAATATAGATTTGATTAAAAGTATTTTATTAATGTGTAATAAAAAGTACAGGTGTAAATAAAACATTTTTGATATACTTCAACGAAAATGGTTTGTTAATAGTTTCTGGCGCCTTACTAGTCGTGGACAAGTCTCCCGTTCCCATCGAAAGGGCCAACGGGAGTCGTGGTGGCGCTTTCAACCCCGAGAAATTCGGGACATACACCTGTTATGTTCTTGTTCGACCACCTACGTAACGTCGTGACTGTTGCGATGCAAGGGTTGTTTCTCAACTGCTTTCGAATTTGTAACTGAACTGAATGAAGTTCATAATTTGAGATATAGAGGTTTCAGAAGAAAATTATTTCAGATAAATTTGGAATTACACATTAAATTTAGGCTGAAAATATAAGGAAATGCATGATTTTCAAGATATAGAGGGTTTTGAGATAAGCAGATTCGGGTTAGACAGTTTCCACTGCACTTCTCCTTCTTTTGTTTCAAACTATTTGTCAGGGATTTTTATGGTAGAAACAGGTTTAATTCCAAATGAAACAAAGACAAATTGAATTGGTCTTTGTTGCGTATGTGTGATTTTGTGAGTTACTGTTCATTCACGAAAAGAAGTCCGATGGAACGCCTCCCCCCACCCTCCCTGCAATGGGTTGTAACCCCCCTTGCAATGAAATTTTGTATATTTAACATAGAAATATGTGAGTTGTAGCTCTGTAACCCCCCATTAAGCCTATATATAACCCCCCTCATGAACTTTCTGCATACGCCTATGACTGTAGCATAATTTTGATTTTGTAGCTGTTCTTGCATTTGAGAAGAAGAAGATGATGATGATCACTTGCATTATTAACCAAAGTTCACCACAATTAAAACTGCCGCATCTGGCAACAGGAAAAAACTTTACCTGTTTTTACTTTAGGTAAAATGAAAATAATGACTTGTTATAGTACAATGGCAAAGAAAACCGATTTCAAACGGTTATCAACGGAACAACTGATGCGATCAGTTTCTCAATCGCCGATAGTGGTCTCGACATATCATCCATTCAGCCTAATCTATCGTGAGCAAACGCCATAAACGCGTCAATGAAAACACAATGGAAATTTTTTCATGCTTCTTGGAAGTTATAACATCGAAATGAAGGTTTAAAGAACGTTTTTCCGTTTGGCTGCGTTATGGCTCTGGTGGATCCCACCCTAATTTTTCAATTACGGCCATTTGCAATGGCGAACAGACCGTGAACAAAAAATTTTATATTCATGACTCACAAAGTTGGAAAAAGTTCTTTATAGATTAAAAGATTATAGTCCGCCATAAGTATTTTCTTCTGAGAGGATATTTTAGCCATTTGCATCGTAGTCCCTTGATCAACCCCGTATTTCTACGGAGAAACGTTTGCACAAATTTTAATGGCGCGGTTAATTGATATTGAAACGTTAATTTAAAAATGAACGCTGCTGATATATGGATAGCATGCCGACTATCCTTATCAAAGCATGGCCACTTCAGACCATGTGTGAGACTAAGAAGTGACCATGCTTTGATAAAGCTAGCCTACGTTTATCTTTAAATTAACGTTTCACCGTCAAATAACTGCATCATTAAAATTTGTGCAACCATATCTTCGATTGGTTTGTGCAGTGCATCGCTTTTATGTATTTTATTATCTGTATTTCTTGTTTTAGGGCGAATGTTCGCCCACTCTACCCTGTGCTTAAAGCTGTCCCCTTCGTCACTCCCTTACTTCCATTCTCTTGAAGTCTCCCCCACCCCCTCTCCGTTCGGTTATCTTTTCCTTTGCGGGTTGGTTCTCATTATCTCCTTTACTATCTTAGCTTCTGTTCTCCCTGTCTGGGATTACAGCGCCGCCTCCGGCGGCCACCCTTCCCAATGAAACCCTTGCAAAAAGAAGAAGAAGAAGCTTCCGTTCTTTCTACGTGTCCATCTCATCCATGTCTTCATTTTCTTATTTCTGTCACAAGCTCCAGGTCTGCATACCAAGACCGTTGACAGAGGAGTGGGTTTGAAAATTTTTACAGCATGTGTTGATACAATCACAGCATGCAAATGCCGTAGCCAAGTCCCATTAAAAATTTAGTTTCGGGGAAGGGGGGACTGGTCCATAAGACCCCCCCCCACTCTGGATACGGGCATGCTTCATACACATAGAATATTTCATTGCTTTTCTAATCTCCCTTCAGTGGTGTCTTCGCAAAATAAATAGTATCGGAGCGCCTTACAAAATGTATTATAATGACACAAAACACCGAAATTAAATACGCTAAGTCGAAAACGGTTGGTGACGTTAAGCTAAATACGTTAAGCTAAACAATATAGCGTTATCAGTGCCGGATTAAGGTTTAGTGGGGCCCCCTAGACAATTTTTTTCCGGATCTGTGTACGAGTAATTACAGTAGGACCCATATATAACGAGGATCTTGGGACCAACGAAAATGCTCGATGTATCGCTCGCTATATCTATTCTGGAATTTAAATTTTAAACTTTGAAAATAAAATCGGTACAGGTAGTATATTTACATCAACGTACATACAAAGACCTCTAAAAATGTGGCGGAAATTCGTGCCGCGATGAACTTACTGTTCTAGTGATAAGGTCTGATTAGCAACGATTTTGAAGCAGAGTTGAGTTTTCACTGCGCCGGGGCGCGTCTCTCCATTCCCGGATCGATTCAGACACTTGGCGATGGAAAGGCTTGGCGGCAAAAAAGCGCTTCGGCGCTAAACGGTCGATTCTAGCTACTTATAGCAGGAAAGTTCACTAGACCGTAACGGGCGAGCGCATGTGTCGCATCGTATTTTGATTATGAATTAGTATTTTTATAAATAAATCAGTACTTACCTGAATCACAGAGACCGAACTAGGGGGAGACCCCACAGAACCCTCGCTCGTCGCTTCGCGACTCGTGCCGTTTCGATCACATTCGATGTGCGCTGTCTGAATCAGTACAAGCGTAGGCGGGCGATAAGCGGCAACCTTGTATAACCCGGGCCAGCTAGCTTACCGTTAGGTGTGAAGCGGCAATCTTGACGCCATTGCCAGTTTTCGTCGCTCGACGCCAAGTATCTGGATCGATCCGGTAATGGAAACACTCCGCCGGGCTCCTGGAAAAAAGCGGGCCCTACACATTTGTCTCGCTTGTCGATGTGATAATTTGGCCCTGAACGTCATAGTTTTTAACCACATGTGTATTATTATTAATGCATTTTTGGAAAATGGTTCTTATCCAAAAACAACTTTCTACCACATTTTGAAATTGGTCTTTAGTGTTTACACATTCATATTATATATAATTTGATGTTTTAGAACGTTTGTTTGTGGTTTTACGGCTCAAGGACTACAATGGTCATGCTGTGCCGGGACCTGTTATTTTCCAAGGAATCCGAAACTCCCAAGGAATAGGAAACTAAACCCCGCACTACAGTGAGCAATATGATCTTTATAAGATATATGAATAAGCGTTCTTTGCACGGTTGGGAGTCGAACCCGAGTTAACGGCGCAGTAGGCGAACGCGTTACCACAGGGCCTTTGAAAGTCGAGAATAGTAGATTAGTATGCTCAAGACATACGTCATATACATAATACAATATAATTAGTATGCATCAAGGCGTACATCATATACATAATACACGTAGTATATGAAAATATTATGCACGCATACGAAGTCTTGCAAAGCAAGTTTATATTCATACCCTGAAACTTACGATTACAACCTGTATAAATCAACTTTGTCTCATGGGCGTCCACATGGAAGAGGGGGCTCGAGCCCCTCTAGCCCTGTAAAATATTTGATTTGACCGATTCTGCTATGCATTTACTTTCAAAAGTTTTACAGTCACATCAGTGGCGGATTTATAAAATTGCCGCCCTTAGGCACAGCCTGTACTGCCGCCCCCTCCCTCCTTTACTAAGAAAGGAATATTTGTTTAAAAAAAACGCATATCATACTCTTAACATTTGATATGTAAAGGAGATTTTTCATATAATTATTCAAACTAATAAGATACAACTCGAAATTATTGCTACCATAATCGCCAACTTCGTGGATTCGAGACATTTTTTGAATCCACAATAATTTTAGTTTGGAATCCTGGAGCCTCTGATGTTTTTGCGCGTATTTCGCGTATTTTGGAAAAATGCACGTATCACATCCTTGCATGAATTTTTTCGTTATGAGTTCAAATTTTTCATTATTCATTCGTTTACTATTAGTATATACAAAAAGCGTGTTAAGCCTCGATTTATAAATGGGCAGGCTGGGCAAATGCCCAGGGCGCAAAATTTTTAGGGCCCCTTCGTCTTTCGATTCTGTAGTTTGTATTTGCAGGCAAGTTAAAGTAGTCGCCTATATGTCATCGCTATTGGGGAAACAGGGTAATAATTAAAAGAAACATTGTTTTTTCAACATTGTTGAGTTCGGAAAATTTTATATTGAAGCACTTCGATGCCGCCTCTAGGCCTGCGCCTTGTTTGTGTGCCTACTGAGAAATCCGCCACTGAGTTACTTTAAAATAAGGTACTTTTTAGCTCATTACTAATTGTCAAGCAGTATCAATTATTTTTGTAGCATTTTAGTATCTTGTACATACATTAAAATGTTTGACAGCCTTAAGAAGGAGGTAATTTTTCTCAGCTCCCCAACCCCCCCTCCCATTAGACGTACCTATATGGGCGCCCATGCTCTGTATAAAATCTAAACGAAAGAAAAACGAAATTTCCTTCATCTTTAAGAAGGAAAAAGTTCCTTTTAAGATTGTTTTTGTCGTGGGGAAAAGTGTTTTCGATCTACTTTTGCTAAAAGCGGGTGACACACTTTATAAGATAAAAGCTACATTTACTAAATTGCATATGGCATGGGTGAACTAGCTAACGATAGCACATCGCTCAAAGGATGTACTCCAAATGGGGCGGAATAATTACATACTGTCTGTAAAAAAAAAAGAAAAAAGAAAAAAAAAAGGAAGAAAAGAAACCACTATCCTGACACAAACATATTTGTCATAATTAAATCTGTTTTCATATTGAAAGTTCGTTTTTAAATAGAAGGGGGTGGGTTTTACGGATGGGCATGGCGGTCATGAGACTGTGCAGGACAGTCAAACTCTGCTTTTAAATATTGAGATAAGATAAACTTTATTCAGAAGAATCACACTGATTACAAACACTTTAATACAATACTGAACATACAGTGGTTCACCTGGGCAGCAATGGGTAAAGACAATTATGTCTGACAGAGCCCATGCTGCCCCAAGTAGTGATATTTCGTTGCATAAGATAGAAAAGTGTTAATCCAAAAAGTGTTTATAAAGAAGTTTTTTCAAACAGAGGGGGGTGAGTTTACTGATTGTAAGGAAGGGCGTTCTATACTTTGAGACCATAACAGCCCATTCGCATCGGCCCTCGATTAGTTCTAGAAAATTCGGATATGTAATTGCTTGCTGTTCTTGTGAGATGTGTGGTTGGGTAATTGAAGAGAAATGATTTTAGGATGCCGTGAAGATTTGATAGCATTGAACATAAATGTGGAGGCTTTAAAATAGAAAAGTTCGTCAATTAAATGAATGTGGAAACGTTTCTCAATTTCCAAAATGTGACGAGTAGAACTTTGGTATGGAAGAAGGTGGAGTTACCTTTTTTGAAGTGAGGCTAAACGATGTATGTTTGATTTTGACGTGTGACCCCAAATTAGTAGGCAGTAATATAAGTTAGAGAAGAGATATTAAAGAATAATATAGACTTAGTAAGATTGAGGTAGGCAGATGGAAGCTAGTGTTTTTAATTATACCAATATTTCTACTTAGTTTAGAACAAACTATATGAATACGCGAATCCCATTTTAGGTTGGCCTGGAGGGCAATACCAAGGAAATTAGTTTCTAGAGAAAAGGGAATAGGTTTATTGTTTATGATAAGGCTGAGGTCATCCAAAATAATTTTTTTTTTTATTGGTGAATAGCAAACATTTTGTGTTTAAGGTGTTTAATGTTAATAAGTTAGTAGAAGTTAGTAAAATATATGATATGGCTATTGACTCGTTGAATTAAATTATCAATTTCGAAATGGTTAAAAAAGATGATCGTGTCATCTACAAAACAAAGTGGTTTGAAAAGTACAGGTAAGAAAAATATATCATTTATATAAAAATTAAATAATAAAGGTCCAAGAATGGACCCCTGTGGAACTTCACATCGTATAATACGAAGCGGAGAACGGTTACCATTCAAATGACAAATTGTTGTCTATTGATTAAGTAATTTCGAAATATGTTATTACAGAGATCACAAACGCCGGCTAATTCCAATTTGAAAAGTAGTCTTTCATGATTGATGGTATCGAAGGCTCTGGAAAGATCAAAGAAAACACCGATTACTGATTTTTTTGAACCTAAGGATGAATATATAAAATCGGTAGCTGATAGTAATGCATATTCAGTTGATCTGCCTTTACTAAAGCCAAATTGGTTATTGTGTATAATATTCTTGTTTTCTAAGAAGCTATATAATCTATTATAAAGAAGCTTCTCAAAGATTTTTGCAAAAACAGTAATTACCGTAATAGGTCTATAGTTAGAGATTTCAGTCCTTGAACCTTTTTTAAATGTCGGAGTAATAACTGAAATTTTGGTCATTAGGAATAATTCCACTGGTAAAGGTTAGGTTATAAGTGGAAATTTAATGAACTCCGCGACGAATTTCACAGCTATTGGGCGAATACCATCATATCCAGGGCCTCCGAACTAATCAATTTCTCCCAGGATCTTATTTATTTCAAAATTAGTAATAGGCGACAAGAACATAGAGTCACTAATTAAGTAATCATAACAATAATTTTTGAGATTCAATATATTAGAATGAATATTCTTTAAGTATATAGGGAAAATCAATAAAATAATTATTGAAAGCAGTGAGCTTTTGTGTGTCAGTTGCTAAGATTTTATTTTCATTAATAAGGTCTCCTATTGAGTTTTGGAAAAAAATTTTCCGGCCAAGTAATTCATTTAATTTAGATCAATTTTTTTAGGTAGAATTTATAAAAAATTTCATTAAATAAGAGCGTTTGGCAAATTTTATTTTTTTATTTAATTTATTTCTGAAAATGTAGAAGGCAGAAAGGTTATTCATTGATCTGTTTTTTAAAAAGATAAAATATAATTACTTTTTTATCCTAATTTCACGTAGAAGTAAATTGGTTATCCATGGCTTTCTAATTTTCCCATTCCTGGAGATCGTAGGGAACAGTCCAAAGTAAATAAAAACGAAATTCGCTTAACTTTAATAACGATTTTTTTCAATAATATTAAGTACTTAACAACAGCATGAAATTTACATACAAAAGGTTAAACACTGGTAAAATAGCAATGAAAAAGATCACTCAAGCTTTCGGACGCATCAGCAGCAGTCCTTCATCAGGAGTAATGACGATGTTATGTTTCTGTCTCTTTTTATACTTGAAATTTCTGGAAAACCCTTCATCAGAGTAGTCCCGCAGAATGGAAAAACCCAGTGGGAACCAATGGGAGGCCTCCAATGGGAACCAATGAGAAACCTGTACTGTGGGGTACCTAATGTTGGGAAATCCCATACATTTCAGAGTAAGAGTTGTTTGTAAGTTTCTGGAAGTGGTTGTGATGTATTAATGGCTTTCCCGTGTAGTTTGTAAGTTTCCCAAGATTCTAAGAAGAGTCTACTATTCTTGTTTGTGATGTGACGGTGTAGTATTTTTGTTGAGTCCCAGTCGGGTTCGTGTCCGTGTTGTAAAGCGTGTTCTGCCAGACGTGAGGCTATGTCTCCTTTCGCGAGTGCTTGTTTGTGTTCTTTTTTTCTTGTTTTGATCATTCTTTTTGTTTGTCATATGCAAAGAACATTACATATGACAAACAATCACATTACATATGATTGTTTGTCATATGTAATGTTTGTTGCAGTCTTTGCATGGTGTTTGCATGAAATTATTATTAAATTTAAAGGATGGAGCAGATAACAAAAGACGGCTGAATTTCTTTCTTTGCACTTAAGGATATAAGAATACCCATGCTACTTGCTTTTAACACACTAACACTTGGGGATAAAGACCGTGAAATAGGCCTTTATCCCCAGGTGTTCGTGTACAGGACTCATCTTTCGGTAATACGTCAATGTCGCACCTGCTCAGCCTTTCATGTTTCTTTAGGCATTAGCAGCACGATAATTTAAAGTTCCGGGACTGCTTAGTTGTGTTCATTGGGCAAGAAATCCAATTTCAAAGCCGTACTAGCGAAAACTTTTTGCAGGTTGTGAAACACCTACTGCACTGGACTAAAGGCTGTAGGAAGAATCTGTATTGTGGAGTTAGGCAGATCTTTTTTTTTTTCCTTTAGACGGGTTGAAGGGGCATCTGCCCTTAGTTTTTTTAGAATATAGGCAAAATCGTGTTTTTGCGTCTATTTTTTTTTTTTTGCCCCTTCCCAGTTTACGCTACATTTAACCCTCAAAAAGTTATACCTATGGTGGGGCGTGTTTGGGAACTCTCATTTTTAAACAGCATGAATTTTGGAATTCATTTTCATTATTTAAAGTGACTTGGACTTTGGAACGTATTATCATTCTCCATGCGTGAATAGGTAGGTCTTTGGAATCAGAGTGCGGCACGTCTAGGGATTACGCACTAATAAATCGAAGCAGGGGCATAATAATTAAAAACTTATGGGAGGGGCTCAACTAGCTTTTAAAAAAAATAATGTGATTCGAAAATTAAAGAGAAAACTATGCCTTGATATCCAATGGAAGGGGGTTGGGCCCCCAAACCCCCTTTTTTTTTACCCCACTGTATAAAAGAGTGTGTGAATTGGGCGTAGAACCCGCAAGTAATTAGACCCGAAAACGAACTAACTTCCCCCACGTAGTCGAATTACAAATAGTTGATCGTAAGTCTTTTAATGTTGTTGGAAGTCGAGCCCGTTATTCCGGGTTTGACACCTAACGGTACGAAAAATGACGCTTTCTGATCATAGGCGTAGCAAGAGGGCGGTTTTGGGGGGTTATAATCCCCTCATCTCAATGAAATTTTGTATATTTAACATAGGAATATATGAGTTGTATCTCTGTAAACCTTTCATCCAGCATATAACCCCTCCTTGTGAACTTTCTGCCTACGCCTATGAAGGCCCGGATTTTTATGCATAAAATTTATCCCAAATAATATGAAAAGATCCTCAAAATTTATTACGAAATATGCACGAAAATATGCAGAAATATGCAAGTGCATAGAAATCTGGACCCTATTCATAAGAGATGTTTCGAAATGAATGAGATGACAATTTATTGAAACAGTGCAAATGTTCTTGAAATTATTACATAATATGCACTGAAATGCATAAAAAATATCACTTTGTTACGTCCTTGAATATGAGTATGCACAAAATTAACACAAAATACACACCACAATGTATGAAATGAGTATGGAGGGAGATATATTTGAAAATATGGTATCATAAGCAGTGGCTTGGGCCCAAGGACGTCGGCAGGGTAAAATCTAGGAAGGGGGATGGGAAAGGCCTTAAAAAGTGAAAATTTTCTATCTCACCTTTTAAATTTTGCTTTTTTTTTTTTTTCCAAAGAAAATCGAAATATAGGGGAGAGCAATAGCCCTTCCTTGCCTATACCTGCCATGATTTGGGGTGGAAAATATTACACTTGGTCTTGACTTGGAAAGTATTTCGCACATTGAGAAATACCACCATGGAAATGTTGAGACGTATAAAATTATTTTTTACTTTAATGTTATCCAATTATATCATTTACAATGGAAACATATTCTGTAGCATTTTTTTCTTTTCATTTTTACTTAAAATTAAATTAAAAAAATGAAAAAAAAAGAAAGAAAGATAGAAAGGAACACCGAATTAGTCTAATTACAAGCGGATTGTAAAAATAAATACTTTTTGACAATTTTGTAAAAAATCTGCAGAAATATTCAAAATATGCTGACAAAGGCGAAATATGCAAAAACATGCATAGAAATCCAAGCCCTACTGGTTACTGTCCGTTCACAAAAAGGAGTCTGATGTAAAAACAGGTTTTGTGGCGACGACACCTGTTGTTTCTGTCTTTTCCACCGACCTTCTTTTTGTGAACGGACAACTGCTCACTGTAGTCCAGGGGTTGGTTTCCTAGCTCTTAAGAGGTTCAAATTCTTCGCGAAAGCATGTCCACTACCAGGAGCGGACACGAACTTTCATTTTGGAGGGGGAGGGTTTAAGGACAGAATTTGCCATGGTCTTGGAATAACACCCTTCATTTATCATGAAAGTTGGAATTTTTTACAGTGAAAAAATATATTTTGGGGGTCATGACCCCTGTGACCCTTCACCTGTATCTGCGCTTACCTACTACCCTACAGTAGCGAAGTGGCAACGCGTTCTTTTATGTTGCCGTCAACACATATTCGATTTTCAATGGAATTGTAGAATTTTCGAATCGTTTTGCTTTTCTGCACACCGTAGATTGGGGTTAGGTTCCTTTGGCAGCAGAGGTTCAGATTCCTCGGAAAACTATAGATCCCAGTGCAGAATGACTTCTGATGCCCTTGGTCGTAAGAAAAACATCCGAAAGTCTAGTGAATGTTATTACATACGAGGGCTGTTCGAAAAGTAGTACCCGTTTTATAACTTAAAAAAAACCAGCAAATATTTTGGAAAACCTTTTATTTTACAACAACATACCCGGCACTACTTTTATAAAGTCAGCATATACATTCAAACACTTGTCATAGGAAGTAATGAGTTTTTCTATTCCTGCCTCATATTCCTCCGCCCATAGTTCCTTAAGAAAAGTAGTGACCCCTTCTTTCAGGTCTTCATCTTCATCACTGTAAAATTTGTTCCTCCCCCAAAAGTCTTTCATAAGCCCATCTGGCTTCTGATTTTCATCTTTTTTTTTTTAAAAAAAATTGAAAGACTTTTTGGAAGGAACAAAATTTCACACTGATGAAGGCCTGGAAAAAGAATCACTACTTTTTTCAAAGAGCTAACGGCGGAGGAATATGAGGCAAAAATAGAAAAACCCATTACTTGTTATGACAAATGTTTGAATTTATGTATTGACTAATTAGAAAGGTAGTGTAAGGTATGTTTTTATCAAATAAAAAGTTTTCCCAAAAGTCTTTGCTGGTTGTTTATTAACTATAAAACGGGCACTGCTTTCCGAACAGCCGTCGTTACAGAGATGAGATCTTCAGAGAAGCGTAACTGACAAGGTTTAGCACTTGCACAGTGGTGCGGCAACGTAATCCCAGGCGAAATCAGGGGCAGACGCAGAATTTCATTTTGGGGGGTCAAGGACAGAATTTGCCATAGTCTTGGAATAACACCCTTCATTTTTCATGAAAGTTGGAATTTTTTACAGTGAAAAAATATATTTTTTGGGGGTCATGATTCGTGTCCACCCTCTGTGTCCGCCCTTGGGCGCAATTGCGTTATTTAGGAAAACCACGCTTTGTATTTGGTGTATGTGTGTGGGTGTGGGGGCCCACTTTTTCTAAATATACCACTGATTAGTACGAGGTTGGCTACCAGGCCTACAACTAGGATGAAGGAGCAAATGGGACAAGGCAAAGGGCAAGGGCATATGGGATACCCGGGGATTGTTATATGTGTGTGTGTGTGTGCTCAGCAGATGGGATATTAAATATTATAGGCGAAATGCTTGCCATTTATTCTGTAACAAATGCGCACTGTTGCCAAGCTCAATTGTGGGTAATGATTGTATATGGCAGAAAAGCGCCAACAGCATATCAGTAATAATATTTTATTAATAATTGAATATTATTAAGACAAAGTGGACTAACCCAAACTGGCGCAATTTCCGTTTTGTTTGTTTATGGCGCAAGTGTAACATGGTCATACTACACCAGGACTTACAGCTTTCTTAAGAATCTGAACTCTTTCGTTTAAGGAACAACCCCCCCACCTCCCCGGATCCTTAGAAAAAATAGGAAAGCGCAGGATACTTGCCAAAACAAAACCCCGAATATTTGGATGGTATTAAAGTCGAAATTTTTTCCTCATCATAGCCGTTGATGTGGTAATATTAAATGATAAATTTCTCATAAAGAAAAGAATGATTGAACGGTGTCTGGTGGAAGCCGAACCCATGACCGCTTGGTCTCCGGCCAAGTGCTTTTCCAACTAAACTACAAATGACCGATTACCTTCCCCTCTCCGGGAGCATATAAAGCTTCACTGTAGACGAGTTTGCACGGTCTGGTGCTTTTTAAACCAAATTAACGTCAAAGAAGCGAACGTCCGAAAAGCGAATCTAGCGTGATATTAAAGAAGAGAAATTTTTATAATCATAGCCGATGATGTGGTAATATTAGATGATAAATTGCTTGCAAAGAAAAGAATGATTGCACAATGCTTGATGGGAATCGAACTACCTTTTTTTTTGCGAGTAATTTATCATCTAATTTGTATGGTAGTTCGGTGGATGGATTATTTTGGCGTAGGAATTGAAAAGTTCATTCCGCACCAAGCATGGTAGCCAAATGTGTTATCACTAGATCACCGCAGGGTTGCACAAATTTCGTAAATAAGCCATTAAAGCGCATTAAATATTAACATTAATGTTATAGTGCATAGGTTTTATTTATGTTGGGTAGAGCGTATCAACGCGTTTTAGACAGACGTCTAGGTCCCTCACCAAAGAAGATACGATTTCTGAAGAAGGGTAGCAATGTTCGTCTGAAATGCGTCAGTACGCTCTATGCAACGTAAAAAATCAATACAATGTTAATGCTAATATTTAATATATTTTATGTAGTGCAACGTCGATTTTATGTTTAAGCCATTAAAGTTCAATCAATCAATCGACACATATTTCGCCAATACGCACAATTATGCACAAAAAATTTCATAGACTGTATTGATCGGATATTACCTTATCATAAAGGGATAAATGGAAAGGAACAGAGTTTAGATCATTATATCATAAAATCCCCCCCCCACATAGTTATAGATTAGCCAAAAAAAATTAAAATCTCACAATTTATGAGTTAGTCCATTTTGCAGTAAAACTGTTCATTTAGCTTTTCAGATAATTAAATTTTCTGGTAAATGCAAGACACTTTTAGGATTTAGTGCAAATTAATCGCAATTAGTGCTGTTTCAACTAGCGGGCCGATTTGATCTAATACATAAAACCATAAGTGAAAAACTTATTTGTCCACAATTTACGTAGTTCAAAAATTTAGAAACTAGAATTCTTCATCTTCTGATTTCATATTGCTTTGGTCAGAAGTGCGAATGTTTATCAAATATTTCCTATGGGACACGCAGCATAGAAAATGCTAGAAATCCCTGCCTTACATGGCAATATCGCTTGTAGAATTAATGAACTTCAAATTTTGGACTTTAATTTGTCGCTAAAGTTGAAAACCTTTTTAAAAAGTATTTTTACATGCATTTTATCGCGTTTATTGTACTAAATAGTAGCATTTAAAATGTATATGTATGAGAAAAATAGTCGCATTAACATAAACTTGAAAATAGTGACAAGTTAAAAATCATCCCGTCGTCACACGCACACATACACAAATTTATAAAAACTTTATTCGTTACCCTTCTTCTCGGCTGTAACCGAACTGATATATTCCACACATTATGAACATAATGGGAGACTTATCGAGGGAAGGGACCTACAATTTTACGAAGAATCCGAACCACAATAGTTGGACTAATTGAAAACGCACGGCGTCGATACTTGCCATACAGTTATAGTAAGTGAAAGTCAAGGCTGTTGCCACATTATTCAATAAAAAAAAATACATGTATTTAAAATTATAAAGGGAATTCTACTCACCAGATTTAACGGGTTTTCGAGATATCCATCTCTTTTCATGACGAATCATGAAACACGCTATAAACCAAGGAATACTGATCTAAAAGCTGCACCACCACAACCTTTGTTTTTTAAAACTTATACGAGACAAAAGCGGGGAACGGGCTGCTGTTGCTCTTTATAGCTACAACTTCAGCAGCCCTTGCCCTCAGGCCTGTCATATTTAAGTAGGCCATCTTCAAGGTTGGTGAACAACGGCTTATACCTTTGTAACGGCTTATAACGATTTTTGCCCCATCCTTCTCTGCCCATCCATTTGACAGTCATTAAGCTTCAACCATATCAAAGACTTCATTAGACGGTTCATGAATCTTTCGGGGAAAGGAACTTTAAAAGCTCTATAAATGTAAATTAAGAAGTTTCTGAAAGGTCGTTTACCATCTGTTTTAAAATTATGGATTTTGGTGATACTAATAAAAGATTGGTTATTCATTGACGCGAGCATTAAAAGGAAGTTTTTAATTGCGGGAGTACTAGATATTCAGAAATCATTCGTTCATAACATACGTAAAAGGAGTTGTGAAGATTAACGAAGTTTTGGTGTCAACAACTATTTGGTAAATTCTAAAATGATATTAATTATAAACACAATTATTCAGTTAAGAGAACTTTCAACCATAAAATAGAAGAAAAAACGCCTTTTTTGTAATATGCATACACACAGAACTCTTTATTTATCTCTAAGGCAGAGGCGGTTTTAGGTTAAGGCGAATCAGGCGACCGCCTAGGGCAGTGATTTTCAATAGGCGGCCCGCGGACTAGATCCGGTCCGCGAACAGCAAAATCTGGACCGGTTACAAAAGATAAGAAACTGAATTTTTTTTTTCTAGGGGCGGATAATTTTTTTATAGAGAGGGCTAAAGCTTTTATCTCAATGTTATTTCATTGAATAAATACATTTCTAGGGGGGGCTTAGCCCCCCCCATGTCTATATAGTGTATAAGATAATTTCGTTTTCATATCTTCTGGCCCGCCGACCGAAAAAATTATTTAAAATGGCCCGCGAGGGGAAACTAATTGAGAACCACTGGCCTAGGGCTTCACACAATACTTCATTAGTTACATAGATTTTTCTAAACTTTGAAAAACTTTATACGAAAATTCAAATATTTGTTATATTAAAAAATAAATAAAAAAACAACTTTACCAGTAACTATTTCAAATAGTGTAAAATCTCTGTTTAAAAAAAAGAAAGAAGGAAATTAATACAAAATATTATGTCTCTATAACAAAAAACGAAGTTTAATTTATGGCCTACGGATAGGAAGTGAAAAAGGAAAAGAAATTTTAAATAAGATGGGAATGCGGTTGAAAAGGAGACATTTTTTTAGGGACTAGCTTTCATACCGTCCCTTAAGTAAGTCGTAGTAATTATAACACGTTTGGCTTAATTTAGTTATTTTTGAATTTCAAAATAAATTCATCAGATGAAAAAAAGAAGAGTTTTAATAAATATTACTGATTCCATTACTAAGACCTACATGTAAGCTTAATTTATTTGGAAGTCCCGTTAAGGCATCGATCCCATCCTAAGTTATTTAACACGCTGCAGTCGTATAAAGTAAGCGAAGAGTATAAAGTATTTGCGAACAATTTTAGGTATGGATGAGCTTTATTATACAATAATTTTTGCCACCCACGTATATGTAGCTCAAACTAGAGCTTATGTAATTTTGGAGAAAAAGAGACGCTTTCCCCATCCTGGATTCGAACCAGGGTCCCTCCGTTTAGCCCGGAGTGTCTTGGACCGCTAGACGAATGAGGACAGGAAACAACGCTCTCTTTCTCCGTATGTAAAGATGTAAGATATTATTACCCTCCGCAGGGATAACACAATTGCCAAATATGGTCAACACAAGAAAGCCTCCGGGGCGAGATTTTTGTGAGTTTTCGTGGGGGAATTTATTATACAATAATTTTTGCTTTCCCGTCAAAAAAATCTCGCCCCGGAGGCTTTTCTGTGTTGACCATATTTGGCAATTGTGTTATCCCTGCGAAGGGTAATAATATCATACAGTAAGTTTTATGTCGAATGAGAATATTGTAATTTGAGCAATAATTTAGGTATGAAGTTCAAGTAAGCTTGCAAAACTAATCTATAGTGTTCAAATTAAATATTAATATATTCTGTTACAAACACTTGAGTCATTGATTAAATACGATCAGTATTTAAATGTATATTTCATTTCCTTTTAGTATTTTGCTTCTCTTCCCTTGTCTTCCCCTCTTCATCAAAAAACATTTAGAAAAGCTTTCAACTCCAGTGGAACCCACTGTATAGTACTGTAAAGTACTCACAGTATAAATAACCCACTGTATAGTACTGTAAAGTACTCACAGTATAAATAACCCACTGTATAGTACCCACAGAACAGTAGAGCACACAATTAATGAGTAGCTAGATATTTCAAGGAAAATATAGATTTTGTTTGGCACAGATTAAGTACAATAGAATTCAATTGCTTTTAATGACCAAGATTTTTGCGGGTGGGATATGGCGAGCATTTTCTTTGGCCCCAAGTTCCTTGTTATATGCGGGTCCTCTTGTATAGGGTCTTGGATAATACACCCTGCCTTGGGCCCCCCCAAACTCTGGGGAAGCTTCTGCTCTGAAACAGTTTACGGTAACAGAAAATTTTAGAGCAGTTAATTACTCTCACGATGGAAGAAGCTATTTCGGAATATTTACTTTCATGACGAATGAAGCTTCCCGAAATAGTTGTTTTCATGATGGAGAAAGTTTTTTCAGAATAGTTATTTTTTATATTTTTATATATTTTTAAAATATTTTTTATATATTTTTATATATTTTTATATATTTTTTATATTTTTTATATGTTTTATATTTTTAATAGTTTTAAATAGTAGCAAAGTTATCAAGTAAAACTTTACTAACGACATAAAAGAAAAGGTGGTCTTGTACCATTATTTAAAATTAGTTTTAAATATAAATTGTAAATTAATTTATAAATTATTATAAATAATTAGAATTAGTTATAAATTATTGTAAATAATTAAATTAATTTATAAATTATTATAAATCATCAAATTAATTTATAAGTTATAATAAATTATTACAAATCATTGAATTAATTTATCAATTACTGTAAACTAGTAGATTAATATACTACTTTTAAAAAATAAAAGAGTAAAGTCTTAAAAATTAAACGCGGAAATGAAATGAGCGGACAAAGTTAATTAACTACTAATTAACAAATTAATTAATAAATCACAAGGAGATTAAGAAGAAAAAGGGCACAGATGGAGTAAACATAATAAATCGAGGAGAAAATCAGTGGACACTTTTGAAATATAGGAAAAGGAAGAGAATATAGGAAGAAACAGAAAAAATATCACCATACAAATATTTACATTAGAGTACAATATACAGGAGAATTGCCACAGTGTTAGCGGAAAACACGATTTTTATACTCTTTCCAAAGCACTAAAAATCAGACGTAAGATATACGGACGTATATATCTTGCAGTTTCCTGACCAAAAACAAAAGAGAACTTTCTCTACTAGATAAAAGATAACTTTGTTTCCACGGAATTTTGAGGTCGTTTTTCTTTTCTTGAACACCACTGATATTTTTCTGACAAAGATACGTGTAAAAAATACTCTATAATAGGTAATGTGCTTTATTTTTACACACAGACTACTTTAAAATTCAAAACACGCATTTTAACAATAGCAAAAATTCCAGTGATATTCCAAGAAAAGTGTTTCCTAGCAAGGAAAGCTATTTTTTGCGCATTTTATGCTGAAAAGTCTGTATCTTTTGTTGGTGGTACATCGCAGAAAACTTTCAACTTTGTTGACGACATACAAAAATTTAAACCACAGTTCATCAGAAAGCTAGTATTTACAATGCATTCAATAACTTTACAGGTTTTCCACCAGGCCCATATACAGGGTTTCAAAGGGAGGAGGAGGAGACTGGTTTTTTTTTGATAGACAATATTTTTAGAAATTTTATTTTGTAGTCAATATTGTTATTCTAATGTGAGAAAATCTTCAACTTAACCGCCCTTTGTCCATGGTCGTGGTTTCCACAATTTGTTATGTAATGTATTTCTACCGGTATCTTGTTTTAAACCAACACTCGATAATACAAAAAAAAAAAAAATAAATAAATAAATAAAAAGGACATGTTCATGTTATACTACTGTGATGGCGACTAGGGATGAGCAAAGATTAGTTCATTCTAGCATTTTAATTGTATTTTTATCTAAATTTTTCTCCCCTATACATTTTTATCCCAGTGTTTTTTTTCATTGTATTGCATTTTTCACGGGCCTTTACTTATATAATATTATAGAGTGAGCGCTCGATTACCTAACCTAATAGGGAAGAAGGGTTAGTTAGAAAATTCCTGGACCTTCTTCCCGACATTGATGGAAATTTTTAATTCAATCATAATACATACGCACAATTTTGTTTCCCAATCGGTAAAAACAGGATGAATGCTAACTATCCGGAAGTTTCTTACAAATTAACTCATTTGTCACAAATTAACACATTTGTCATAAATTACATCATTTGTCAACATTACAAATTAGTCAGTTGCCAACTGGTCATGGAAGATTTAACCAATATTTCCAACGTTTCGTTTTAGAGAATCTTCCTTATGTTTCTGTGATGAAACTGCCGAAGAAACAGTGGATCATGTCATTCTACTGTGTCTAATGGCGGAAACTTCTAGAATCGGCATGCTTAGGGAAGCAGCAATCCATGGAGAAGAATGGCCACTAGCACTTAATGAACTGGTTTTTAAACTACTTTTCCGCAATTTTTGTTCACCTCTTTTTAAGGTTTTCGAACTATCTTCCCATGTAAATACAGTGCTGTTTGCTCGGCCAACTTTTCCAAAAACTTTCACATGCACTCTAACACGCATTCAGCGATTTTTGGATTTTTCAACTGGATTTTTTGTAACTCTCTTCACTTTAGTGCGTTTGTGGAATTCCATCAGTGGCCTGAACTTATTTAAAAGACTGCCCATTGTGTGTTTCATACTGTTTCTCTCAATTAAATTGTATTTTTTTTTGTACATTACATATACAGGGGTTGGGCAAAAATATGGAAACACTTTGCAAAGAGCATATAACTTTGACTAACATGACGTAGGACCATCTTTGGCATTCAGAAATGCCTGCAGTCTTCTTAGAACGGATAATTTCTTCTTATAGATATCTTCTTATAGATATCTTCTTATAGATATAATCTTCTTAGAACGGCTCTCAGGAGAATATCGTAACATTCTTTCTGCAAAATATTGGAAGTTCCCTTAATGGTGATGGAGGTGGGTATCGAGAGTTGCATTAGAACCAACAGACAGCACCACCTATAAAGTTCTCTATTACACAAATGCAAATTAAGGCATGAATTTTGCAAGGTGTTTCCGTATTTTTGCCCAGCCCCTGTACATTACTCATATTTTTGTCGATGTGCCATATAAGCTATAAAAAGAGAACATCGAAACTACTACTGAATACTACTACTACTAATATACTAAAAATGCTACTACGAATATACTACTAAATGGTGAATGTTAAATAAATACCTTTTCCTTCTGAGAAACACACATACACACACACACACACACACACACACACACACCGTATAAAATACCGCAATTATCACCACTTGACCTTTTTTTTGACAAACGAAAATAATAAATAACTAGTAAAATTTGACACTGGTCGGAATATACGAAATACAAATGAAGAAGGTAAAAGATATTTACCGTCTGCAAAAATATTCGCAACGTTTCGAGAACTACTGTTCCCTTCATCAAGCGAAAGTGTCAAGGAAGTGTAGGTGTTCGGTATTTATACCCCAACTTTACTTTTCCCCAAAGCTATCCCGCACTCGGGTTTTTCCCCCTGCCTGAATCTGGATTTTCTAAGAACTGTTCCCCACTTGGTAATCCCTCCCCCCCATCTTAATCTGGTTTTCCCCATCTCCTAGCAAAAATGCGGTAAGGTTCAGGCATCGATTTTGCGATGTTCATCGCCTTACTTCGCATTCGAAAAGTCTCCCAAGACTCCAGAAAAAGTCTACAATAGCGAGAAGTTACATTTTTATGAAGAACTTTATGAAGAAAAAAGTGAAAGATCGGGAATTCCAATGGATGCATTAATTTGAATAATTCTACCAGATATCCTGCATAAAGACCATCCAGCAACTACTGGCCAAGGTAAATATATGAATCAGCAATTTCTAGCTCAATGTTGTCAACTTGTATTTTTGTTTCCTCTACGAAATTATTGAACATGATCTTAGTTTTTTGTAGGTTCATCTTGAGTCCAACTTCTTCACTTCTAGTTGAGAGCTCCTGTACCATGTCTTGGAGTTCTAATGGGTTCGTTGAAAAAATAACAATGTCATCAGCAAACCGCAGATGATTTAAATATTCACCATTTATTTTTATTCCCTTGTTATTCCAATTTATCAGCTGAAAAATCATCTGTTTTGGTATCTTTATGTAACCGAAATTTTGCACTTGCATTTTTATACACACGTTTCACCATGTCAATGTACACATCCTCAATGTCTGTTGATCTTAAAGAGTTGATGACTGCTGATGTTTTTATAGAGTCAAAGGCCTTCTCATAGTCAATAAATGCAACACACAATGGAAGTTCATATTCATGTGTTCTTTCAATTAATTCTCTTAATACTTGAATATGGTCCACTGTACTGAATCCACTTCGAAATCCAGCTTGTTCTCTTGGTTGAGCTGCATCTAATTTTTTCTGCAGGCGATGTGTTAGAACTTTTGTGAAGATTTTATAAATAGCAGGTAACAAGCTAATTGGTCGGTAATTTTTCAAATCCTCTTTATCACCTTTTTTATGCAAAAGAATTACTGTTGCAGAATCCCATTGGTTTGGTATGTTACCGCTGTTAAGACATTTGGTAAAGAATTTTGCAAGTATGTCTTCTACATATTCTCCAGCTTCTTTTAGGATATCTAATGTAATACCATCATCACCAGGGGCTCTTCCTTTCTTCATATTTTTTATTGCAAATGAAACTTCTTCTTTTAAGATTTTAGGAGCTGTTCCTTCGACTATTTCAATGTCTTCGTTTAATCCACTGTTACTTTCGTATAGATTTTTGTAGAATTCTTCAACTCTTCTAAGTATTTCTTCCCTATTTCTTGTTACGGTGCCATCCTCTCCTCACGCAATGATGCTTCTTCCCAACGATGTCTCCCTTTAACAACCCTAAGGCTCTTGTTGTTTTCAATGGCTTCCTTACTAACTCACAATTGAATTTTCTTATATCTTCATGCTTTTAAAAGAAGAGTTTTGCTGTAAAGTTCTATGCACTAACTTGAACTGGTATTTTGATTGTCCACCTTCATATCTCTTCGCCTTTTCATGAGCTGTTTCGTCTTCTCAGATAATTTGCTATTGTGCTTTTTACAGGTTACACCACCAATTTCCCCAGCAGTTTCAACTATTGTCTTAACAATGTTTTCATTTGCTTCTGAGATATCACTTTCATCAATAAGTCCTTCCAGTGCAGAAAAGCGATTTTTTAATTCCAACTTGAATGCCTCGGTATTTTCTTTTAATTTCTTTAAATCCACCCTCTTACTTACTTGTTTCCTAATGAGCTTCTGTCGTTCTAATTTAGTATTTAAGTGCACTTTACATCTCACCATTCGATGATCACTTCCAGTATTAAATCTGTTCAGTACACTGCAATCTTCAATAATTGATTTCTTGTTTGCCAGGATATAGTCAATTTCACTAGTTCCCCCATTTGGGTGTTTCCATGTCCATTTTCTTTGCGGTTTCTTCTTAAAAAATGAATTCATGATGCTAAGGTTTTCAGCTTCTGCAAATTCGATGAGTTGATCGCCACGTTCATTCCTTTCCCCATATCCGTATTTACCAACCGATGTCTCTCCTTGTTCCTGTTGTCCAATTCTTGCATTGAAATCCCCCATGATGAGCTTGATATGTTGTTTCCCTTTGGTGTGTAACTCTTTGATTTCTTCATAAAATTCTTCAACCTCTTCGTCGGTATGGCTTGATGTTGGTGCATATACCTGTACTATTTGAAGTTGGTATCGCTGGGTTAGTTGAACAACAAGCCTCGCTGCTCGATCTGATGTACTTTCAACTTCCAGAAGACAGTCTTTAATTCTTTTGTTGATTAAGAAGCCAACACCACTTGTTCTTCCAGTTTCCGTTCCTCTATAATAAAACAAATGTCCGCTTTTCAGTTCCACCAACTCTTCACCTTTTCTTCTAACTTCACTGAGTCCTACAATGTCCCATTTGATCTTGTCTAGTTCCTCTTCCAATTCCTGAAGTTTTGCTTCAGAAGCAAGGGATCGTCCATTAAACGTAATATATATGTGTATAAAATTAGCCAATTGTTTTTGACCTTATTTTTTATATTAATAGAAAAATGTTATCATTAAAATTAGAAACATAGAACCTTACAATTATAAAACTACAAAATGAAATAAAGAATTGATTTATTGCTCTGCAAAACTTCATAAATCTTAACATGCTCCTCCCCCTCTCGCAAAAGCTTTACCTTACATTAGTGTTTTCCATTGCTTTACCTTGCCAAATATTGCAGTATCTTCAAATAAGGTCTAAACTTATTCCACTTAATAAACATCATCCAACGACAGCTAAATGTGTGCATTTGTCCCCTCATGTAAATGTCATTACATATTGGAACTCTCATATCACTGAAGATGTAGTAACATTGAAATAATGCATCCTTTTAGGGTTGAATAAAACCCAGGATATTTAAAAAAAAAACAAAAAACAACCCAGGTAGGCTTTTTTAGGTTTAATTGGATATTTTAAGGAATTATTATCATTAAAAACAGTTACTTAGGCTATTTTCAAATCTTTGCACAGATGGAAAATAACATAGCTTATCCTATATACTTCTAGTATTTCAGTCATTTAGAAAATGGCAAGGAAGAATTTGCAACCTCTAAAAATTTTAAAATTCAAACCTAGAGTTGCCATTATGTTCCATACATGGCATCTCATGAGTAACTGAGAGTTATTTACAATTTATGTTGAACAGAGATGGGGGGGAACTTTTTTATGTTGGAAGGCCTCATTACGTTAGCCATTACATAATACGGTCAAACTCAAAGAACTGCAATTGGATGCCTTTAAATGTACATTATATTTTAAAAGTGTAACTACATGTACTAATTTCAAAAGAAGAAAATTCTTAAATTAGAGATAATTGAATTTAAGACCAATAAATGCATGCACTGAAAATGCAAGTTTAATCTATCTCCTTTCTTTGGAGTGAGCAGGAATAAGAACTGCGTAACTTGCACTTGGTCTATGAGGTAGGTGATGGCATAGTGCCCAAATCCTATTTTTTTGAAACGGAATCTTTGTTTTTCGGCCTTATTTTCTGTTTTTGTTGTGTATCTTCTATTTTTCTGCAATTTAAAAAAAGAAAATCTTTACCTTTTCATTAAATGGGGGTTTTTTAAAGTAAAAATTCCTACACAAACTTGAAAGTTATTTTGTATGATGTCAAGCTTTTAAAAGGTCTAAAAAATATTAATATTCTTTAGAAATAATTGATGTTAACTCTGATAATCCGCTGTATTATAACTTTGTTGTATATAATTTTCTTTTCCATTTCATAAAAACATGAATAACATGTATAAGTGAATATTACTTGAATAAATGCAACTTTGAATTTGCAGTAAGATTTAATACATCGTTAAGCACTTTCGACCCATCACGGGCGGATCGTCATCAGAATGTAACAAGACTTTATGAAGTTATAAAGGGAAAACACAGTGTATTCCATACCCTGGTTCGAATCCGAAAGGACAGCATCTCTTTTTCACCTTTTTTTTTAAAAAAAAAACGAAAAACAAAAGAAGCAAGCAAGCTCTGGATTGAGCTGTTAAATTTATTTGTAATTCAAAACAATCTGAAGTCTTTGAAGAAAATGAAAAAAATGCCTATCCACATAAAACACATTTATGTATGTAAATAAGTAACATACAGTGAAAGGAATATTTCTGCAGTTAAATATATTTTACTCATAGTGTAAAAGTGTTTGTCTTGTAGTAGAAGTTATATTTTATTTTGTATTATTATTTATATTTTTATTTTGTATTTATAAGTAACCATAATGTTGAAGGAATATAGGTGTATATTTAAATATAGTTTAAAATTAACAGTCAATATGTTGCTTACACCTTATAACGTATTTTTTATCGTCTTTCTTTGGATTAGAAGAAATTCTTGAATTCTATGAAGTAAAGAACTACCTA
>QLNU02015003.1:11750997-11766281 GCA_006491805.2 Dysdera silvatica | reverse complement strand
CTGATATATATATGCTAAAAATGGTCTTATATACTTTAACCTTACTTATATATATATATATAGTGAAAATGATGCGTTATAAAAGAAATTGTTCAAGATTTATAGGTTTACAGGAATTTGTGTGTCAATGAAAAAAACAGAGGTTACGCACATATGCTTATTGGCACATATACACATTTTCGTGTGTAAAAACTAAAGATACGAAAACATCAACCCTGATATGTTCAGTTATATTTTGGGCATTTGTAAAATGAATTTTAATGAACAAATCGCCAATTATGGTACTCTTGGAAGCAGAACTGCCGAATGAGCAAATATATAAAACGTTCCGTCGGAAATCAGTCGCCCATCACATTCATTCCCTAATCGTAATTGTAAGAAGTATGCACTACAAGGAAGCTTTGGAATTAGCCTTTGGTTTTTAATTTTTTCTGTAAGAATATTTAATAAACTTTGGCTTTTTTTTTGACTGTGAGAGGGCTTAAATAAGTTTTGGTGGCCTTTTTTTGAGAGCGCTGAAATCAGGTTTTTGGTGGTGTTTTTTTTAAACAATTAACAATGTTTGTATAATAGTTGAATATCATTTCTATCGCTATTACAGTTTTATTAGTTTAGTTTCATTTTTCTAATGCAATTCATAATTATTAGAATCGGATTTCAAAATATTGTTTATTTTCGTTTACAATACATTTCTTATATTATACAACTAATTTAATTCATTATAGTTCACTTTATTTTGTATTTGTCATGATTTTTGTTGGAAGAAAAAGCAATGGTCAGCATATCAAATATTGCTAAATACTTTTTTGACGTAATACAAAAGAAATATGGCAAAGCCAATAGCTTTGTGAATGATTCAGAAATTCATATTGGGAATGAAATAATTCCCATTGCCGAAACATTGGTGCAAAGTCCAAATTTTGAAGAATTTACTTGCGATATTGACAATGAGAGAAATGTAGAAATTACTGAAAACATTAGTGAAGACGAGTTAAATGAATTTTCCCCCAATGATAGTATGTCACATGGTTTATCGTCCTACTCACTTGCCTACATGAAATAAGTCGTTGGTATTTCACGGACAGCATCAGGCAAACGAAAACGTGAGCATACACTTCAACATTGTTTTCGTAACCCCAGTCTTAAATATAGACAAATTTATAAGATGAAAAAATACGTCACTAATATCGGAAATAAGATTGAAAAATTGTATTCAATAAAGAAGCATAGTTTTGAAAATTTCAAAATTGCGAGACAGAATGGTTTTCCCCTATGCATGCTATTTATCTTTAAACTTGGGTACACAAATATAGTACAGAAATTAATGATGAAAATTTCAAAGCATCTCGCAGTTTTATAGCACGTTTCAAGAAACAATGTGGCATTTCCGGCAGAAAAATAACAAAATTCGTTACAAAAAACAAAGTACAAAATTCAGAATATTTGGAAAACTAAGTTATTGAGTTTGTTCTCCATGCATCTGATGTAATGAAAAGCTATTTACCATTCACATTTTGAATACGGATCAAAGGAGTTCCAGTAAAGAAATGACATCAATGAAGGCCCTTTATTTCCAAACAGACAAACATATTCAGGGGACTATTCAATCGGTAAATGCAGTTTCGCGTTCTTTCACAATACAACCAGTAATTTCTATGGATGGGACACTGTTGTCAAATTTTTTTCTCATACATCAAGAGCCAAAGGAAACTTTTGGCCCCCGCGTTTATGATACTTTGTTTAAACCTCCAAATGTCGTTATCACATGTACAAAAAGTGGGAAATTGTTAAAATATATACAGAATTCTTTTCTATTAAACAACATCATCAAGCCCACTTTAACAATAAATGACAAAGTGTTGGTATTATTGAACTGATGGAGAGGTCAAAAAGGTGAATATGCTGAGGAAATATTTTCTATCGGGGAACACTCATGCCAATTCCTACATATTCCACTAAACACAACTTCTTTAGTTCAAACTTGTGATGGTTTTTTTTTTCCGTCAGTGGAAATACTTTGGAAAAAAAAAACCAGGCATAACTAGGGGTTTGAGTGTTTAGCCCCCCCCTAAAAAAAGTGTAACCCCTCTAAACCTCTAGACTAGTTACGCCAATGATTGGACTATTTTTACAAAATACCATTTGTAGCAGAAATAGCTATTATTTCTTTTGGGGAATCTGGCAATACTTGCTTGTTATTTCCGAATCGGGAGCACGCGGTTCAAGTTAAAGTAGCTTTTTCAACATGGACAAATGTTCCCCTCACGATGATTGCCTTTTGTTCACGTTTAATTGAACTCCATGGAAATACCGATTCCGGCATTATAGATTCCAAACGCATCGCAAAGAAGTGGTCTATTTACGTCTTTTTTTTTTTTTTTTGAATTTCGCAGAGTTTGAGAGGAGGTTAAGACTTACAAATACGTCTGCTTTATTTTTCGGGATATCCAAAATCAGAGGAAGAAATACAAAGAGTGATTAGTATTTGATAATTGGGCATTGATAGAGTCAATAATCGCGGTGTTATTTTTTTTCCCAAAGGCAAATATATTTACTTTTTTGAAATAGTATTAATATATTATAGTACTCATTCGGTTAATTAACTAGGCTGGCCGAAGCTGCAGTAAGTTGCTGGCAGTTTAGCCTTGAAGTCTAGTCAAGAGGTCGCAATATAGCTTCCACCCAGTGGCGCCGACTTCATGGGTTCGAGACACTTTTTGCACCCTCAATAATTTTGTTGTGGGTTCCTCGAACCCCTAATATTTTTGCTCGTGGGGAAAATACGCATACAGAAATAGAAGCACAAAGTTTTTGGTCATCGATTCTTTAAGATTTTCATTATTTCTACCCTGTTCCCTGGATCTTTTTTATAAAACAAAATTCTTCGTTTTGTCTTTGTCCACAGAAAATACAAATGTATAGTCTCCAGTTCTACATAGAGACAAGAACCTTTAGCGGTCATAGTGATAAAAGCGAAAATATGTTGTCCGGTAAGTTGGCCCACCCTATCATTCAACAGCTGGGGGGGGATCCAATTTTCTTTACTTTTTTTACTTTATTTTCCCCCCCCAAGCACCCCTGGAGTACCTAGGGAATCTAGCTTTTATTTCAATCAACTTCTTTTTAAAGAGAGACGGAGTGGGAGGGAAAGGCCTGCACACATCTGAGTATTTTGGCAGCAATCGTAAAACTATAAAGGGTGTATGCATTTAGGGGGCATTAAATAATTATCTAGAGAAAAAATATTTTTCTATAATTAACTATAATTTGCTTCATTTTAACATTTCAGGTGTCTTATTGTACCAGATAATCTGATAATGAAATTTAAATTACACTTACATCCTTTTAAAAAGGGCGTGGGTCAATCGATTTAAAATTTTTGGAACCCACAATAATTTTTCAAGTCGACGTCTATGCTTCCACCCCAGTTCTCATTACATAGAATTTAGTTGTAATTTTCGTTTTTTTTTAGATTAGCAGGTGATAACGTTATTTAATAAATTTTAATAATAAGCGAATGGTTTTTACTCATTAAAGGGATTTACTCTTAAATAGAATGTTTTGTAAATAAAAAACTCATTAAATAAACATTATGCGTCATTACAATTTTGGTTAACTCTAGATATGGTTACAGCTGAAATGATAATCCGAAATATTTGAAAAAAATGTCGAATGACTAGTCTAGCCAATTATGCGCATTTTTACCATCATTCAATGTATGGGGATACTTCCAGTTAATACCAGTGATACTTTGTAGCATGACGTATAGTACAAAATGTCAATTTAAAATTTTTATTTCTGAAACTTGTTTTGCAGAGAATTGTCTTTTCTTCCGCTTACCTATTTATAAACACCATAGGGATCCTTCGATATTAAAGTGACTTAAATAAATAAGATCTGACACAGCCAGTAGAGTATGTAATTATGGGACCTACTCCTGGCGTAATTTCAATAGGCTGAGAATTCTGAACGTTTAAAAATTCACGCTCAATTCCTTCTTGGCCATAGTATATTTACGAAGGTTTATCTACATCAGTGAATGCATTTTGTAATCGTTTGGAAAAGCATCTCACATACATTAGTCTTTAAAAAGAGCTGGATTAATCCACCGTTAAATGTCTGTGAGAAAAATACAAAATATTTATATTTTCACTTTTCCTTTTCATGCCTCCTAACAGCAATCGTCTGCTTCAACCAATTAATTAGAAAGTCTTTAAACTTAAGTCCTCTAAAACAGCAACCCCATAAGTGGGTACGACGAACCCAAAAAGGAAACCCAGCTCCCAGAACTATGAGGCGTGTCGCGCGATGAGTGAACTAGCTCTCTTCACATCAGGTCATCAAACAGAGCTAATAAAATCCCGCTTTGTGAACTGACGTGAGAAACTTTTCCCTTTCCTTTTCTTCTAAATCCCTACAGTGGTACTTCAGTACTCGTCGTTAATTGGTTCCAGAAGGCAAGACGAGTGGCAAAAACGACGAGTACCGAATGAATTTTTCTCATAAGGAGCAATGTTAATTGAAATAATCCGTTTCCGAACAACAAAAATTTCATATTTTACTTCGTGATTTATACGTTTATGGGGCTGTTGTTTTATACAAAACTTTGAAACTAGACAGACAAGTAAAAAGAACAACGATTACGTACGTACTAGATCAAATTGTAGTGATTATTACCGTTACTTGGAAGGGAAATCTCCCTTCAATAAAACATCAGGCACGTGTACAGAGGTTCCTTCCTTTTTATGTCTTTTAACACTACGGAACCCTGATGGAGACTCAGAATTAATGAGTTTCACTAGAAACGTATTTAGAGAAACTCGCTTCTACCTATGTTTCAAAATGTTTCGGATGTGGGACATTGCTTTATCAGTAAACCAGTCCACTCGTTAGAGCTTTGTCAAGATGACACTTTTCAACAAAATTTTGTAATCCAACTTATTTCTTTTAGCAGTGAAGTAGGAACTTCCTCTCTTCCCTCGTCTTCATCCGAAGGAAGTTTCTCAGCCACTATTTGCTGCTGCTTCCTCTGAAGTTCCTGCAGATCTTCAATGCTGAGTTCTTCTCTGTGCTCCTCGAGCGGATGTGGGGCGCGGCGTTATGGGTTTTGCGTCGAGTACCGAGCAAGCGTCGAGTGCTGAAGCATTTTTTCTCGTTAAATTGCGTCGAATACCGAATTCGACGAGTTCCGAAGCCGACGAGTGCCGAGGTACCACTGTATTTTACAAAATGCTATCTATGTATCTCCCCAGATGTATACGAAAGAGATAAGTGATAAATTATTGACCGTTTACCAAATTTTTTACTTCCACCATTTCAATTACAACCAATGAAATCAGTAAAACGAACAAGTGCTATTTCTAAGTAATTTTTCATTCTAAAAAAAAAAGAGGCACCTGTTTTTTATGGTGTTTGCACATGCTGATCAGTATGACATTAAAAATATTGGTTTAGCCATTGGCAAATTTCGAAAAACGTGCGGTCTAACCATAACCGCGGGAGCACGGGCGGTTTTTTTTTATGTGCATGCATCTCAAGTGCGTGGTTTTTAAAGTATAAATATCGAACTTCATCTCAGTGCGGCAAAAACTGCGCTCGCAAAACCCCCGTAAGTAGACAACGTTTCCTTTAGACCACCCTGTGTATACACACGAGTACATAATATACATATATGTGATCTTGACTATGAAAAAGTGATTAACGTACGAAAAGAATTTTCCGAATAACCACGTTTGCGTCTGAAAAATTTCTGCTAAAATTCTTTTTGTTTAAAAAAATTTAAATTTTTCACTTTTTATTTCTTCCTTTAATTAGGTTCAAATTGTGAAGCAGTGAATAGAACTTGAAAACAAGCAGATTTCATTAGAAAAATTATATTTTTTTCTACAAAAATCACCTAAAATCTTGTATCTTATCATTTTATAGTCTAAATCACACATATACCATGATGATATACAGTAGTGAAAACATCATTAAAACATGCTTTCACCCCTTCATAATTATGAAATCTAGGTGGCTCGTGAAAACTTATCATTTTAAAAAGTTGGTTGCAGCTCTGGAAAACATGTGAATCACTCCTTTATTCCGTGTTTAATTTTCAGTGATATATTCTACATTTGTCATAAAAGTTCCAGGACAGAGTCTACGTTTTAGAAAAGAGTTAAGCTACAAAGGGACGCCAATGGCCAAAGCGGGGCCACCGGGTTGCGGCCCCTGCTGTCCCCCCCCACCCCCCCACTCTCTTTGGCTATGGGGTTACGGTGTTCCGATACATTTTATTCAGCCATGATGAATGTATTCAATACCCATGTGGCCGTGAAAGTGCCGCCGCGAAATTCGGCTACGTGGCAGGGCGGCCCATAGTTATATGCTGCTTGTTTCAGTAGCGGAATTTGTTATGGTGAAAATGAATGCGGAAGCTGAACAGAAAGAGAGAACCAGCGCCGGATTAAAGATTTTATGGGCCCTAGCCCAGAAGGATATAATAATAGGCCCTAAAAAATGTGGTACTCGCAATATTTATTCAATGAATCATGAGGGGTTTTCTTTTCAGTTCATTATCTTCAACATTCAAGTTTACAAATAATGCAAATTTCTAGGACTTATAAATAAACAAAATTAAGATAACGCTTAAAAAGCACCAGACCCCGCCAAGGCCTCTGTGGGACCTCCGAAATCGAGGGGCCCTAAGCTCGGACCTACTTTGCCTACACGTAAATCCAGCATTAGAGTAAACATTAATTTTTGTGCCAAATTATGGAAGACAGTCATTGAAACTTGGAATCATCTCCAACAGGCCGTATGCTTGAATAGTAATGTATGTTTGTTAATAGCAGGGTGTCAGTGAAAGATGATTTAAGGTCTACAAGTCATTAACAATCGCATACTGTTGACAATGTTGGATAACATCAGGAACAGGCTACGAGAGGATTATCATGTCACTATACGCATGTTATTTACGGAACTTGTTATCAATAGAGGCACTTAGGTGCTGCCGACCTGACTCTTGGACATCTAAATCTTATAGCATGACAATGGAAGACCACATGTTGCTCTGTAGGCACAAAACACCAAATGGCAGTTCTTCCACATCCTCCTGATGTGTTCTTATGTAATTTTTCCTGTTTCTACGACTGGAAAAAGAACCATTGAAAGGAAGACAGCATAAGGACACTGCAGTTATCCAGAAGATTGTGATAAATGAGTTGAAAAGAAAACCAGAGGAAACTTTCTCAGGCTGTGACCAAAACATTTAGAAACGTTGACAGCAGTGTATCAATTCTGGATGGGATCACTTTGAAGGGGAAAAAAGAACCATCAGTTGGTAAGTTTAGTATTTTATTTTTTATAGTGTTACATGCTCCTGGAATTTTTATGACAAAGGCAGTATATTTTTTCTTTATGTGGTTGCACATCACAGCTCCATCTAGAACAGTGTTTCTCAAACTTTGGTTGCTCACAGACCACTTTAAGCATTTCTTTATTACTCTCGGACCAACGGGGGGGGGATTTCTCCGTCCATTAAAAAATATATTGCCTGAAGTTAAGGTTGCCAACTATGGTTAATAACATTAAGCATTACTTAAAGACCATCGTATTGATCTCCCCCCACCGCGCCTCTCCCAAGGAAAAATATATACTAACCAAAGTAACCATAGATTTATGTGATTTATTAGCAGCACGTATATAAGAGCTTCGGCAGAAGAGATTTACTCATCCCTTGAAATATAATTTGTAGTTAATTTTAACCTTTTTGTGGTAATTTTTAAACATTTTTAGTTTTTTACTTTAAAAAAACACTAGCTTTTGGCAGAAAATCTCTAAAATCTCCGACCATGTTCTTAAAATATGGGTTGGTTGCCAAACTCACCTGAAACAAAATAATTTTTAGAGTAATGCTATTTGATAAGGAGAGTGTCAGTTATGATCTTATTTTGTCAAATTTACAATGAAAATGACATCATTAATTTAAATAATAATAATAAGCAATGTAGACAGCATAAACATATTCAGAGGATTCAAAGCTTTCACGAAACGTGATACGGCAAGGTTTATAACAAGCGATATTTATGAGAAATCCTTTAATTTAAATCTCACCAGAATCTAAATCCTAGCTACGCTGGCAATTTCTAGTTTCTTTTTGTTGTTTTTAATTTGGTGATAACTCTGCGGACCACTAGTAAGCTACAGCGGACCATCAGTGGTCCGCGGACCACACTTTGAGAAACACTGCTCTAGATCTCAAGGCTAGTTTCATCGGTGGTGGAAGGGATAAATCTTTGTCTTCTCCAGAAATGGTATCTTCTATATCTTGGTGAGGGAATCTTTAGGCGTTGGAAGGTCGCATATTATAATTTTACTGATTCTTCATAAGGACACACACACTTTTAAGGTGATGATACATTAATCATAGGTGAATGGATATATCAATAGTAAAGGTTAATTTCAGATCCTTATATTTCAAAAATAGTTTTTTATTCTACATAATACGTACGCGGCTTGAGGATGTATAATTCATAAAGGATGAAGATACACGATTAACAAAATATGAACAACGGTCACGGATTGGCCAAAAACCTGTTTGATATTTTCGAAAGCACGGGTTCATTCATTATTTTAATTTAGGACAAAATGGGGGACCTAATTCTACTATTACTAATAATAATTCTCTCACTAATAAATAATTCCAATATTAATAATTCTACTGATTTTTGAATTTCAGTGCATTGATTATAACGTGTATTGATGAGAAAAAATTATTTGGCGGTAGATGCGATGCGTGACAGTATACTGTCGTGAAACACATTTTCAAGCGTCGCGCACGCTTTGCACCTCAAAAGGCGGGGCAAGTACCTTAAATTTAGACCTCATATGCATACTCGCATATTCTAGAAATACTTCTCAAATTTACTGACTAGAAAAAAAAGGATACACTCATGCAGAGCATAATAACAGGGAGAAATAGACACTAATCATATTTGAATTTAAAATCTCGCTTGCCACTTGGGTCCGATAACTGGTCAGCAGTGTGTTGTTAGATTTCTACTCACATATATAAACTAGTATGTGTGTGTGTGTGTGCAGATTTTTTTTGGGGGGTGATGTGTTCCGCAATTGGGTAACCTGGGGGGGATCTAAAAAAGTTAGAGATGTTGTTTATTTGAGTTTTATGGCGCAAGGATTCCGTTGCTTCGGGACCTACAGTTTTCCACTTAGATAAGGTTAAGGTAAGTTTTAAGCTTAGGGAACCAACTCCCGAACTACGATGAGAAGTTCGGCGGTAAGCATTCGTTTTTTGATAAAGTTGGGAGTCGGAACTGGGATCATCGCACGCTAGGCGAAGAACACATTACCACTGTACAATCGCAGGGTCAGTAGAGATGATACAGAAGAAGTTTTTAAGAATAACTTTTAGGAACTAAAGTATAGACTGGAAATGGTAGGGAAGAGATTTGGAATTTCACTTATTGTAATGATAATGATGAATCGTCGACTCGATTGTAAAAACATTTCGTAATCGCACATCACTAGAAAGGACTGAGATAAAAGAAAATTATTGGGAGAGAAGGGAGAGAGAGAAGAGCACTTGAGAACTGAATGTGACATATACTTACCTACGATAAGAACAGAGATGGGCCGAGATAATATTGACTACAGAGGATCTAAATGGTGTAATAAGTTACGAGAAGAATATACGACACTGTATAATTTGGAGTTGTTTTAGAAGGCAGTGAAAGAAAGATTGATGTATGAAGTTTGGGGGGGGGGGAGCTCGCTAATAGATAGGGGGAAGTGAGAAGGGCCTAAAGCTTGTTATAACGCTGGTCTGGGGAAACTAGCTCTACGTGTGAAATACTGATTGGATAATAATTAAAGCTATTGGTGATTGATTATACAAAACTACACATGTATGTAAAAATAATTATGTGTGTTTAAAAAAATGCTTGCGCTGTATAAAATAAATGAAAGTTGTAAGAGATGTAACGCCTACCAGTGTACTTGCACGTAGAAAATAAACTATCATTATATTATGCAAATTCATGATCTTGGTTAAAATGCATGAAAGGATAAGGGAAGGCAATCACAATGAACTAATAAGAATAAAATTAAATGAAAAAGATAGAAATGTATGTAAGAAACGGAATGATCCAATACTTCCCAAAATAAGAACCGAAATAGGAAGGGACAATATATATTATAAAGGGGCAAAAGTTTGGAATGGGTTACCAGAAGAATAAAAAAATTTAAAAGTAAAGAAACATTTAAAAAACAAGGAAAATGTTTTACACAAGATAATGAAAAGTAAAACAAAAATCGCAATTGAAAGTAGATATATAAAATGATAAGTGATTTCCAATTGGTTATGTGTCATCTTAAGGCAAGCACATGGCAATTTCTTTTGACCTTTCCTTCAAGAATAAGATCGTTTCTTCAAGAATAAGACCGTTTCTTCAAGAATAATAAATGTTAGTAATAAAATTCAAGGACGTGAGGTGGAAAGATAAGGATGGAAATGGAAAGAGAAAGGTAAAAAAGAACGAAAAGACAGTAAACAACCTGGTGGTTTCTGGATTCATATCTTTGGAATTGAATTATAATTTTAAAGTCCCAGGCGGCCCTGCGGTGGCGCAGTGTGGTAACGCGTTCTCCTATTGCGCGGCTAATCCGGGTTCGACTCCCAGCAGTGCAAAAAGAACGCTTACTCAGAGATCTCATAAAGATCGCACTGCTCACTGTAGTCCGGGGTTTGGTTCCCTAGGCCTTAAGAGGTTCGGATTCCTCGGAAAACAGTAGGTCCCGGCGCAGCATGACCACTGTAGTCTTTGAGCCGTAAAACCACAAAAGTCCCAGGAGTGTTATATCCTTGGTGATATTTTATTGGGACCTTTCATTATAGAGTCTAATGTACTTTTAATATATATTTGTCTGTATTGTTATTAATAGTTATGTGGTATATTGTTATTATGACTTTACAAATGAAAAATAAAGCAGTTATTCACGGGAATAGACGTAGGCAGAAAGTTCATAAAGGGGGTTATAGGCTCAATGAGGTGGGGTGGCAATGCTACAACTCATACATTCCTATGTTAAATATACAAAATTTCATTGCAATGGGGGCGTTATAACCCCCAAAACTCCCCCTGGCTACGTCTATGCTCAGGGGTGATTTTGTTTAAAAATTCCGGAAATTTCAACCTGTCTCTTCCAGGATTTCTTTTTAAAAAATTAAAATTTCATTTTGTTCCCTATGATTTTTTTTCCCCTTGAAATGGCATTCGATCTCAATTAATTCCAAAAGACAATGAAAAGTGAATCTTTCCGACATTTTACGTTATTCTCCCCCCCTCCCCCCACCCTAGATCAGGTAGTGCTCAAGTATTACGTAAAGACTTTGAGGGTTTGCTGGTGTGCTTATTTTCCTATGTTGCTAACATAAATTTTTGCTTATTGAAGGAGAAGTATAAAATGGCCAAAATATTGCTTACGTAATACTTGAAACATTTCCTCACCACGGAAAGGGAGAAATCTAGTTTAAGGTACAAAGCGTAGGACTGTTTTGTGATTCAAGGCGTAGGACTGTTTTGTGATTCAAGGCGTGAGCACTACAATGCATTGTAAACTATGTATTAGTGTAGTCACGTTCAAGTTCGCTTGGTTCAGAAAATGGTTTGATCCATGTCATGTGCGTCATCGCAAAATCGGATCAATCGAGACAAAGCGTTCGTGGCACCAATGGCTGCATTTTTTAGTTTCACGTTGTTTCAAAATATGCAAAACGGGGGTGGGGTCTCTCCGCATCGTTAATTTTGCGCGTCTTTGGCGGTCGCTTTTTCCACACTCAAATTTTTTTGGAAAAAAGAACAAAAAAGCCACTTAACCCAATGCTAGTAGGATTGAAGGCAGTGTTGCCAATTCCTCGGTGCCCTGCCAAATTGGGCTAATTTTCTGACCTTGAAGTGCTTCAATATGTTTTATTTTTCTCCCATATAGAATGTTTTTATAAATATTGTTCTTTTTTTTCCATGTTTGTATAAGTTTAGCTGTGATTTTTGTTTAAAATAGTGGGGGATGTTTTGCGCGATACACACCCCTAACACCCCTCCAGATTTTTTGATACACCGCCCCTAAAAATCTAGAACACATAATGTGTTTAATGAAAATAAATTAATGAAATCTAGTCCACCCCCCCAGTTTATGAATCCTGGGTAAGTCCTTGGTGAGATATATGCCACTGAGAGTTATTTTCTGGTTTTCAGTAAGTTACCTGGCGACAGTGATCATCGCACGTTATAAGCAGAAGCACAGGTTTACAAAATTAGTTATTTTCTGCAAATTGAAATGAAGTTTCTAAATGAAGACAGCTATGAAGTTGTAACGCTTTTGGATAGGAATTTAAAGAATAAATTTCGAATTGATTGGCTGAAAAAAAGGCGATTTCAATGGGGATATAATTGAGAAATGGTGTAAAAAGATTGGGGCTTCAGGTGAATATTTCTGCATATGGTGCTCAAAAATTGTTTGGTATGACAATGGAAGTATCAAAGGTCTGCTGAGTCATGCTGCATCCACTAAACACAAGTCAAGCAAAACTTCAGTTGAAAATTCTCTAAATTTATATTCTTATAGTGGAGCAACAACTTCGAACAATGAAGACAAGGCTTTGGATCTGAATACCATAAAGGTTCGTGTTGAATCTCCTTTACATTCTTTTATGGGTTAACACTCCCTTCTTTACAGTATCGGGTCAGATTTAATAGACCTGGCTAAGATCTTAAGTAAAGATATAAAGGCGTTGGAGGCCACATATATGAATCGAACGACTATTGCATACAAAATAAAATATGGTTTGGCCAATACTCTTCGAGATAGGACTGTTATGACATTGAGAAAGGTGAAGTTCTCACTGAGCTTAGGTGAAAGTACAAGTAGTGCGTTTGAAAGTATACTGACCTTACATGCTCAATACTTTTGCCCTGAATTGAATACTGTTTTTATTCAGCATTTAGCTTCCCCCCTTTAATGTTGGTACTAAAAGCAATATTTATAATCAAGTAATAGAGTTTACAGAAACGAATGAGGTATCCTGGAGAAGCTTAAGCAGCATACTTATGGATTCATGCAACACTATGCGAAGAGCTAAGAAATGAGTTGAGACTTTGATACAGATGAGAAAGGCTCCACATCTTTTGAATATAAATGGGGATACATGTTACACTATAAACAATAGTGTTGAACGCTTCACCAAACCATTTAATATGCACATTGAATTTTTATGTGATAATCTGCATTTTGGGTTGGAAAGCGTTGATGAATGACACTTAGAGGCCGTTCAAGTATTACGTAAGCATCTTTGGGGTAAGGGTTTTAAGATTTGCTTATTTTTGCTGACAACGGGGAGGGGGTGGGAGTCTGAACTATGTTTACTTAAGACATAGAAAATAATAAAATCAGCATATAATGAGGCAGTAATGGCCTTCCTGACAGAACTACAATACTGGCATGCACAACACACTACGAGTGAAAAATATAAAATACACATAATCACAGTTAAATATTTAATTATTTAAACCAGTGGCTGGCTGCTAACTTTTTTTTTCATTCGAGGACCACCTTCTCCCCGTGGGCCCTCTTATATTTTTAAATTATAATGGATATATTATTTTTAATAAATGCATTTTATCAAATCTACTATTTGCTTACCATATAAGAAATATTAATACGCAATAAAATGTGACAAATTACTTTATTAAACAACAATTTTTATCAACGTTCTTTAGGCGTAGTAATATTAACGCCGATGTTATGGCGTGGTTAGATGGTGAAACGTTCGTAAAGAAAAGAAATGTTTTTTGCGTCTGGTGGGGATGGTCCCACTTGCCGGGCGGGTACTCTACCAACTAAGTTACGAACGACAAGCACTCGATCCCTCACGAACGTATTTTCGCAACTCAGTTGGTAGTGGAGGTGGTCGTCAAGTGGAAGGTCGCAGGATCGTGCTCCACCGAACGCAAAAACGTTTTTTTTCTTTGCAAACGTTTCATCATCCAACCATGACATAGCATCGGCGTTAATATTACTATGCCTAAAAAACGTTGATAAAAATTGTTGCTTTATTTAATCTGCGTAGTGTTTGACTTGTATAAAAAATTACTTTATAATTAAAATAAATATATATATATATATGGCCTGCAAAAGGGTTGCTGGTATCTAACTGGAAGGAGACCCACACGCTGAACGTATGTGACGATGTGTGGAACCGGCCAGGCCAGTAACCTAGTGTCCTACCCCGCCTTCAAGTGGTGCAGGCTGAGCTTTCTATTTATGTGGCAAATTAATATTTGCTGCACGGATAGAAAGGCGGAAGGGGAGGGCTAATTCACCAACCCGTCTAGCCAGCGTGGTGAAATTATGGCTAATTCCTCCATTATGTTGACACACCAGAAACCATGGCCCCTAGTCTCCAGGTGCTGGAGTGCTCCTGATCAAGGCAGCGGTCAGTGTGGCATGAAAGCAGGGGGTGCTAAGAATCACTGGAATGGCCCAGGCTGCCGTTTGTTATTGACCTTGGCTACGTTTAATGGACGATCCCTTGCTTCTGAAGCAAAACTTCAGGAATTGGAAGAAGAACTTGACAAGATCAAATGGGACATTGTAGGACTCAGTGAAGTTAGAAGAAAAGGTGAAGAGTTGGTGGAACTTAAAAGTGGACATTTGTTTTATTATAGAGGAACGGAAACTGGAAGAACAAGTGGTGTTGGCTTCTTAATCAACAAAAGAATTAAAGACTACCTTCTTGAAGTCGAAAGCACGTCAGATCGAGCAGCGAGGCTCGTTGTTCAACTAACCCAGCGATACCAACTTCAGATAGTACAGGCATATGCACCAACATCAAGCCATACCGACGAGGAGGTTGAGGAATTCTATGAAGAAATCAAACAGCTACATACCAAGGGGAAACAACACATCAAGCTCATCATGGGAGATTTTAATGCAAGAATTGGACAACAGGAACAAGGAGAGACATCGGTTGGTAAATACGGATACGGGGAAAGGAATGAACGTGGCGATCAACTCATAGAATTTGCCGAAGCTGAAAATCTTAGCATCATGAATTCATTTTTTAAGAAGAAACTACAAAGAAAATGGACATGGAAACACCCCAATGGAGGAACCAGCGAAATTGACTATATACTGGCAAACAAGAAATCAATTATTGAAGATTGCAGCGTACTGAACAGATTTAATACTGGAAGTGATCATCGAATGGTGAGATGTAAAATGCA
>QLNU02015003.1:11719342-11737396 GCA_006491805.2 Dysdera silvatica | reverse complement strand
TGTTGTACCACCATAAGACGACAACAGTACATGATTACGGACAAATATATGTAATTGATAAAATAGACAAGGCAGTTCGATATGAAGGGAACTCTTCCAATTGAATAATACCATAGTCTGGGGGTTGTTTTCTTAGAACTTGAGAGGTTCGATTTCCTTGGAAAACAGTAGGTCTCAGTACAGCATGACACTGTCCTTATGACATGAAACTCAAACAAATCCAACTGAGTAACACAATCGCTGTTCTCTTAATACAGTAAGTCAATGGTTTCTGCATAAATACACTATATGAGCACTCATGTACAGTGACACCTTGGTATATGTCCTCTTTGGTATAAGTGCAACTTGGTATATGTCCTGTTTAGACTCGAAAAATTTTGCTTGGTGTATGTCCCTTGTTTGGAATACAACTCGCCTGCTGGAACTTGTATGAGATAAAATAAGTCATGACACCACATGCCACCCTTGTTCACCTTTCTCGAGACGAAAAGAAAGGGAAAAACAACTGAATTTCCGATTCCTGAAATTTTATTGAAAGGGGACTTTTCCTTCTAAACATTGACATCTTCTTCTCCCTTCTGAGCACCATCCCACTAGGCACTAGACTCTTTTCAGCAAGGTAAAGTGTGGTTAAATTTTAATTTATTTCATCTAATTGCTTTTGTATTTATGTATTTTAGTACTAAGCCGTGTTTAGATTATTTTATACAACCCGATCAATGTATAATATACCAATAACAATAGGATTTTTTTTCATGGGAACAGATTAATCATTCTCTCTTTATTTCTTATGGGAAAATTTGTTTGGTATACGTCCTGTTTAAAGTCCAAGGATCTGGAACATGTTAAGAACGTATACCGAGGTAATGCAAAAGACACACATGTTTTAATAATATTGCTACTATAAACATAGTTTTTGTGACTGGTATCACTAATGTAGGGTAAGCAAATTGGTTGTAAAAAAGTTACATAATGTTCCTAATGTTAGTTCAAAAATTGCCTCCATTCTTTCTAAGTTTGATTTTAAAATTGCTTCCTCCCCAATCAATAGAATTGATATCTCTAAATGAAAAGATATCATTTCAGATCATAATTTGTAGTGAATTTATAAAATCTCTTGTTCGTGTTCCCAAATCCTATATTGGTCAAACTCGTCATGAGCTTAGGTTCAAGATAAAAGAACACCAAGCGTATGTTAAGAAACAAGAATTAACTAAATCATCCAAAGCTGATCATTGTTAGTCTTATGATCGTAAATTCAACTTTGATCAAGCAAAATTAATCATTAAAACCTCTTCTACTGCAGATTTAAATTTCTTTGAGTCGTTTCTCATCCATCAGAACAAAGATCACTTGATCAACAATATGTCCATTACCACCAACTTGTGTCCTGCATGAATAAGTCTTGTGCACATTCAGTTGCACTAATTTTCTCAATTTTATGTTATTTTTTTGTTTTCTCGTTAAGTGTTGTGTTATTTTCAACCTGATTATCTTTTCTTATTCTTCTTCTCTACCATCTTTTGAAACATTTTAATAATTTCAATAAATTCATATGGTTTTAGTCGATTTTACATGACTTTAAATAACGTGAAATAATTTGAAAATTCGGTTTGTTATTCTATGCCCAACCATTCCTTTATTATGTAAGCCTCTTTGAAGAGGGCTAAAAGCCTTTGAAAAAATGCTTTAGAGCTGTATTATATATTAAAAACTGTGCACATTGTGCTTTTTTACCAAGATTTGTGATATATTCTGCACAGAGAGCCACTTTAGCTATTTTTAAGTCAGATTTGGCGTTTTTCTAAACATCCGGCAATTTTTTGCCCTAAAATCGCAAATATCAATGTTTGATATATATCAATATTTACAGGGTGTGTAGCCTTCAGAAATATGCTTGAATTTTTAGTGCCTCAGGAAATACACTTGAAAAATTTGTGTTTAAAATTTAATTTTAAGGTCCGCCTCTGGAAATTTTTCTCCCCTTTATTTTGATTGACCACATTGTGAAATATCCATTATGGATATGGAAAAAAAAAACAATAAAAGCAAACTATTTTTCAAATCAAGTTAAGATGTAGTAAATAATGCAGTGTTAACTCAAATCTGAGTTTTGATAAATATAACAGAGATGCCAAGCATTACAGACTTTAAGCTCCCATTACACCATTATTTACAATCTTACTCTAAAATTACGGAAAATGTTCAAAATAGCCTAGTTTGTAAATAACTTCATATTCTAGTTTGTTAAAGACTTCTGTTATGTTTTATGGGCATCTAGCGGCAATCTGTATGCATAAACATAACATGAAGAATTGTTTATGTTATGCTTATAATGACTTTCTTATTCCCTGAGGAGGGGCAGAGATTTGGAGGGTTGAGCTTTTATTTACAGCATGGCCTGTACCGACCTCCCCCACCACCACCACCACACCCCTGAGGACAGGGAACTTTTCAAGGAAAATTTAAGTTGCCCAAAGCATCCCAATTTTCGGATTTTGGGACTCATACAGTCCATTGAAGTAATCTGGTCACTAGTACAAAAGACAGTGTTGCCAATTTCCCCCCTCCATATTTAACAAACAATGAAATACTAACAAAAATCCACTAAATTTAGTGATTTTTCATTAGATTTGGCCAGCTTTTCCCCACTTTTGAAGAATATTGCCGCGGCTCACCATTTTTTTTTTTATTAATCATTTTAGAAAAAAAATACTAGCGAGAGAGCAGATCTTGTTTGTTTTAGTGAATGTAATATAATAATAATAATAATATTGTACATAGAAGATAGTAAGGACCAGGGATCAAATAGAGAGAGAGAAGAAAAAACAGTGCAACTGGTCGCAAAATTTTAGACTTTATTCCCAATATTTCAGTTTCTAATTCAGACAACCATTGTCATAATATATATGGTAAATTGGCGAAAAAACAAATTGCAATATATAATTGAATGTTTTAGGCATATCATTTTATTCATTGTCTGGTGACATGTAAAAATATATTTCTATAATTGTTATGTGCAAATATCTTGAGAATTTTTAATAATTGCAAAAATATTATGGAAGGAAAGTGGGTGGAGGGAAGAAAGTTTTAAGTAAGGGATGAGGAAGAATAAAACGAGTAAAAAATTGTTTAAAGACGTTTTTGGGTGAGCTAGTTGTATTTTGGGGAAATGAGTTTAAATGTATTTAAGGGGTAATCTTGTGAGAAATATCTTGATAATATTTTTTGCAATTATCAAAAACTCTTAAAATATTTGTACATAACAATTACAGTAATATATTTTTACATGTCACTACACAGCAAATAAAGTGACATACTTAAAACATTCAATTATATATTGTAATTTTTTTTTTTCACTATTCTACCATATGCATTATCCTCTTGACAATGGTTGTTTGATTTAGAAAATGAAATATTGGGAATAAAGTTTAAAATATTGACCATTTGCACTGTTTTCCTTCCTTTTATTTATTTTTTTGTTAGTTGGGGGTTGTGTATACATATTTTTTAAAAAACTTTTTAGCAACTTCAATTGCATTTTTGCAGAATTTTACCCTTACCCCCCAATAAATTTAATATGCAGGATTTAATGTTGGTTGAGAATTTATTAAAAGAAGAAAAAATTTCGAAACAAGTACTAAAAAATGTATAATTGTGCTGTTCTTTGCTATAAAGGCTTGCGTGGACCCCCTTTTTAACTATAGTTGATAATTTAAGTAGCTGGTGGTTATCCCAGCCTTCTGCACATCTGCGTGGACTCGTAAATGCAAGCATGTAGCCTTTTAGGTATCAGTGATGCCGGAACACACTATAAACTAGCTAGGTGTACTAATATCTAGCTAGAAGGAGCTTTTGTCGCATTTATGCACTTTCGTGTGGGCTTAATTTGTTAGTATATAAGCGAAAACAATCTATAACTACTTTCTCTAAAACAGTATACTATACTCCTCTAAAATACTTTTTCTAAAATATCTCCTTTAAAATATTAAAATTTGCTTACATTTCTTTAGAATAGTCTATTACTACATTAATTAACAATCTACAAATATCTCCATCCATTTTCCTTTTTTTAAAATAGTATACTATATTTATTTAAAATACTTCCTCCAAAATACCTCTTCTGAAATATATCCTCTAAAATACCTCTTCTAAAACACATCTTCTAAAATCCTTCTCCTAAAAAACTTCCTCTGAATTATTTCCTCTAAAATACTCCCTCCAAAACTTGTCTTCTAAACTACTTCCTCTAAAATACCTCCTTAAAAATGCTTTCTCTAAAATACGTCCTTTAAAATACCTTCTCTAAAATACCTCCTTAAAAATGCTTTCTCTAAAATACGTCCTTTAAAATACCTTCTCTAAAAACCTCCATTAAAATACTTCTTTTAACGTATCTCCTTTGAAATATGTTCGCTAAAATACCTCCTCTAAAATACCTCTTTTAAAATGCCTTCTCTAAAATTCCTTTTCTAAAATACTTCTAAAATACCTCCTCTAAAATACTTCTAAAATACTTCTAAAATACCTCCTCTAAAATATTTCCTCGAAAATAGTTCTTTTAAAATACCTCCTCTAAAACATCTTCTCTAAAATACCCCCTCCCCCTAGCTATTTTCTCTATGCGGCGGATGGTAATTTTCTAACCAATATCCATTATCGGACAGAAACACTGATAGAAATTTTTGCGAAGCCATGTGCACAAGGCAGGGATTACCAGCAGCCGCTAACATCTTGTGATAATTTATTTAAACAAATGGCCAAAAGAGAAAAAAAGTGTTGCCACTTATATTGATGAAATAATATATCTTACATAATTATTAAATTTATTGCTTTAAGAATTATTGAAAAAGTATTGTTTCATCAGTCTTAAGTGGCAATGAAAGGAAGTTTAAGAAGAAGAAAAAAAGAAAAGCCAGAAGAAAAAAAAGTAGAAACGGTCTAAATAAAACTATACTGAAATGGAAACTTACTGATGTTTAACTTAGTTGCCAAATGTTTCAGTTTGGTTACTAATTTGGTAACTAAGTAACTACTTTGGAATTCACAGCCATTTTGCTTAATTACTTTATTATTAAAATTTATGAATCCAGTTTTTCAGCAATAACAATAATAAAATGTTAAAATATGCTTTTAATAATAATATATTCTTCTATGATTCAAAAATAGCTCCAATGATAAAATATTAAAATTAATGCCAGTTACAGTTCATAGTGGCAACAGGAAAATTTTGATTAATGGAATACAGTATTTATTCCTTCTGAAAACTTGAATTGTATCGAATGATAATCTCTCCTTTTAGTGTTTTGAAGCTAGACTGGACTAAACTTTATTCTCATGGTAAATGTATCCACAATCACTTGAACTTAAAACATAATGTAGTTTAATATTTAAAATTACAAATCTTTCTCTTATGCGTAATTTTAATTTTTTTACAAGTATTCTTCTGAATATGTGTTACTTTTGAAAGTTGTTCCCCATTAGTTTCATAACCATGCACAAGCTGAGTGTTTTATGGGTTACCCACCACCACCACCACCGTTTTCAATGAAAACCTCTTCCTTTTTTAAATCATGTACATGAGCTTGTTCGACTAGATTTGCCTTCCAGTAAACTTTGTTGTGCATAAATGTATCACGATTTGAGGAGATAATGGGTAAAATGGAATACATCCCCCCCTCAAAAAAAAAAAGGGAGAAGACTTTTTGTTAGTCTGATGTGTTTTTATGAACCGAAATTGGCCATTAAAGTTGTGCTGCTATTTATTTTAATTATCTGTACTACTGGCTTCCATTCATACTGTTTAGCATTCTTGGGTTAATTACTTGCCGATTTCTAAATTCATTATTTTGCGATGGGCTGCTGGGAAGTTAGTTGGTGACAGGGTTTAATTGTGGAGACAAATGAACCAGTAATCACAGTTTTACCTTTTTCTTTATATGTATGTGCAAATGTGTTCCATGTTTGTATTTAAATAAAAAGTGTGCATTTTAAAGTAAGAAGTTTTTAAATAACAAGCCATGTATGCATGTAGTTTGATAACACACATACACTTTGATGATTTATCATATTGTGCATTTATTATTTTTCAGTCATTGATCACCCCGCCAAAGATGGAAAGTAAATTATGCATGCAAGCAGTGGATGATGAAGATAGTAAGATATTTAACATTTTAATATTCTATATAAATTGTTATAATTTTATTCGGGGTGTCAGCGATTTTAATCGATTTAAAAAAAAAATCATGTGAATAAAATCCAAATTTGTAATTACGTTTTATAAAACTGATGCTTTACATTCAATTTTTTTAATTTATTGAAACTAATTTTTTAAATAAATCAATGGTTTAAAACTGATTTAATGAAAAACAATAGGTACATTTATTTTTTAATGCTTAAGAAAAAATAATCTAAAATAACAAAGACTTTCTTTTTACCATTTTGTAAAACACAGCACAGGTAAAAACTGCTTTTCTGACGATTTCACTATTGTTACTTACAATTCATGGTCAACTATTCTTAAAGGTCAAAGTAGTGCGCGTTTATTAGGCATTTCCTTAATCGAACGTAACGGAACATATTTATATTTAAATAACCAAATATTTCCAGAACCATTATTTTACTTGGTTCAGATTTAACTTTGGAACAATTACAATTGATTTATACGATTACAATTACCTAAGTATCAAAATTTGGATCATTATTTTGACTACGATTACAGGCAATTTTCATTTTTCGATTACGATTATGAATATACACAAAAAAGCATGATTACAATTACGATTACAGATTATAATCACGCTTACTTGCACACAGTTAGAAATAATCAATTCTAATACGATTATAATCATGGTGATTGTGATTATGATTAAATGAAATTTAAAAGTGTGATTATGATTATATTGCAGATTACAGCTACTTCAAAATATTCGATTATGGCTACAGATGTGATTATGCAGAAATGTGATCGATTATAATCAATTATAATCACTTTTTACACAATTGTACTCAAATTACTTGATACACAATTTTAACCTAAAACTTCAATTTAAATCCAAAAAGCATGACTTTTTCACACTGATTTTCATTATGCACTGTTGGCTCAGTAACCCACTCAAAATGGGTTTTAGTACACTGTTTGAACTTTATATTAAGTTGATGTAAACTGTACTCATACGTCTAGTGTATAAACACATTTTCAAGAAAAGGAAAGGAATTATTTGAACATATAAGGTACATAATGAAAGGTCTACTTAATTTGTATTTATAGCTGAATAATAAAACAAGCATTTTCAATTTGGTAGGTGTAGGTTGGCGTGCGGAATGAGACTGCAGTATTACTTTAACACACAATAGCATACACAGAAACTTCATAATGGGGTTTACAGAGCTAACACTATATATATTCATGTGTTTATATACAAAATTGCATCGTAATTGGGGGGTGAAGGGGGGAGTTATGACCCCATCAACACCCCTTGTCAGAGTTTTGAGCTTGCTCAAAAAATGTTGTTGCAAAAATACAAAAATAGAGAAAAAAAGAGTTGTAGCTTAATGCTAAAACGAATTATTTGCTTTTGTCGCTCAAAAAATTGTATCAACAAAATTATTTATATAAACAATGCATTGAATTCCTGTAAAGGTTACTGTAAGGAACCTACTTTAAGGTTTAAAAAATAAATATAAATAAATAAAGTTATTGAAAAAGGGCAAAGTTTGACAAGATATTAAGCAACTGTCGCTATTTTGCAATGAACACAATTTTCCTTGTGTTTTAGGTTAATTCTTCGCATTTTGTGAAAAAAAAAAGTGATCGCAGCTTAAACCCTGCCCCCAGTGTGTATGCCAGTGTTGACACAACATCATTAAAAGGTTGCCAGTCATTGGCATATATGCTGAATAGAATGATTGAGTTTTCAGCAAATTAATTCCAAAACTGTTTTGTAATTAAAAAACAGTTGTTAAAACTTTATCAGCTTGCTTGAACTTTACGTGATGCCGATTTATTACAATTTCTTTTATAGATTAAATTCAGTTTTTATAAGCAGCTGATTCAAGGTTTCCACACACCTGGAGAACCTTGTATTCTCAGGGAATTTGAAATTATCGTTAAAAGTTGGGGAAGAATGAGATTTTTTTTATCAAACCTGTTAAAGTCAGCCTAAAACCAGTTAAAGTCCTTCATAACTTCTGTTTCGAAGAGCTAAATATCCCATGAACATGAAGCTATTTTCCCACAACAAAAATGTAATAAAATTTGAAGACAGAATCCACTCGCAACTGATCAGCGACTTTTGCCAGAGAAGTTAATGAATTTTGTTTTCTTCGATGTAAATGGGGACCTTAGTTATGGTGAACATTTGACAAGCCTATGAAGACATTATATGTAGAATCTGTTAATATTGTAATGACACTGTACAATTTGCCATTGATGTGGAATGCATCTTAACTTTTAAACTGAGTTTGAGTATATTGGGATTCGGGGATCACATCAGGTTGTCACTGTGAGCCGTTATCCAAGGTTTGATCCCCAACGGTGAAAAGAACACTTACTCAGAGATCTCATATAGATTGCACTGCTCACTGTAGTCCAGGGTTTGCTTCCCTAAGCCTTAAGAGGTTTGGATTCCTTAGAAAATTGTAGGTCCAGAGGTTTAGATTCCTCGGAAAACAGTAGGTCCCGGCACAGCATGACCATTGTAGTCCTTGAGCCGTAAAACTACAAACAGTAGGCTGTCACTCCTATTTCAGATGGCTCATCTGTGTAATCTTGGGAACTAAAACATTCACAGGATTTTCTATGCAGAACTAAAACAATTTATTTCTGGCAGACTGCTTTTTTTGTTTTTAAATTCAAGCTTGAATCTTTTTAACCCATAAGGGTCTGAAGAGAGAAGAATTACTCGTGTACATACTAGAGTTGAATCAATAAACTTTGAGTTTACATTTCAGTGCTTTGACCTTTAAGCTATATTGACTGCTGTATGACTTACCTCATATTTATTCAATGGAGAATTCCGTAAAAAAAATATATATATATATATGTTTCCTGGATTAAATTGTATTTTCGGGATTTCTCTTTCAGATCTCGATGAGTATTCCGTTAAACATGTGGCATCGGCAAGATACATGAGAAACCATCACCTGATCAATGAAATTTTCAGCAATTCAGTTGTGCCAGATGTTCGGTCCGTAGTGACAACTTCTCGCATGAGCGTCTTGAAACGTCAAGTTCAATCATTGACTATGCACCAGGTCCTGATTTTATTTCATTATTTGTGCTAAATTACTTCTGTAATTTGAAAATAATTATAGTATTCTGTAATGTTCTGTAATTTGAAAGTATAGTATTCTGTAGACGAAGAAATGACATTCATTGTGCACAGATAGTAAAAGGTTCATTTAACAACGTTTTTTAGCACAATACAATTAAAAATTTATAAAATCGACGATCGTTTCGGACGATCAATGGTCGTCCTTCTTCTAGAATTGTCCTCAATCCTATTACAGTATTCTGTAATTTGAAAATTATTATTATAATCTTTAGTTTAAAAATAATTATATAATATTTTAAATTTTTTTGTTGAAACTCTTTATTTTCCTTCTATATATAGAAGAAACTGGAAACTGAGTTGCAGCAAATTGAGGAGAAGTTTCAGGCTAAGAAGAGGAAATTTCTTGAAGCAAGTGATGCATTTCAAAAGGAATTAAACAAGGTATGGAATTAAATCAAAAGCAGGAATAACGATTTTTAGTCAGAATGTTGTAGTTTAAAACAATGTTAGACATGGTCAGAAACGGGGAAGGGTGATCACTTAAATTTTTTTTGTCAAAGCTACTAAATTGGTGCTAAAGTATTCTTCTGCGGTGCAAAGAATCTGGATTTAATTTCTGATTTACTATAAGTCACCAGACTCTTTTACAGGTCCTCTTGGGCCCTTAGATGATGTCTTTGTGTGTTCCCACAATTGAAACACTATGTTAACTTTGCAGGCTTTCCGAATTGTTGCCACTCAGAAAGGCAAAGAGAGGAAACTAAATAAATTTAATTTCTAAAATTGGCAAAATGCCACATCGTTTCCTTTTACATGTTTGCTAAATGTACGTAATTTTACTTTCCATATCTGGCAACAAAAATATTGTATAATTATAACTTCACTTTTTAAATTTGCCAATAGTTTGTGTAATTGTTTTCCAAATTCTAAAACCAAATCAGTCTTCAACTTATCATCAAAGTATGCACACATACTACAAAGGCTCTGCCAAAAAGGCATGCTAAATTCTTTTAACAATGTATTCGAATTTATTTATTTATTGGCGTGTATTATTGAATTAGCCTAACCACTTAAAGCTTTTAATAAATATTATTTTAACTGAATGAAATTACTGCATTGCTTCAAAACATATTTCTGTACCTTCATCTCTTCTAACATTAATCTGGGTTCTGCTCCGAGCAGTCCCAAAAAAGAAAGCTTACCACAAACAGCTGCAATATAAGGGTTGAGTTCCTGGGCCTTGGGAAATGTAGGCGAACTGCCTTGTGGTGGCATAGCAGTAACACATTCACCTATTGCACCATTAACACAGGCTTGATTCATAATGCTACTGTGGTATGTGGGTCAATTTTTTGCTCACCTTTGTCCAGAATTTATTTCCCTTGACAGCAGAGATTCGGATACCTAAAAAAAAAAAGTGTAAGTCCAGATGCAGCATGACCTTTCATGGTTCCCATGGTCCTTGAAATTTTTTTTTTCCCAAGTCAGGGGAGGGGGCGCCTTGAAAAGCACTTGTAAACTTCCAAAAATGTGGTTGGACCTTGAATTTCTCTCAAAATCTTTCTTCAAGTTTTGGCAAAGGAAAGAAAAGTTTTTCTCCTTGTTTCCACAACAAAGCCAGTAGTACTTTGGATACACACCTTTCCTTCCCCGCCTGCTGAGTGCGGCTGACACAAGGGATGCATAAAAGGTAGTTTTTGCTGGCGATGTGCCACTTTGGAAAGGATTAACATAAATAAACATTCTAATTTCAACATTATGCTTATAATATTTCGCATTTTAATTGTATATTGCGAATGACAATGTAAGGTCCTTGAAAAAAAATTATTTTGCCCGTGAAAAGTCCTTGAATTTCAACAGACAAATGTGTGGGAGCCATGCCTTTGCTCTTCTTGCTCTGTAAAAATGCCAACGTTTTCACTTTAGACTTTTTTTACAAATCAAAAAGATCATAGTCTTAATGAAAAAGGCGGAATGTCAAAAATTAACTTCCATTCTTGCATAATGCATATGTTTTATGAATGTTTTAATAAAAGTGACCTTTTCTTCCCTTCAGTTGGAATAGATTCCAAAGAATTCTTATGGCCTTCCATGTTGTGTACCAGATGCAACAACTTAATTCCATGAAGCCGTTACTGTGTTGATGTAGCCTTTCATGTTTCCATTTCAAAAATAAAAAGCATTGTTGGAACAGTTATTCCCAAATTCATGTTGTGTAAGGAAAATGCTAAGGTTCAATTTTGGTTTTAAGGAACCTTTTTTCATGTTTTTAATTGTTGATATTAATCAATGGCTGTATACAAAATCTTTATGTATCGTGAAATTGGACAATAAAAGCTTATTGTAACGCATAAAAATGTCTGTTGAATAATAAACGCAGTGGTACTGATACATTTGTCTTTGTACTCCAAGGGTGTTTGTCTTAACGGCTGTAATTTCTTGAGCACTTGTAGGTGACACTAAGGGACGGGACATACAGCTTAGCATGGACTTCCAACTGCAACTCATTTTAGTAAGTTGATTGCATCTCGTAATTTAATGCAACTTATTTTGTCCTGAAGGATGGAAACAACTTCACTGAGGATCCATAGTGACACCGGAAAGTCCTGTGAGTGATCACAGAAATCTAACAGTGTGAAATATTTGAGATATACCTCATTGGTCTTCAAATTACTCCCCCCTTTGATATGATGCATTTCTGACAACGTTGATATAACCGTTGGAAACCTTTAGAAAAGTCTTCTTTCTGTAATGCTTTTAGTTCCCTCGTCACAGTAGCCTGGATGTGTAAAGCATTGGAAAATTTGTGTCCCTTGGGTGCAAATTTCAATTTTATGAAGAGAATGAAGTCTGATGGGGCAAGATCAGTTACTGTGTTGTACCATTCTCCATATTGTCCCATCCACCGGACTTCTTACCCGTCTCAAAACTGAACTTGCATTTCCTAACATCACACATCTAAACTACTGTGACGAGGGAACTAAAAGCATTACGGAAGGACTTTTCTGGAGGTTTGCAACAGTTATATCCATTGCGATTGGTATGATACACTGCGCAAAAATATTAGATAAATAAAACACAATACTGTCGAAGTTAGAAATTACACAATTTAATGTCGTGACAGCTGTTTCAGTAGCTTCTTGCTACTTTCTTCAAACCAAATACACATACAAACCAAACAAACTCTTGATTGGTAATGATGGTCACGGTTTTCATTATACGAGTTACAAGTAATGCTTCGGAGAAAAATAACCGTTTTTCACTGGGATAGGAGAAACGTCTCTGGATATAACGCCGATCCACGAGACAGTTGAAATGTTCAGAAAAGCAATCAAAATTGAACTGTGGAGGATTTTAAATGTGGTTGATGGGGGAACAGTTTTTTTTATAGCATTTCGTAAAAATATGCTTTCACTCGGATCATTGATAGCTCCATTGCCCATTTGAAATATGTGGGAAGCTTCGAAAAAATCAAGTCTTCATCCCCATCAACAAAATTGGAATTTCCTAGCTTAAAGATCCCATTCCGGATTTTAACAACTCCGGTATTTACAAGATTGTTTGTCAAGACTGCGAAAAATGTTATGTGGGCCAGACACGAAAGGCACTGCGATTTAGGGTCAAGAAACACGAAAATTATGTATGAAAACAAGAAGTGCTTAAATCTTCTATCACCCAGCACTGTTAGAATCAAAACCACCTTCTTCCATAATGCCCTGATTATTGAACATGTTCACTTTTTGTCGGACTTTAATTTTTTCGAAGTTTTCCACATATTTCGAATGGGAAATGAAGCTATCAACGATCCTAGTGAAAGCATATTTTTCCCAGAATGCTACAAAAAACTGTTCCCCCATTAACTGTATTTAAAATCCTCATCAGTTTAATTTTGACTACTTTTCTGAACATTTCCACTGTCTCGTGGATCGGCGTTGTATCCAGAGACGTTTCTCCTATCCCACTAAAAACCGGTTATTTTTCTCCGAAGCATAACTTGTAACTCGTATAGTGGCAACCTTGACAAGCATTACCAATCAACAGTTTTTTTGGTTTGTATATTTTGTTTGAAAAAAGTATCAAGAAGCTACTGAAACAGCTGTCACGACATTAAATTATGCAATTTCTGTGTCAGTATTGTGTTTTATTTATCTACTAGTTATATCCATGTTGTCAGAAATGCATTATATTAAAGGGGGTACTATTTTGAAGGCCATTGAGGTATACCTTTTTAAATATTGCACACTGTCAGATTTCTGTGATCATTTACCAGACTTTTTGGTCTCACCTTGTTTAATGATAACACGGTCATCTATCACGTTGTGAACCCGGGTTCACTTCCAATGATACCATCGAGTGCCTGCCCCCTTTTTTTTTATCTACACCATAGTTCAGGGTTTAGTTCCCTAGGCATAAAAGGACATAAAAATCAGGGTTCCCACTCCTATTCAAGAAAAAAATTCCCTAAATTTTCCATGCTTTTCGCTGACCTTTTCAGGAACATTTTTTTACTTTTCGAGAAAAGCACCTATAAAACAGAATTTGTTTAATCCCCCATGGAATGGAGAGAGATGACATTGGGGTTTTGGAAATGAAGTAGCAGGGGTTGAAATAGATGCTTGGATGGCGATGCAAAAGTCCAGCTGGGCAAGAGTTGAAAATAATATGATCAAAAATTAGATAGCGGGAGCCAGTGGGAAAAAGGAGCGAAAAAGGTCTGGTGACAAGATGCAGGGCAGAGGCGAAGAGAGGAGACAGCCGAACAAGGGGGTGGGACTTAGTTCATAGAAGCAAACAAGCCTATGTTGCCAGCCATAAGCCTTGCGCTCATATGGTCCCAATCAAGCAGCGGAAGACATCCAATGGCTCTGGAATTGAGTTTATTCTGGCATACTTGCCACCACTCTTTGAAGGCATTGACGTCGTCCCAATACTTTTTTAGTTGGCATCCTGATAAATCAAAGAGGCAAGGTCCGTGAATCTTGTATAAGTCCATGATCTCGGTCTCCTGGTTGGTCCAATCGTTGTTTCTGCAGCAAGAGATGAACGAGTGAATATCTTTGGTCTCCATAGTAAAGATAGGTCATCGAGTCAGAGAACTCACCCAGAGGAAGTTCCTTGGCCTTGGCTCGAATTTTGGCGTTTGCAAGCCTTGATGATCTTTTGTAAGGCGATTTGTGGGGTATCGTCATGGTGTTCAATGTTGGTTGAGTTTTCTTCCTTGTCTGGGGTATGTTTTGAATTCGGTGAGGGCTGCAGGATTGATGTTCTACTCTCCTTGAAGGGAAGAAAGTCATCCAAGGGTCCGGTATTGTAGTCCGAGATGATTTGGGAGAGGAAATGGTAGGAATGGATGAATCACAGACAGGAAGTTGCAAAGGTGGGGCGGGTGGCTTTTAGGTGCCCAGCATCTTGGCAAATGTAACATCTACAAATGATTCCAGGATAGCAAATGCTTACTTTTTAATGGTCAATAGTGATAACATCATGGATGGGCTTGGTGATTTCCACCTTAATTTTCCGTGTGCCATTGGGGAAGTCGAAACCTATGGGCCATTTTCCCCCCAGATGACATCAGACTTTGGGTGTCCGTAATGGCGGAGGTGGTTGAGAAGGTCCTGATTAGAAAGTTGGAATTCAAGACCATGAATCCTGACCCAGCATCCACCTTGGGAAGCTGGGAAAACAGGGTAAACGAATCCTCCATGGAAAGGCCAGATTCTAACAGTTGGTTGACTAACAGGAGGGAAGACAGGGTAATTTTGAATTTGGATTGGCTCCAAGCTTGTAGACAACTGAGTCTCTCCGGGTTTCAATGGCATTGAAGATGGTGCTGAAGACATCGGAAGGAACCAAAGTTGACTTGAACGGAAAGTCTGCAGTCGATCTGGATTGGCATGGCGAGAGCATATAGAAGACATTTTACCTCTCCGAGTTCCAAACTCAGAATGTTTAAGTGGAACAGAAGATGAAGCATCAGCTTTGCTATTATATAATTAAACTCTTTTATAATCAACTCAAAAAGGGCCCAATGAAAATATTATAAATATTTGAAGTCTTTTGTGTAAAGAAATGCATTTTTGTAATACAATTTTTGTATTCATAAATTCACTACAATTGAGTTATAAATGTATTTGTGTTAATCAAGAAAGGGAGATTTTATGGTCTTAGAAACTTGTTTTTATTACGCAAATTTTAATGCGTTGTGTGTTGTTTACTGTAATTAGTGACTGGAAATCGATTAAGATTTGGTCTGGAAAAGTCAGGGAAGTTTGAAATAGAATTTGGGTAGACACCCTGTTTCACTTTCTGAACATTCAAGAATCAAATAACGGTCCTCACTACACAGTCAGTGGGATTTTTATCATACAGTTTATTTTAAGCATGCACAAAAGTAAACTTTTACAGCCAGTACTTACAAAATATTGAGAAAATAAGTTACAGAAAGTGGATCTTAAAATAGGGAAAACCATATACTTGCACAAAAGGTTGTTACTTTCTGGATGACCGTGCTGCCTGTGAGGCTCTGTGTGTGTAGTACTTTGACTATAGCCCTCTTTCTTCCAACGGGTTTAGCTTCAGTAGTAAAATGAAGTTTTTCCTGGCGCTGAAAAAAAGTATAACTCTTTCTTTCCCCATTGTAAATATCACAGAGCTGTTCATAGTGCACAGTAAACCATCCTTCCTCTACAGAACCTTCCAGTGGTATATCCATATCTGCTTTCACCACTATCCTTTGGGTATCTTTTTCACTAACAAACTTTACCTCCAGCAGGCACCGCCAACAGTGTACGGATGGAGTTGAAGAAACAATTGAACATCTCGTACTGCACTGCTCAGCATATAACGTTCTCCTCGGCAGTAACCTTTATCCCACTCGCAGAGAACTTGGCCACCTGCTCTTATTCTCTGCCTACCACTACCCCCATTTCCAACGTCTGGCTTTTTCGGCGTTCTTCCGTTTCTTCATAAGCCGTTTGGGGCGTTTCTTGTAGCCCTTGCTTTTCTGCGATTTTTCTTCCAAGTGATAACTTGGGCTGCTCACGCTCATCTGGATACTTTGGTTTAAGTGAGCATTGCACAAACAGATCCAGGGTTGTTTTCTTCTTTCTTCCTTCCCACACAAAGCCACCCGGGATGAGTTTTCGTGGGGGAATTTATTATACTTAATAATATTCAACACCCACACATAAGAAGCTCAATCTAGAGCTTTTTTCGTTTAGGAGAAAAAATTAGTATTTACAAAGGTTTACATGATTCCCACGGTCCTTGAATTTTTTTGCCAAGTCAGGGTTCTTGAAAAATGCCAAAAATGTGGTTGTTCCATGAAAAGTCCTTGAACTTTTCTCAAAACCTTTTTTCAAGTTTTAGCAAAAGAAAAAAAAAAAGATATTTCTCCTTATTTCTGGAATAAAACCAGTAGTGCTTCGGACACATTCCCTTCTTCCCTCCCCGCTGAGTGCCGATGAGACAAGGGATGCAAAAAGGGTAGCTTTTGCTGATTGTGTGCCAAGTTGAAAAGGAGCAACATAATCAAACACTCTAATTTCCGTATTATGCTTATAATGTCTTGCATTTTTAATTTTTATGTATATTGCGATTGCCAATGTAAGGTCCTTGAATTTCATCAGGGCGAAAGAGTGGGAACCATGGTTTAGCATTTGTTACAATATCTGTTTAACTTCATTTATAAACTCAACTTTATTAATAGTTAAAAAAAAAAAGGACTTGTAAAGCAAAAAGCACCTATACCAATTAAAATAAATACTGATGGTTAATGGCTTTATTTATAATCATATAAACAATTATTATACAGTTGTTTATATTCATTTAATTCATATATAGTGGTTGTTTACATGAAGAGTAATTCATACACAATTGCAAGTATGTTATATTCTTGCTAGTTTAAGGTCACTATTTATGAGAACACACAAGTGGTACAATTATCAAAGTGCAGCACATTTCTGTTCAGAAAAATTAAGTTTCCTTCACACATACAAGGATTTTTTAATATCGCGTCTGTCAACTTTCTTGTGATTTTCTCTTCTACCATATGCAAATGTTCACTGCATATAATTTATCTTCAAAGTTAATAGTTTTAAACAAATTTAAGATATTACTCTTTCAGTGATAGATTTATAAAATTGTCACCCTCCCTCCTTCCTTTACAAAGAAAGGAGTATTTGTTTAAAAAAAACTGCAAATCATACTCTTAACATTTGATATGTAAAGGAGATTTTTCATATAATTATTCAAACTAATAAGATACAACTCAAAATTATTGCTACCCTAGTCTTCAACTTCATGGATTCAAGACGTTTTTTAAATCTACAATAATTTTAGTATGGATTGGAACCTCTGGTGTTTTTGCACGTATTTGGGGGAAATACACGTATGCATCCTTGCATGAATTTTTTCGTTATCATTTCAAGTTTTTCATTATTCATTCATTTACTATTATATGTATAAACGACATGTTAAGCCTGGATTTATAAATGGGTACGCTGGGCAAATACCCAGGGGCAAAATTTTCAGGGCCCTTTGTCTTTCGATTCTGTAGTTTGTATTTGCAGGCAAGTTAAAATAGTCGACTATATGTCATCGCTATTGGGGAAACATGACTATAATTAAAGGACATTATTTTTTCAACATTGTCGAGTTTGGACAATTTTATGTTTAAGCACTTAGATGCCATCCCTAGGCCTGTGCTTTGTGTGTCTACTTAGAAATCCACCACTGTACCTTTCTTAGTGTTAACACATAAAGCTACCAGGACATGTTT
>QLNU02015003.1:11671308-11714762 GCA_006491805.2 Dysdera silvatica | reverse complement strand
GACCATAAAATCCAATTAACACAAACCCCAAAGCCATTTATAACTCAATTATAGTAAATTTACAAATTCAAAAAGGGTAGGTACTAAAAAAAAAAAGAATCCTTTTAAGCTAAAAACTTGCATTAATTAAATAGTTATAATAACTTTTTCATTCATTATAAAAGAGTTTAACTATATAATCGCAAAGCTGATGCTTCATCTTCTATTTCATTTTATAATATATAAGCTTTAAATTATATATAAAATATAATTTAAAGTGACTATATATGAGCGAAAGGAGCTTGGTATGATCAAAATTCCTTATCGATTAGGTAATTTAGCTAAAAACACTTTTTTAAGCGTTAGTTATATATTTAGCAAACATTTTCACCTGGGGCATAATAATTTTATATAAATTATATTAGTTTTGGTGCAAAATGGTAACTTTTGGAAGTTTAGTCAAAAGTACAAGTTTTTCTAATTTTCCAGTAGGTAATGTGGTATGAAAAGCACAGTTCAGGAAAATTATTTTAATAAGTTATTTATTATAACAATGAATTTCAAATTTCTGAGCTATTTATTATAACAATGGATTTCAAATTTCCCTGACTTTTCCAGTCAGAAAAAACTTCCCCGATTTTTCCAGACAAGTAGACGCCCCCAATTAAACTACTACGCATTTCCTAATTTAAGAGACAGGTGGACTACTGTCCATAATTAACAATATCCATTAGAATATAGCATGATTACATTCAAGTATTATCTATACATTGACGGATGAAATTTATGGTTTCTTTTATCCTGGAATAATCTTGAATATATTAACCATACACATTTTACGACAAAAAGTTTTTCTTTTGTCAATTTTCCTCAAAACAAATTACACATGTATATTGCATGATAAACTAACAAGCACATATATATATGCCTTTACAATGTAATGAGTTTATCTCCAAGTAAAACAATGTATTACGGGAAATCCACAAACAGATCAAGACACTGAATGTTTGTTTTTTACGCCATTAAATATGTTATTTAGATATTTACTTAAAGCATAAGAAGAGTAAACTGAATGTTAAAATCTTGCATAAATGAAGCTGAATCAAAAATTTGATTTGTTTCTAATGTATACGATCTTAACCAAAAAATATAATTAAAAAAAAGATTTTTTTTAATTTTATACACCTTGATCAGACTGCACGCTCTGAAAATGTTACTATTCAGGAGTATTTAAATCTGCACATAAGTGTACACAGAATTCACAAGGGGAGGGGTGGGGGTTTACAGAGCAGCGACTTCATATATTCATACAATATACAAAATTACATTGCAATGGGGTGTTACAACCCCTCTACGTACACTAGTACATTTGCAAACGGCTTTTCAATAATGAAGTTGGAAAATTCAAAAGCTAGTACTAGGAAAATTCGTGATATCTACTTTAAAAACACTCTTAGGGTTACAACATCAAAAATAAGACACGAAACTGACAGGCTTGTTGAAAATAAGCAGTGCCAAAAAACTTGTGACTTCAGTTTATATATTAATAACTAAAAGTATTGTAAATGTTTTTACTTCCATACATATTTTACATTGTAATATATATATTCAATCTAAGAGGCAGGTCCAAAAATTTTTTTGGGGTAGGCACGTAAAAGCAATACAGACCTTAGAAAAAATGTCAACAAAGGCTGGTCTAGGGGAGCATGGGGTTCACCCCCTTCCCATGCATCCACCTTTGCTCAGTATTAGTATTGCTGGCGTAGTGGTAAGACCCACAAGAATAAGAAAAATTAGTCCTTGGACTAAAAAAAAAAGGTTGGAGACCTCTGGCATAAACACAAGATTTAATATTAACATGACCAGATATATCCTGCCCAAAAGCGGGAGGGTAAGGAAAGGACGTGGTTATTGTGATTGGAAAGGGCAATACATAGTTTGAGATGTTTACTTTGTACTTTAAAATCAGTTAATTTAACATGCATATTTTTATAATTCTCGTGTTTGGCATTCAAACTCGCTTGTTTTAAAAGCATCGGAGAGGACTGCAATATTTGCACAAAAATCTTCAAAGCTTAAATCAAAATATTTCCTTTTAATCAATATTGACTTTAAAAACATTGCGACAGTATATATAACGCGATTTTGCTAAGTGTTTGTGGAATTTTCTTGCAAATGTTTAGAAGTTGTGGACCTAGCGTTTTTGCGCATTTGGTTAATTACTCGGCTAGCCAAATGAATTGCACTTCAAAGCTGGAAAATTATGCATTCCACGAGGGATCCTGGGGACAGCGGGACTGACCCGTTTGAAACGGGACATTTAATCTCACCTCAATTATTCTTATTCAATTTATTTCTATAACATAAACAACACAAACCAATTAATAAAAATTGTATGCCAACAAGGAAAACACCAAATATCCTTGAACAATCTTTCTTGTGTACACCAAGAATTGATATTAGCGACACAAATATACGCTGTGTCTTGATATAATAAAAAAAATCAATTTAAAATATTTTTTTTTATCAAAAACTACATTTGATGGATAGACAAGCCTGGATAATAAAACATAACACCGGGCATACGAAATAGACACGGCGAGTAATGCCAGATGAAGATCTGGTAATATACTACAAAATTAAATACCGTTATTTAATACTACGTCAAACTCAAACACAACATAATTTAGATTATAATTGATTCATATTATTTTGAATTTAAAATATCGCATATCCCCATCCTCTATACTTTATATAGACCTGTTCTTGGAGTAGAGGGTCGCTGAAAGTTGCTACATTTCACTTTTTTTTCGTCACTGTCCACAATAATTGAATTAAAATTGAAAATTTTGTAGTTATATCCATTAGTGAGGGGCTGAAATTTTAATTATACATTCTTTATATACAATTCTGATTTCAGCAATAGATAATGGAAATTATTCTCTATTTTTCATTTTTATTTCAATTTATTGTATCGTGAAATATTTTCTCCTAACGTTCCTATTAATGCAATCAGGAACACCTAAAAGGTTACCTAAAAGGAACATGCATGTTTAGAAGAAATTCGGGCACAATAGGGATTCAAACTTCAATTGATATAGACGATGCGATGGTGAAGTGGTAACGCCTTCATTTAGCGTACTGTTAACCCGAATTCGATTCCAACGGGGCCAAAATAAATATACACACGCTGATCCACAAGCTGTAAAATTTAGTTATGGGGTGATTTACTGGGCTTTAAGAGGTTCGAATTCTGGAAGACACGGCGCATCACGGTCTTTGCTGTCCTTGCATTGTAAGACAAGATATCAATTGTCTTATTTCGCCTTGGGGGCTCGAAACATAATACTGAAAATCACGCCTAACTTTTTCCCCTTTTCTCCCTAATTTTCCCTTTCTGCATTTCCCTGCGCGTGTTACTTGGGTTGCCGAATTATTGGTATTACTTCCCAAAATATGGCCGAAGCAACTGCAGATGTAGCAATTTTAGACGAAAAGGTAGATTTCAGTATTTGGTTTCGGTTATGTGCATGCTTTTATTCGACTTCGTATTTTAGCTCTTTCCGCTTTGGTTTTGTTTTAGTTACACTTTTATGATTTATTTTGTCCTAGGTTGGCATGTTAAAGCGTTTCTTTCTCGATCACCTCTTCATCACAGCATCATGCCAAGTCGAGGTAATAACATGAAATAAATAAAATTGAATGTTTTATGTAAAAATTTTTAGACATGTTCTGCTCTTCCGTGTCTGCAACACGTATCATGTTTATGTCTTGTAATCTTCGTCCTTTTCCTTTCCTCTCAGGAATCACGACTTAATTTTTTATTGGATTTTTGTAAATATTGCTTCTATGGGCTAAATATTTTTTATGTTGATATTATCATATAGCTTCTTTGTGGTTTGCTTCTATATTTCTTGGTGTTGAAAATCAGTTTTGTTTGTTTATTAGGGTTTCTTTTGCATTTGCTGATAATGTTCTTCCTGTATTTTGTATTGTGGGATATTTGTTACAGATATTTTCGTTTTTTCTACCTATTGCTTTCTTTTATTCTGTTTTAATGTATGTATTTCTTATTTTTTTATTTCCTTAACCTTGTTTGTCTTGTTCTTATCTGTTATAATTGATGACCTTCGGTGACCTTGCTATTAATATTTATTTAGCAAGTTTGTACCTAATTTATTTTTTGCTTATTTTACTATTATTGCATTATAACTCAGCGTGATTTTTAAGGTATATAAAAATGTATGTTTTACTTGGTTCTTATTCATGTTTTAGCTTCAACTTCACTGTTTTTGTTCCCATTTATAGATAAAGTTTTTTGAATAATTTGTACTCTATTCTGCTCTGTGCCTCCATTGAACATGGTGAACGAGGTATATTCTTTATTTTGGGCATTGAGTAGCATTAAAAGAAATAACTCAATAAAACAATGTAGGATGTTTGCACATTTTTTCACATTGCGATGAACAGTATGTGCTCATTATCTGATTATGCTAGATTTGAATATTGGTAAGCATGGCTATTTTAAACACATCAAGACATGGCAGTCCTGTTAAGATGTTGATCCCATCTCACAGCCAATTGTCAATCTTAGGCTTCAGAAATAATATTCCTGGGACTTCGTTCTTTTTGGTTCTATTGGATGACTTCTATGTTGCTAAAAATAATAATATATAAGTAGCATGTTGAACTATCATGCAGAAAATAGGTGTTGGAATCTTGTTGTTAACAAATATTTTCCATTTTCTTTTTAACCAATCCATATTTTGGGGTTTGATTCCCCAGGTAATGAAGGCTTGGACCCTTCTGAATAGGGGCCGACTTAGAGGTCATTCAAGTGGGGGGGGGGGGGGGGGGCGATTAATGACTTGATTTTTGGAAATGATACCTCATTGGACCTTTACCTTGTATCTTTTCAATGTTAAATTTTCATTCAAGGGGGATGATAATCACCCCCCCCCCTAAATCCATCCCTGCTTCTGAATTGACTAACTGGCATTAGATCCCCTGAAAATTATGTCCAGGCACAACATAATTGTAGATGACCTTGCGCCATAAAACTTTAGCATTGTCTTTTGGTATCCAATGGCTTTGTGGTAACAGCTAGATCTTTGGGCCTAAGTTCAATTCTTTGTAAGTTTGGTTTGGGGTTAAAATGTTGTGTCTCTAGGGCCCCACATACATGACTTTAAAAAATAAGTTTTAATAATAAGACAGAGTGACTGATGTTGTCGATTGGGATGGGTGGCCAAAAATATGCCTCCGTATTCCCAGGGGATGTCTGCAGTGGCTACAGGAGGTGTAGATGACTGGAGATCAAGCAAAGTGGATGATTCCATTCAGTAACATGGTTGACACTATGTTACGGGCTTGAGGCAGATAGGGAGTGTAGAAAACATGCAAATGGACAACCGAAATCTTACTTGCCATGGCTCCCTCTTTTCTTAGACAACCACCTGAATCAAGCTGATGAAAGCACTCTTACATTCCTGATAGTAAGAAATTTTTTCGCTCTGCCTGTACAATGCTATCTTTTTAACCAAGGTTTCCATTAAAGCAGAGACAGAAGTGGTGTTGATGACAAGGTATAGTAACAGGTTTACATGTAACCTAGTGGGAATTAGACCTGGGAGAAAAGACATGGCAAAAAGATGAAACGAGGTGCCATCAGAGAAAATGACCTGGGCTGGAAATGCAGAATAAAGCGGTGTTGAAAACAAGGACATTTGCATCTGGCAAGGAGGACATCAATGGAAGGTGGACATGGGCAACCAAAACTGTTGTTGAAGAGGCTGTTATGGTGATAATCATATGATGGGCAGATGAGGAGAACATACTTCAAAGTTTCTTCAATCCTTTTGGCACATTGCAGATATATAAACATGGGTTGTGTGGCAAAAAAAATCTTTTTCTCTTAAAAGGATTTTTATTCATAGCTAAACATATTGTTAAAATGGTGAAGGGGGAGTTTAACCATCCCCTTGTGTGGATAGAAGGTCATGGTAAATCTCTTGTTCTGTCTCAAATAACCCATCATGGGTCAGTAATGAAAAGTATTATAAAATTTTCTTACGTGTGTATGTACATTTCATTAAAATGGTAGCATAATCGGTAAATATTTTGTTTTTCAGGGATCACAGTACATCAGAAGAGCAGACCCAGAAAAACTTGCAGAAATATTTAAAAAAGTAAAAACTTTGTTTCTTCACTATGAAAAATGATTTATGCAATAAACGTAATGAATTGTAAATGTGTTTATCAGACCTTAAAATGTCTGTTAATGTAGTCAAACCATTTTATCGTATTTTATCTTGAACCTTGTTGTTTTTGGCGGGGAAATGAATCGACGATTACCCTTCAGTAATTATTATGGAATTTATAAGCTATATAAGTTTTGTGATTTAATTTTTATTATATTGTTAATAAAGCTAAACATAAACTTCTTTTCTTGTTTCAGTATGCTAGTGTTGAACAAGATGGACAGCTGTTTATGACCCCAGAAGATTTTGTTCATAAATATTTAGGTCTTTATAAAGAGGTCAATTATAACCCAACGACTGTAAAACTACTCGGTAGCATACTCGACACATCTAAAGATGGGTGAATAGTTTTATCCTCTGATTTATTCCACCATTTAAATGGTTGCAACTATTGAACTACAACAGTAGCTAACCTAAAACATGATTAAGAGATTGTAATCATTGAATCACTGGAGCAATAGTTACAACCACTGAATCACTGGAACGATGGTTACAACCATTGAGTCACTGAAACACAATGGTTATAACTAGAGCCGGGATTTCTATGCATTTACGTGTTCTTGCATATTTTGCCCTTGTGTGCATATTTTTCTAATCCACTTTCAATTCAATCAATTAGATTAATTCGACGTTTCTTTCTTTTTTTTTTCAAAGAAGGCTTTTCATTTTTTAAATAAGAATAAAAAAAATGGTACAGAATATGTTTCAAGTGTAAATGATATAATTAGATAATATTAAAGTTAGAAAAAAATAATTTTATGAGTCTTCACATTTCTGTGATGATGTTTCGCAATATGCGTAATACTTTCCAAGTCAAAACCAAGTGTAGTATTTTTCAGCCCAAGCCATGTGCGCTGGCAGGTGATACGGGAGGGCAATTTACTCCCCCATATTTCAATTTCCTTTGAAAAAAAGTGAAATTAAAAAGGTGAGGTAGAAAATTTCTATTTTTAAGGCCTTTGCTGTCCCCCGTCCATAAAAATTGTCACCCCTGCTGACGTCCTCGGGGGCCCAAACCAATGCTTATGATGACATATTTCAAACATATCTCTGTACGTATTTCATACATTTTGGTGTGTAGTTTATTTTGTGCATAATCATATTGAAGAACGTAACAAAATGATATTTTTTATGCATTTCAGTATATATGTTATGCAATAATTCCAAGAACACTTGCACTGTTTCAATAAATTGTTATTTTATACATTTCGAAACATCGCTTATGAGTAGGGTCCAGATTTCTATGCACTTGCATATTTTTGCACATCTTGTAATAATTTGGAGAATATTTGCGTATTATTTGGGCTAAATTTTATGCATGAAAATCCAGGTCTTAGTTATAATCATTGGATCACAATAGTTGCAACCGCTGAATTACTGCAATAATGGTTAACGCAGTGAAATCAAGGGCAGATCCAGGATGTTGTTACAGGGTGGTGGTTTTGCACGCCCTCACTGTGAAAATTTTTAGTTTTGGACTGTTAAATAGTTTAGGTAAATGTTGTTATATTACTAGCCTTCCTTTATACCAGGATTGTCCAACATACAGCACTTTGGCCACAATCTGGTCCACCTACAACTGTTTGAAATAAAAAAAAATTCCCAAACAAAAATTTTAGATATTTTTTTTCAGAAATAAGGAAAAATTTTGGGGACAGGAGAGGTGACCCCTTTCTACATCGCAAGAGCACAAATAACTGGAAAAAACTCTAAAGGGAGGCTGTTAAGTGTAAGTTATTTTTTTTCAATTTTTTTTTTTAAGAAACTGCTGACCCGCGAGATCCGTGAAAATTCTTTAAGTGGCCCGCTACCCAAAAAGGTTGGACAACCCTGCTTTATACTCACCAAAATATTTAATTTACGACAATGAATTATCGCACCCTTCGTCCCTCGCTGGATCTGCCAATGATTGAAACATGTAATCGAATGGTTACAACCATCGACTCACTGGAGCATTGGTTACAATGATTGAATTGCATAAATATGATCAGATAGTTACAATCATTAAAGCAGTGCATCGAATTATTGAAACAATAGTCATAAATCCACTCGAACAGAATTGTAATCATTGAAACATATGATTAAAATTGTTAAGGACTTTGAATTGAAAGAACAATGTGGCTGTAACTGTTAAACCACTGGATTAGCTTATAATCATTGAAATAGCTATATTATATGCATTCAAATGAATGCATATTATGCATCCATTCAAATGGTAAGAACCATGTTCAAATGGTTGCCACTGTGTTTGAGACCTTTATCATCCGTACACCATAAAAATTCAACTGACTTTATTCAAGGTCAAAGTGTATGTACAATTTTTTACATTGTTTGGTGCCAAATGACCTTTGCTGTTCTTGCATCATATAAAAATTGACCAATCAGCCAATTGTGCATGGTTTAAATCGGAGTTACCTTGCTCCTTTATAAATGTATTGCAGTTTAATGTGTGTGGTTCAGTTTTTCAAACTTCCAATAAGTTTAAAAACTTTTTTTTTTGTATAAATTTCTATAGGCATAGTTTTTACCGAAACATGTTTTATACATGTACAATTGTACATCTCTTTTAGCAAAAGTCTATTCTTTCAGAATACAGCCAATTTTTACCTTCACAAAGCAGCTAATGGTATATTGGATAGGAAATATTACATATTATATTCAATGCCATTGTATAATATGAACCTTATACCGTGTATGGTCTCACTTTGATTGGTGCAGAATGACCCTTGCACCATAAAAATACAACCGACCTGACCGGACTGACCGATAGATACAACAAAGGAATTTCTACTTCCAAGAACTGGAATTTGATTTCTCAAATCACACAGGAACTATGACTCTTTAATGCAGGTAGTGCTATGCTCACAGCATGTGCGTGCGTGTGCACGCACACACACACACTGTAACCTTTGAGTGGTTTCTATTGGTGCAACCTTCAAATATTATTTCCTAGTCAATAGATGTGTCTAAGTTGTCCTTTTACTTTAAAGTTAGCTACTTCATTGCTCACCATCATACTGTCTTAATATAGCATTGTGATAGCTGCCAATTAATGGTTTTAATGATTGTGTAGATAGCTTGCGAATTGTGTTTTTACCATGGATTTTCTTTCCCTCAGCCTTATATCGTTTATGGAATTTGAAGCTTTTGAAGCAGTTCTTTGTCGTCCTGATGCTTTATACATTGCAGCTTTTCAGCTTTTTGACACAAATGGCTCTGGGTCAATCACTCATGGTAATCAGAACAAACTTTTTCTTTTACTGTCTTTAGAGAAAATGGCGTTACGTTAGTAAAAGAGTAAACGTTAGTCTGGATATCCTGAAATATTTATACAAGATGAAACAAATCTGCTAATAATAATTAAACATAAATATATTAAGAACATTACATTAGGGGCAATTAATGAAAATGGAGAATTAAGACATGCAATGCAATATACCATTTGCATGAAGATCTAGAATTTTTGACAGAAATATATTGTGGAAAAAAAACAACCTTAGTTGAATGTAGTTTAAGAAGGCCTCAGAAGAATAGAAGTAAGAGAATGGCAAGTGAAGAAGGTTTAAACAGACCTTATCAGAATATCATTAATAATGATTGTGTAAGGTCAATGGAATTAAAATTACTGCTGGTAATGATGTCAGTCCAAATGTTCTGATTGTAAGGTATGATTACTTCCATATGTGGTGGGGATACTGCCATTAGTAATGACATCACAATGAGTCTAGTAATGACTGTGCACAATGGGTCCATCGTTACTTAAATAATAACTGCACTTCTCCCTTGGTGAATTGAGAGGTACTAAAGTAAATGCTATCATTTCAGATGATCGTATGAGGTTAAAAAAGTAATGAGAGAGTCATGAAACGTGAGTTTTGAAAGTAATGACATCATTGTTAATCATGTAAGGCCTGTTTATATTTAAGACAGGATCGGGCAAAGATTGCTAAGGAGGAATAAGGACAGTCGTGCCAAAAAAAAAAAAAAAATGTGGATATTGAATTACAAATGCATTTCTATTCTCCATAAGTGATTTCTTTTTTGTGATATTAATGTTAATTTGTCTTGCAGATGAGTTTGAAGAAATTATCAAGCATACCACACTTAACGAAACCCTCCCTTTCAATTTCAAAAGTGAGTTTATGCGGCTTCACTTTGGAGGGCAGCGAAGACGGGAGGTCACATACAGCGAATTCACACAGCTATTGCATGTATGTTTCATATTGCAACTCTTGCATGTTGGCCGTATATTTTATATGTAAGATATATCTTTGGCTCTGTAATGGCACAATTGTAACGTATTTGTATATAACGTGGCTCAATTCTGAATGGTGCCAAAAAAAAGAAATTAATTGCCGACTAATTGCTCACTAGATTTAAAAGTAGTATTATGTGTATATTATGCTTATAACATTTACTTATACTTTAAAATCTAATCTGCATAATGCTGTGTAAAAGTACGGTATGGTAACGTGTTCACCTAGTGCGCCGTTAATCCAGGTTTGACTCCCAACTGTGCAAAGAACACTTACTCAGAGATCTCATAAAGATCACACTGCTCACTGTAGTCCGGGGTTTGGTTCCCTAGGCCTTAAGAGGTTTGGATTCCTCGGAAATTTGTAGGTCCAGAGGTTCGGATTCCTCGAAAAACAATAAGTCCCGATGCAGCATGATCATTGTGGTCCTTGAACCGTAAAACCACAAACATACAAACGTAATCTGCATAGTCCTATGTCAAATTACTTTGCATAATTGCTCTCTGTTGTCTGAGGATTAGTTCTGTGGGCCTAAAGAGGTTTCAATTTGTCAGAAAAATATAGGTTCGCTGCCCTCCTATAGTGGTACTATCGTACCATTAATCTGTGCTTGGCTGCCGATGGTATCATGGAATGTGCGCCATTTTTTTCCTCCCACCATAGTAGTCTGTTTCGCCTGATAGCAGAGCTTCACATTATATGGGAAACTGCAAATCTCAGTAGAGTATGTTCTATGCTGTCACTCTTTAAAAACACAAACAAGCAAAATATGTTTTCGTTTGCTAATCTTGTACCGTATATATAAATCTTGTATGCTATATGCATATATCAAGAATGTTAGGCCAGAACGGCATATCAATTTAACATTTCTGTAGTGCAGGTGCCATTCTGGTATGACATCCTCAATACATTGCCGGTATTGTTTTGTGCTGGTTGAGTCCAGTGTCCCATCTAAACAGGGGTCCTTACTTTTCTTACTGCAAAAATTTGGAGATTTAAATGTGTAAAAGGGCTCTAAATGCATCAAAATGGCCCTTTGTATATTAACTTCATATTTTACGTGCAATTTTATCATTTATATATATATTGTATATTTTTTTTTGCTTTTTATGAATTATTTATTTACATATAAGTTTTAAACACTCCTAAAATAGCAACTGAAATAATCAGCCAGGCCTTCGGACACATCAGTAATAATCTTTTCTAGGAAATCCTGGTGTAACTTGATTGATACCTTAGCTATACTGGTAACACAAAATACAAACTTGAAAGAATTTAAACAGCATTGAGGTCCAAAGGGACTTCACACTCTGTAAATGCTTGATCTGGCATATAAAGTCAACTGCCCAATACAGGGGTGATTTTGTTCCAGGATTTTCAACTTGCCTCTTCCGGGATTTCTTTTTAAAAACTTTCAAAAATCTCTTCTTGTTTCCTATATTTTTTTATATTCTTTTAGAAATCATTGTTTTTACCAAAAATATTACGTAACTTTTCAGGGAATTTTCTGGTACGTTCAGGGAATCTGGTTTAGATTTACAATCACCTCTGCCCATAGAATGTTTAGTAATACGTAATATATATTATACAATGAGATCAAATACGGATTAAAATTTAATGAAGTTTGGATGTTCGCTGGCAATCATTTCTTCAGAAAATTCATTACTTTTAGGACTTCCACGAAGAACATGCGATCCAGGCATTTCAGAAGTATGACAAGGGGAAGAGTGGGGTTATATCAGCAATGGATTTCAGTAGTATTATGATAAATGTCAAATGTCACTTGCTCAGTGAAGATGTCAAGAGGAATCTCGTTGCTGTAAGTGTGAAGTTTTTTAATACTTACATGCTATGTAACGTGTTCTGTATTTAGAGCTTATCAGGCTTCGTCAATGTCAATATTTAATTTATCTTTAGCATTAATCTTAAACTGGATAATCTGTTTGACTGTTCAATTAAATATTTAGTTGCAGTTACTATTAAGTTGATGATGCATAGGTAGCGCTAAGTATAAGCGATGTCATTTTTGCAAATTGCTTTGAAAAAAAATAATGCAATGAAGTGTGAAAGAAGCTAATACATGATTGGTGGTTCTTAACTTTCGGGTAATTTCGTCGATTTTGCTAGGCTGCCGGTGGGATTGCTGGACATCAGGTATCTTTTCCATTTTTCATGGCTTTTAACACCCTGTTGAACAACATGGAGCTTGTGAAGAAGGTCTACTTAAATTTTACGAGGAACAATACCAATTTGGAGGTCACCAAAGGTATGTCTTAGAAACAATTCATTCTTTTAATGTACCTTTAAATTTCTGTATAGAAGCATGCGCTTTCTTCAAAGAAAGCTTTTATATAGAAAGTATTAGCTTATATATATGTGGAAAGAGTACTTTAGCAATGAAGCATGAATGTGATATAAATGTGAGAAAAGACATTTGTGCAATGTAGGTTTCTATTTAACTAGAGTGCAATGGGGAATTTCAAACAGATGAGTATGGATTAGTGTGAGACAGGGTTCAAAACTAACGGGTGCACATAAAATTTTATTCCTGCATGTAAATTTTTAATTTGGGTGCATGCAGTGCACCTAACTATTCAAAACCATGGCTACTTGCATTTATTTTTCAAGAACAGTGACCTATGGACTAATTTTATATAATTTTCTCAATGTATCTGCATTTGCTTTGATTTTTTTTTTATTACAAACGAATGTTCAATTATTTTGAAGGTTGCATTTTTTCAGCTTACATATAATTGCTACACTTTCATTTTACCTGTTTTTAATGTTGAGGTTTACGTTCTATTATGTTAGTTACTTGTACACCTAACTAGTATTTAGTGCACCTGATTTAAAAAGTTAATTTCGACCCCTGGTGTAAGATGTAAATGTATGAACTTAGAAGGCATTAGAGGAAGTGAGAAATCATAAAGGGTAGTGGAAATTTATGTATAACATGTATGTGCGTTAGCATGAAATTCAGGTTTATAAAGTTTATGAAGGTAGGGGGGAGGAGTCCCACTGTGTAGTGTTTTTGTCTATTGTACAGTTAAGCTGGATTGACATGAACGGTACCATAGCACACATGCTGTTTCTCTGATAATTGTAATATCTGGAATTTAGTTTTCCAGGCAAGAGAGGTTTCCTGCAGGAAAACTGTAGATTCCAGCAGAAGAGCAACCTTAGTTACCTTTGTGCTGTAAAACACGAAGCTGCAACGAGGGGATCTGTATGATGTAAAAATGCAACGTAGATTTGTGTGTATAACCTGTTGATGTGGAATGTACGTGCAAGTGTACAATGCTCGTTAAGGTACAAGAATGCAGTTAGGGAATATATATGGTTCAAGAATGCAACGGGGGTGGAAGTTTGTAAGATACAACTCTGCATTGTAGATTTGATGTAGGTGTGAAATGTTGTGGGTTTGTAAAGTACAGAATGCAACTATGGAATTTTCATAAGGTGCAAGTATGTAGTGTAAATTTGCATGTGAGCTATCAATGTGGAATAATATGTAAGTTGTAAAATGTAGTTGCAATATAAGAGAGGGGAGGGGGCACTTATACGATAGATTGTTCGTTGAAGTAGTGAAACAAATTTTATGTGTTGCGTTCGACTACTTCTATACTCCTGGGTAAACTATATACTGGAGTAATTTTTGAAGATATTTGCATATGTCTTGCATCATTTTTTGTGGTATTTTCTGATTATTTTCATTAATATTTGGATATCTCCATATGTGATACTTCATTTTCCCATTTTATAGAGGAGTTTCTCTATGCTGCCCAGCAAATGTCCCAAATAACGCCTTTAGAAGTTGACGTACTTTTCCAGCTTGCTGGATTTATCCATGCTGATACAGGGTAAATCGATTATTGATATGTACCAGATAATTTCAATTAACATTATGCAGATTCGATTTATAAGTACAAGTCCATATTATAAGCATATAAATCTTACAATGTTGTTGACTTTTACTTATAAATCCATCATTGATACCTCATAGCAAAAATTGCTTTCAATTTCTTTCGTTTTAATTACAGTAGAATCTTAATAACTCGAGGTTCTCGATAGGCCAAAGTGAATCTCATTCTCCTTTAAATAACCTTGAATCGTGGTAACTTGAAGTAAATCCTGTTCCTTTGATTTTCCAAAATTGAGTTTTAGGAACTAACATCATATTCAACCATTATCTATCCACTGCTGGATGAAGGTCTCTCCAAATGCTTTCCACACAAGTCTATCCTGAGCAATTCGTTTCCACGTCACCCCAACCTGTTTTCTTATTTCATCCACCCATCTAGTTTGAGGACGTTTTCTAGGTCTTCGGTGGTCTCTTGGAATCCAGTTCAGAATTTCTGTTGTCCATCGTTGATCAGTTCTTCTTGCAATATGCCCAGCCCATCGCCATTTCAGCCCTTTTACTTTAACAATGATGTCCTCTACTCTAGTTTGCTCTCTCACCCAAGTGTTTCTTTTTCGATCTCTCCTAGTTATTCCAAGCATGCACCTCTCCATGCTCCTTTGCGTTGTCTGTAACTTTCGTATTGCTCCAACTGTTAGACTCCATGTCTCTGATCCATAAGAGAGGACTGGCAATACACACTGGTTGAAGACCTTTCTTTTTAGACACAAAGGCAATTTCCCCTTCAGGATAAAACTGTTAGAAACTGACATACATATTAATGATTGATTATAGCATAATTATAGAGAGTATTAGTACACCTGTGTATGTCATATGTTGACATTTGCAAGATTGCATTTAAGGTAATAAATCAATCAAACAATCAATCATGCAGTTTTGTAGCATATTATATAGTTTCCTCGGGCCAAAAACTACTAATGTCGATTTTCATTAACATGGTGAGACATTTCCCAGTCAGAAAATTTCCAATTAGTTATGAATACGTCCATGTTTAAAAACATGTGGCTTGGTCGTTTACATTTGCTATACCGACGTTATTTGCTGTACAGGCATTCTGTGTCTGAGCGTTTTGACACATCCAGAATTCTTCTCAGAATGTTTTTACTATAAAATATTTATTCATGAAAGATACTTGGAAGGCTGAAGTGACGAATTTGAAGAGAATCTCTTGCGGCCCCATATAATAGATTTCAAATCCCTGTGGTTTCGAAACACTGCACTAGATAACATTTTATATTTATATTTTCAAGATCTGTATTTTATGGAATACTGTTGGCTTTGGTGTACTATAATCTTAATTGTCCTTCTGTCATAAAAACACAAAATTAAAACGATTGTGTTTGTCTTTACTGATATCGCTATAGTAACCTTTATTAATAATGTTAATAAAAATATCACAATCTTTCTAATTTTTACACTTATTTATTTCAAATTGTACAATGTTTAAGCTTAATGTTAATTCATTTATGTAGGAGAATTACGTATGATGACATCGAAAGGCTAGCACCATATCGACCAACGAAGTTTCTTTCCCGGCCTTTGGCAGAGGTTAAAGCAGTTAAGGTATGTAAGTGTTTCTATTCCTTCGTAAAAAAAGCTAAAGTTGACCCTGATAAAAGAGAATAATGTAATTGGATGTTAAATTAACACATATATATTTATTTTTATCCATGTGCATACAGTGAAATTTAACTACAATGATATCCTAGGGTTGGGGAAAAGATACCTTATTATAGGCAGTTTATCATTACGGAAAAGATTGAACCTGGTACATGCTGACTGTCAAGATAGTAGTAAATACAGTGGTACTTTGGTTAACCATGGCCTCAGATAATGACATTCTTGGTTAATGACGAGTGGCTGTAAGGAAAATGTCTCTTGGTTCATTTCACAAGCATTGGTTAATGACTCTTGATGACGTGAACCTTTATTTGATCTAAAAACTGGAATTTTCTGATCCCACTCAGCCACACGGGTGGGGGGAGACATTGTCGAATAGAGAATTTTGCAAGTTCCGAAAAATTTTACACAAAGGTGCATTCAAGGGGGGCAATGGCGATTACCTCGAGCCAGGATTATATTGTGGAAAATGAAGTAAAAAGTACCGGACTCGACCAAAAATAAGAATCAGAAACAAATTGCTCCTTCATAAAGATTTCTGGATTCGCCCTTGCTTTTTACCAGGTGCTTTGAAATGTGTGAGGCTACCAACATGATCGTAAGGAAATTTTGGAGGGAAGAATTCAACGTTGTTATGGTAATTAGGCTAATTGTAAAGGCTTGTCAAGAAGTAATAATGAGATGTCTGAAAGCAACATGTAGGGAACTGTGTTCTTCCTTTGGTAATGAAGGAACTTCAGATATAAGGACACGAATTGGTAAAGGACGTTGTCGCAAATGCTCATGACCTGAACTTCAATGAAGAGGAAGAAGTTGTTTAATAACTATTAGAGATGCATGACCGAGAACTGACTACTGAGGAGCTAAAAGAACTTACCAAGCAGCAATATGAAGAAAAGAAAATGGGAATTTCATTTGAAGATGAGGATAAGAAACAAATTATGACTGCTGAAATCAAAAATGTTACAATTATATGTTTTATATATGTGAACTTCAATATGTCCATAACAAGTTTAAAAAAAAAAGTTGCCTTTAGCTGAGAATACATAAATATAATAGACACAGACATGCATGCGTGACATGTGATTCTAATTAAGATGAGTATTCTTAAAAGGAAGGCAAATTAAAATAGTATTTTTGACCGTGATTTTTGGCTTGGATTATCTACCCATAGATAATTGGAAGTTTATCATATAGCTTTCTAGTGGTTATGAATGTGACCTATGGGGCCCACTAGACTGGGTTTAACTCCCTGCTTGGTTATGTGTAGATGTGATTTGATGGTTACGTTAAACCTTCAGTTCCATCTGAGATGGTCTATACTTTTGAGATGTAAAATGCATGCGTACAAAATTATACCTATTTTGAAGACATTACTTATATTTAAGTAGAGTTGAATTTGTTAACACCTTTTCTTTTTTTTTTATAGAGTCCAGCTGAAAGAGGTGTATTTATTCAAATCTTAGAAAGTGCATATAGGTTCATTTTGGGTTCCATTGCTGGAGGTAAATCCTTTCCCCCCCTCTCTTTCTTCTATATTTGAATGTAGTTTCATTTAATATAAGGACTTCCCTCACTTGTATTTACTGTGTGTAGATATTTTTATGACACTACATTTCAGTTAGTTTTTCGAGCCGCCTTTAAAGTTAATTCTGGTGGTGAAAGACTACATACATACACGCATACATACATATATATATATATATATATCATCACCCTCATCGATTATTTTCAATTCACTGCAGGATGAAGGTCTCTTTGTTATCACACACGCACATAGTACGGTGAAAAAAATAGAGGAAGTGGCCTTAAGCTTACTATGTTGGCCAGACAGGTTAGCAAGCTGGACCTACAGTTAAACGAAGATTCCAAACTTCGGTCACCGCAGCCGAAAGTCCTGCACTGTGGCGGCGGGACTCATTGTTACCTTTCCCCCATTGAGTAACTATCACCGGGACTTCTTCAAAGCAGTACTCAGCACAGCCTGTATTCTTGGCAGAAGGCGGCTGTGGGACATACATATGTATATATAAAAGTATTAAAGTGTGTTAACGGTAGGCAATATTACGTTTAATCCTGGCAAGATAAAAAAAAAGCGTATATGGCTCTGTAAGCAGCCGATATAAAATTAATTTATTGTAATATTATTAATAATAAGTTTAACATAATATGTACACACTTAATCTACCAGTCTCGATCTCTACAAAATATACAAAAACACAGCCTGTAAAACTAAAACTTCAAATCAAGCCCAACAAACCATCCATCCTCACTCTAATACTGCAGATTATGGTCCAATAATAATACAAACCTCAGTCGGAAGAAGGAGTGAAAATCAAATATACTGAATATGCCATACAATACATAATCCAAAATACTGCATTTTGCAGCTTTCTTGTAACTGTCAATAAAACGTTGCACCTAGAATACACTTGGGTTCAACATTTTTTTTTTTTTTTGAATGCATCCACGAGTGAAACACCAATCTGGCAACCTGAAATTTTTTTTCATTTGTACAACACAGCTCTTTTTTTAAGCTGTGTAAAAAAGAAGTTCGAACTATAATCATTTTCTTAAATTTCAACTTACAATCCTGACTGTGTTTGAGAAGCCTGGCTTTAATTTACCCCTCATCTCTCAATATCTTAGTTTTGTAGAGGGTTGGGTAGAATAAATTACCCATTGTCTTGTGGATTTTGAATTTAAAATTTTCTTTTTAGCGGCTGGAGCCACTATGGTCTATCCCATCGATCTTGTAAAAACCAGAATGCAAAACCAAAGGACTGGTTCCTACATCGGAGAGTTGATGTACAGAAATAGTTTTGATTGCGCCAAAAAAGTGATAAGACACGAGGGAGTTTTCGGCCTTTATCGGGGACTCATACCCCAGTTGGTTGGGGTATGTCCCGAAAAGGCTATAAAACTCACGGTGAGTTAACAAATTTCAACTATTTAATTGGAATAATTCTTTCACTGTAACTGATGTGGTTGTATTTGCTGATTAAATGCTCGCAAAGAAAAGAATGATTTTTCTGCATCTGGCGGGAGTGGAACCCACATCATCTCAATTTTTTGTTAAAAGTTCTATCCATTAAGCTTCAGACGATGATCACTCTGCCAGCATATATAAAGCTTTCACTAACGACAAGTTTGCAAAGAATGATGCAGTGCTTTGATTGCTTTTTTAAATCAAGGTGGAAAGTCAAAGAAGCCAAACCTCCAAAAAGTGAGATGGGCGTTAATATTTAATTAAAGTAATTCTCTTGTCATAGCTAATGATGTGGTTATAATTACTCTAATTCAGAGGTTCTTAATTAGCTTTCATCGCGGGCCACTTTGAATCTTTTTTCGGTCGGCAGGCCAGAAGATACGAAAACGAAATTATCTTACACACTATATAGACATTTGGGAGGGGGGTGAGCTTATTCCCCTACAAATTTTTTGATTCAATGAAATCGCAATGAGCTAGAGCTTTAACTCCCTCTAAAGAAATTAGCCCCTAAAAAGAAATTCAGCTTATCTTTCGTAGATGGGCCAGTTTTTACTGTTTGCGGGCCGCCTGTTGAGAAGCACTACTCTAATTAAATATGGATGCTTGTCTCGCTTTTCAGATGTTTGGCTTTTTTTACTTTTCACTGTGGTTTAAAAAGCAGTCAAAGCACTGCACCATTCTTTGAGAACTTGTCTGTAATGAAAGCTTTATATACGCTTACAAGGGGCGAGGATGTTAGCCTGGAACTTATGAACATGACTAGCTAAGTAGTAAATAAGACATAATTACAAGCCAAAAGGACACATTTATTGTTCAAGAAATAGCTTAAATGGCCAAACTGGTGAGGAATATTTTCTTTCTTGTTGGCAATACATTTTGCTACCTGTCATGGCTTTGAATTATACAGATATTGGGGTACTGCTTGTGCAATAATCTCCTGAGAAAGATTTGTTGTTCTCTGTGATGGTTGGGTCTGAGCTCATAGATGGCATCCCATGATGTTCTGAACATTTTTTATTTGGAAATTATAAATCTGGGGATCTGACAAACCATGGTGCCATTAGTACCTTGTAGACATTTCCATAAGGTGTTTGCCATATGTAAGCGGGCATCATCATACTGAAATAAAGCATAGCCCACAGCAATTGTGGAAGGGAATGCTACAGGTTCCATCATAGAGATCAATGGCCAACATGCATTCAATTCTAATTCTTCAATGTAATTGAAAAATTATTTGCCAGGTTATGGGTTGTCTGATATCACTGCTCGTTTGACTGCTTGTAGAGTGGCCATTGGAGTAGCTGGGAATTGCTGAAGAACATCAGTCAGGTGCAGATGCCACCATGATGTTTTCATGTGCTCATTTTCAGGCAAACGAGTGGTCTCATGTGTTACGATTCCAGTTTTATTGAGCGTATAAATATTTCGTGTTTCTTTAATGCAAAGCTCTAATTCTTATGCACAGTTATGTTGTCCTCCATAATAGGACATAAGAAATTGAGAAAGTTTCAAGTTTCCAATAAAATTATTGCATGTTCTACAGTAACACCTTGTTCTTGGACATGTCATTTTTCCCTACATGCATTATTCAATTCTTATGGTGTAGCCCTGCAGTGACACAGTGGGGTAACGTGTTCACCTAGTGCGCCGTTAATCCGGGTTCGACTCCCAGCAGTGCAAAGAACACTTACTCAGAGATCTCATAAAGATCGCACTGCTCACTGTAGTCCGGGGTTTGGTTCCCTAGGCCTTAAGAGGTTCAGATTCCTCGGAAAACTGTAGGTCCAAGAAGTTCAGATTCCTCGGAAAATTGTAGGTCCAAGCGTTCGGATTCCTCGGAAAATTGTAGGTCCAGAGGTTCGGATTCCTCGGAAAACAGTAGATCCTGGTGCAGCATGAGCATTCTAGTCCTTGAGCCCTAAAACAACAAACAAATCTCATGTTGTCTACAAAATCTCTATTTAAATAAAGTAAAATAAAAGCTCTTCATCTGTGGTTTTTGCATTTTTAGTATACTGGTATTTGCTATTCAAACAATTTTCCTTTATCAGAGGTCATTGAAAAAAACCTGTTTTTGTAGACAAGGAAGAATGTGAAGAGAAATGTCACAGACATACATTTCGAGGGATATATTCTGGGAGACATTGAATAGTATCGTCTACTATCGTATATTTTTGTAATATTTGGACTTGCACAACAAAATCATAGCCAATTTCTAGGACCTGTAAACTTTTTCTCTGATTACCCCTTGTATATATATATACAGATGCAAATGATTATGTGGTATAAAAATTTTGAATTTAATGCATTTGTTATAAGAATGATTTTTTTTTATATATGGACCGCATTTTTTTTCACTTGTTTTAGATGAATGATCTCATCCGTGACAAGATGACAAATAAAAAAGGTGAAATTTCCATTTATGGAGAAGTTCTTGCGGGTGCTTGTGTAAGTAATTTTGCTGTGGTTTGCTTAAACATGCTGTTAAAAGTTTAGAACTCTTGTTGGTAATGGTATCTGTTAAAATCCCAGCTCTTGCAGTGTTTACTATGTCCATTGTCCAGTAAACTTGGTCATTATGTTTGTTTCATGCCTTTTTTTAATGGTGAAGTATCACTAAGGCCATTCTCAAGCCAATGCTATGTGTGTTTATACATTATACATGAAATTGCATTTAAACTATTCAGGAGAGGGGAGCATAAGCATAAGCAGAAAGTTCATAAGGGGGGGATTATAGGCTCAATGAGGGGTTACAGAGCTACAACTCATATATTCCTATGTTAAATATACAAAATTTCATTGCGATGGGGGAGGGGATTACAACTCCCCAAACCTCCACCTGGCTATGGAGGGGAGGTGCATACCTGCGTAACGATACACATGGGGAGACGAAAAAGCCGAACCTGTCCCTCAGAACAATTTAAAAATTATCCGAGAGCCATAAATATATTTTTGCAAATGAAGAAAAAACTACACAAAGAATTATTCATGTTGATGTTAATCTATGTGAGCAATTAGCTTGCATTTCCTTAGAAAATGTCCATATGCATGACTCATGCCTTGAAAGCAAGTCTTTAGAAAAAGACTTGCTTTCAAGGCATGAGTCCATGTTAACATCAGTGCTTTAACTCCGCAATTTACATTTAACGAAATTCATGTTAGAAGATGATTGCTCTCATAAATACATAGACCCGAAGGTACTTAAAATACCATATGCAAGTTGTTTTCAACTTGTGATATGAGTTCGGAATACTATTCCAAGTATTGAAAAATATTGAGTCTGCCTTCTGCAGGTCTTTTATAATGGTCTGCTTGCGCTATGAAATCAGGCACATTCATTTTTCTTTTTTCAGTTCTTCTACTTCAACACCAAGATGTACAAATTCGGAACTCCATGAGGCTTTACTTATCAAGTCCAGCAGTTGTATTTAAAAATTAGCTGTGCCAGTATCAAATGCCAAAAAATTTAATTTCTTCACATTGGCAATAAAAGATTTGTAATAAAAGCTAGAGTTACTCCAACATTTCTGAATGCCTGAAACCTTTGAAGAAAAGATTATCTTGTGTTTAAAACTACTGTCTTTGAATAATCTTTATTAATGTGAGCATTGTTTTCTATTTATATACTCCTTTCTGCTCACTTTCCTTTCCCTGAGGTCACTCTTTGTTCATCTTAGTGCCATAAAGTTGTACGGGACCTATCAAATGAAATCGCCATGATATGATCAAAATCCCTTAAAATTTTTATAAATGAAATTATGATAGCTTTTTTTCATTTTCAATTTTACTTCTGTGCCGCATGCACATAACCAAAGATCTGCATGTTGCTTGCAAGCTGCAGTTCGTTGACCTCTGCTCCGTTCTTACGCAATGAAATATATCTGGAATATAAAATTTAAAGGAAACAAAAGAGCTACTGTTACATGGACCTGTTACATTTATCCTCATGCACTTAACCCAGGAGTCTAAATTAACTTTTAAATTGGGTGCACAAGTGCACACAATTATTGTAACGTAAGTGCACTAAATACTAGTTAGGTGTATAAGTAATTAACAGAATAGAAAGTAAACCTCAACATTAAAAACAGGTGAAATGTAAGTGTCCCTGTTCTTGAAAAATAAATTTAAGTAGCCATAGTTTTGAATAGTTAGGTGCACCCAAATTAAAAGTTTACGTGCACGGATAAAATTTCATGTGCACAGTGCACCCGCTAATTTCGAACCCTGACTTAACCTCAGTTGTATGTCCCAGGATTTTAATTTTGTACCCCATGGTGCTGAAATATTTGACAAGATTAATCAAGATTTTTTCCAAATAAAGTTATGGATTTATTATTTCTGCCTTCACTTGACAAAGGGAGCAGTTGGCTCCCGAAACGTCGTGTTTTTAAACCTTACGCCAGTGTCGAAATAACTGTTTGTTATGGAATCTCCTGGTGAAACTCTGTATTGTTTCGTTAAAGTTATGGATAATTTGACATTCGGTGTGTTTGTTCTGGTTTTCCTAGTCCTCCAGTCATGCCACAACCTCCAAGTGCTTTTCGTTAATACAGTCGTGAAATTTCATTTTGAATAATTAAACTCCCCTCAATCTCTTCGTGGTCAACTGCCTTGTCCTCCACCATTATCATTCTGTTATTGTAGTGCTTCCCAACCTGGGGGTCGTGATTAAGTTTGGGGGGGAGGGTCACTGCAATTATTGTTATTAAGAATTTCATACCAACTGTGTGCAGCGCTTTTATATTTCAACGCAGCTACACATATTACAATATTTTACTAAGGGTTCTTAACTTTATATCTATAATACATAATCTATATATATAATTAGTATAATATATGTAATTAATATATATATATAATTAATATATATATAATAACAATTAATATGTATATATATGGTAATTGTATTATATGTATTAATAATATATATATATTAGTATAATATATGTAATTATTATAATATATATATAATTAGTACATAATATATGTAATTAATGCAATATATATATAATTAGTATGCATATGTAATCCAATATATATATATATATAATTAATCTATAATATGGAATTAATGTATACAATTAACATTTTTATATTTAATGTGTTTTCTTTACTCTGTTAAAAATGCTTTTATTATGCAAATACAACAACGGCAGACAGAGGGGGTTACAGATCTTTTGGTTACTATAAAATGGGGCCATAGATTACTTGGTTACTATGAAAGTGAGTCATGGCATTAAAAAGGTTTGGACCTACTGTGTTAATGAAACATGGAAAACTGAACAAATCTGCACAGAAACACAGCATTTTTACTATTTTCAGCACTTTGCGGGATATTCTGCCATGTTAAGTCCATAAAACTTGACGTTTCAATTCAACCTGTGTGCATCATCATCAGAAGTAAAATGTTAAAATCAAAAGCCTAAAAACTAGAAATAACAGACCAGGGTTCCTCTGCGAACAGACTTCTCACCTGGTTGCTCAGATGCACAGCGAAATGTCCCGCCAAGTGCTGAAAATGGTACAAATACTATAGAACACTGTGAAAGCTTTCGTTGAAGAAACACAGCAGTTTTATTTCATGATGAATAAATACTTTGTTTTAAAAGTATTCTGTTTAAAATGTGATAGTTGGAAATATTGCATTTCATTGTTAGTTAATTTTTTTATTATTATTAATCATAATAGCTATAATAATAACATTCTTGTTATATAGGCTGGAGCTTCTCAAGTAATGTTTACAAATCCATTAGAAATTGTTAAAATCCGGCTCCAGGTTGCTGGTGAAATTGCTACGGTGGGGCATAAAGTTAGTGCAATCAGTGTAATTAAAGATTTAGGAATTACAGGTTTGTACAAGGTATGTTTTTGTGTAGTGGATTGGTTTTATAGCTTGAGCTCTTTTGTACGTTTTCCTGTATTATTGACGTATGGAAATTTTTATAACACTTGAAGCATGTGACTAAATTTCAGCTGCTTTTTTAAGGCTAAGTTTCAGCTACTGTTTACGGCTGAGCTAGCTGCTTTCTATGTCTAAACTTCAGCTACTTTTTTCTATAACTACACCTCTTGATGCTTTTTGTATTTTAACTGTGGCTATATTGTGATATTATATGGATACATGTTATAATGTGAATATTTGGCCATTTCTTTTAATGTGTCCTTTTATTTAGCATTTGCATTTTTATGCGGTCACTGTATGGAAATATATGTTTCAGCATGTGATTAAATGGCTCAAATGCCATTTTGGGTGTTGTACTATTTAAGTCTATTTGTTGTTTTATTTAATGTTGGTAATATATGCCTAAACATACAAAGTGGTTTAGAAGTGCAATTCATGTTTTCTAAAAACAATCTAAAGTCGTGCTGACTGGGGCAATTGTAAAGTTTTTCTTCATACAGAATATGGATTTGGTTTGAGTCAAAATTCACAAATTAAGATCCGAGTCGAATTGTAAGTTGTGGGGTGTTTTACACCCCACAACTTACAATATGTGAAAAGAAACGTCCACCCTTGCTTCTGAAACTGGCCAAACTCTTTCCTGTTGCCTTCAAAGTCACAATCTTTCGGAGTAGGGTGACAAAGTGGAAATGCCACTTATTGTTCCCTGTAAAATTGGACGTTTTTAATGAAATAATGCTATATAATTAGATGGGGTGCAAAGCACCCCTGTGTTCTTCTAATCGGTGCGCCTGCTCTCAGGTAAATTGGGGAGTTGCCTATTGACACCAATAACCAGTTAGCGTCCCAGTGGTCAAATGGTTATGACTGCCTCCTTTCGGCAAGCTATGCCATATTCAACTCCCGATAAACTTGGTTGTTTGTAAGTGTATTTGTAGTTCAGAGGTCACATTAAGTCATTGGTCCAACCCCGGATGACTTGTAGCACATTCATGGGATGTAAAGTTTACAAATACCATGTCACTAATCATACCACTGTAGTGTTGCATCCAGGGATATGCCAACGTTTTGTAGAGTGGGGGGAGGGTGAGAGATTGTTTACGGCCACAAAATAGTGGCGCAATCTATTGCCACAAACCTCAACAGTTATTACAAAATGTCAGTTAGATAAATTAATTGTTAATTAGATGTTAATTAGTTAATTAAATAATTAAAATAAAATGAATTACAAAACAACAACCATTTGAACGATTTACAATTTTACTGATTTCGCAGAGCACCAGGCTTTAAGATCGATAGTTTCATAAAAATAGTCAAGTTCATAGTTCGTGAAAAGGATCAGAAAGGGAAGGTATCTGTGTTTATTTACAAATGTCTAAGTTTCATTATTGGTAAAGCTGAATATTAATTAACTTAAAGAAAAAACTTATGTTTCTTTGATTGGAAATTGCAGGAGCCCATTTTCTCGTTTCAGCCTACATCCCATAAAATCCTTAATCAGACACTGTTTGGAGTACTTAGTAGCATTAATTACAATAAATAAATATTTGAGGTTGCTTTTGAAAAGCATGTGAACACATCTCTCGAAACAAAACCATGCTGTTTTTGATACCTTCCAATTGTGTGAAGTATATTTTTTCATGAAAATGGCATTTTTTCCCACAAAATTCTTAAAGCTTTTGTTTGCCTTAAGCAATGTCTGTATAACTTTGTCGGGGAAAGGGGATTTGTCTGCACTGATGAGAATCCGTCTTAAGCGGGTGCCACATCAATGACAACCCACTAAATCTATAGTGTTTTTGAACCATTATATGGTGGGAGCCCTGCATTGTATCACATACAAAGAAAGGGGCACAAGTCTATATATAAAGTAACTTTGCACTCACTGTTTGGTGGTCACGAATACCATGGGTTCCATCTCAACTGACATACCAATAATGCAATCTAGAGGTGTAAAAAGCTAAGTATGGTGTAAATGAATTGTCTGTAGTAATGTGGCACTTGATTTAATATATCTGGTTTTACTTGTTCTTTAGGGAGCCAGAGCCTGTTTCTTGAGAGATATACCATTTTCAGCTATTTATTTTCCTGTATATGCACATATGAAATTATTTTTTGCTGATTCAAATGGTATCAATGGACCTGGTTCATTGTTATTATCTGCCTGCATAGCAGGTATGTATAGTATTTACAGCTATTAATTATCTACCAATTGTCTATTACAGTGGTTCCCAGCCTGGGGGGTCATGAACAGGTTTCTGCAGGGTCACCACAACTATTTTTAGTTGCAATTATTTTTATAAGGAATTTCATACTGTTTCCAACGCTTTTATATTTCAACATGGCTACATTGCAATATTCTACTAATGATCGTTAATTTTATACTTACGATATGTATTAATATATGATTAATATAGTATATATATTATATATAATTAATATAATTTTATATTTAATGTGTTTTCTTTACTCTGTTAAAAATGCTTTTATTATGCAAATGTGTCGGCGGCGGACAGAGGGGTCGCAGATCTTTTGGTTACTATAAATGGGCTCGTGGCTTGAAGGTTGGGAACCACTGGTCTGTTAGTTTTTCTTTCATTTTAATTGATAATTACCATTCTTTCATTAACCACAATTATGCCTACTATAAATGGCTGGAAGTTGTAATATATGTGAACCTATTTTTTTTTCCCTTTTAATGTCCATGTATCATACAGGGTATGATCTCAAAAAGTATCGAGACTGGGGTTAAAAAAAACGAAAAAGTACTTGCAGATTTGGCATTTAATCTCCTTCGAAGTAGTCCCCGTCTAAAGTCCCACACTTCATCCCATGTTTTTTCCATTGTTGAAAGCCAGACTGGAATTCATTTTCTAGGATAGTGAATTTCTCCCTCGTCTCATTCTGTTAGATTTCCTCGACACCCTGATATCATCTTCCTTTCAAGTGGGATTTAATTTTTGGAAAGAGCAAAAAGTCGCAAAGGACGATATCTGGAGAATATGGTGGATGCGGGACCTGGGGAATTTAATGCTTGGCCATTCAAGGAGATCAAATTCAGCTGAAAGCCGGTCTGTTTGGTCTGCAGAGAGCAGTTTTGGCACAAACTTGGCAAACACACGTCTCATACTCAAATCTTGAGTCAGAATAGATTGAACTGAATTGTAGCTAATGTTGTACTCTTCAGATAACTCACGAATAATGATTCGACGATTTTCCCGCACAGCTGAATGCACATCTTGGATGTTTTGATCAGTTTTGTTGGTTGAGGCCATACATAACTTGTGGGGAATATACATCCAAGGTTTTGTCACAGAACGGAATGATCATGACACAAAGGATGCTGAAACCTCCACAGTGACATGTTCACCCTGTGTGTTTCTAATCCATGTTTGACTCCCAACAGAACCAAAAAATAATGAAAAAGGTGCTTACCGATTAACTGATCCTTGTAGTATGGGGGTTGGTTCTGTAGGCCGTGCGAGGTTTTCATTAATTAGAGAAATGTAGAATCCACGGCCCAATATGGCAAACCCAGGATTGACTCCCAATGGTTGAAAGAACGCTTACTCAGAGATCTCATAAAAAGATCGCACTGCTCACTGTAGTCCAGGGTTTGGTTCCCTAGGCCATAAGAGGTTCGGATTCCTCGGAAAACAGTAGGTCCCGGCGCAGCATGACCATTGTAGTCTTTGAGCCGTAAAACCACAAAACAAACAAAATAAACAATGTGGCAAAGAGAGTATGCATTCATCTATCATGCCATTAACTGGTTTGATTCTCAATGGTGTTATGGAATGTATATTATTTTCCTTCCCGTCGTAGTCTGCGGTTTGGTTCCTTTTGCAGCATAGATTTAAATTCCTTGGCGAACTCTAGATCACAGCTTTTGCTGTCCATGCACCCATAGGCGTAATCTGGCAGGGGCCAGGGGTGCACTTTCCCCCAGTTATTTTAGAAAAAAGGCAAAATCATACTTTTTCCCACATAATTTTTTTGCCCCTCCCCAGTTTACGCTATATTTAACCCCCAAGTTACACTTGTGCATGCACCATAAAAACACACATACAATATTGTTTTATTTTACCATTTCATTTTAGGCGTTCCGGCAGCTTACTTAGTGACACCTGCGGATGTCGTTAAAACCCGGTTGCAGGTTGCTGCAAGAGAAGGTCAAACCACTTATTCCGGTGTCTTTGACGCATTTCGCAAAATTAGTCGTGAAGAAGGGGGAAGTGCACTGTGGAAAGGGGGACCAGGTAAAGAATACTTTTGTTTTATAATTATAGTAATTTTTTAGAAGTTTGTGTTTTATTTGTAAGCAAGTTTTTATGCCTTAATCACCTATTAAAGGGATGATTATGAAGGAATGGCACTACTTCACAAGATGGTAACTCACCAAATGTTTTCAGCTTTGGTGTATTTGGCATTTTTAATCAGCATTATGATCGCTTTCTTACATTTGGCAACAGTCCACAGGCAATTTTTTTTTTTTTTTTCTTTCGTTTCCTTTTAGTCTTTTCACTGAAAATTCACTTTTCTCGGAATTCTCTTTCATTTGTAGGTGGGATTTTCCCTAAGCATGTTTTTTTTTTTCTTTTTTTTTCTATTAAGACTATTTTCCTTCCATAAATTGCAGATAAACCTAAAGGTAAATTATTTTACTTAACACCATTCCAGTAATTTTTTTTGGAAAATCACAACTTTTTACCCAATACTTTTGCAAGAGTTACTGATTCAGTGCCAGGATCCAAAAGAGTGTGTGTGTGTGTGGGGGATACTCCCCTTCCTGCTAGGTATTCACTGGTACAAGAAAAGTACTGTGGAAAAAAGCTGGGGGCTCTTCGATTTAAAGAAAAAAAACAGAGTTTTCCAATTTCAAAATGCTACAAGTTACGAAAAACTGATTTTCCACCATGGCTGCCGCATGTTGCGAGTCTGCCATGACAGAAGGTTTAAAAGTTGTCAGTTACTATTTTGTGAAGTATCACCAGAAAGGATAGACCACATTTTTTTTATACCTATCATTCGGATTTTGACTGAAACTGCATATTCATTCCTATCTGAAAAGAAACGATAACCTCCGTGTTACTGTCCTGTCATCATGAGCATTAAGCTGTGAGGGCAAGCTGCAGTATCCTTTTTGTCTTCACAGTAAATTTCAGTTTAACCATTTCCACTTCAGTTGATCTCTGTTTCAATTAGCCTCTTTATCCACATTACCGAAACCGGTTTTGATTCCTTATTTTTGGCAGAATACTTCTGCACTTCTCAGTTTGCATCACACAGTTCTTAAAATAGTGCTACAATACGTTGCCTCTATGCCTTGTTTAATTAATGATTATAACATTTTAAAATAAACGACAGAATTTTTCATTATAATATCTGAATTTTACCGGGTTTTTTTATGATCAACTTGGCGATTGATCAACCAGTTAACCGGTTAGAATCCATCATGTCCGGTTAAAACTGGATCTGGGATTCCACAGTAGAAATACTACATGTTCACTTTACAGGCTTTCTTGACCACTTAGAATTGTAAGAAACGTAAACTTAATAATTACAGTTTCTGAAATTGGCAACATGTCAAATTGTTTCCTTTTTTATGCGATGCTTTCCAAATAAACAAAATTTCACTTTCCGTATCTGGCAACATATATTGTATAATTATAATTTCACTTTTTTTATTTGGCAACGGTATGTGTAATTGTGGTCTGAATTTGAAAATTAAACCAGGCTTCCGTTCGCCATTAAAGTGTGCACACGTAATTCTCACAGGCTTTGTCAAAAAGGTGTATTAAACTTCTCCGACATTGTATTTGAGTTAATTTATTTTTCGGTATGTACTAATGAATTAACCTAAACATTTAAAGCTTTTCATAAGTTATATTTTAAACCTAATGGCATCACTGGATCTTTTTACGAACTTCACATTATTACCATCATAATTTCTGTCTCAAGTCTATTCACATATATTAAAATGTAGGTTATGAAAAAGCAATCAGTTCTAAATTTTGTCTGCTGAAAGTTCCACTGCCTTTCATTGAAAAGTAATACCCTTTTTATGCAACGAGCATTCTGAAATTAGGTAACACTTACCTTGCATTAGCAATATGTTTTCCTGGTGCGCTGTTAACCCAGGTTCGACACCTAACAATGCCCAAAAAAATGTGTTTGGACTAACTGTTCACGGTGATCCTGGGGGTTGGTTCTCTGGGCGGTAAGAGGTTCAGACTTCTTGGAAAACTGGAGGTCCAGACACAGCATAACTTGTGCTGTCCTTATGAAGAAACAACATATGCATCGTTAAGTGTAAAAGGAGAGCGTCATGTCCTGTGCTATGATCTCGTTTTATGTACATTCTGTTATTCACTCCACGGTGACATAAGTTGTAATGCATGCATTTACCATTCAGTAAATCCAGGTTTGAATCCAAACGGTATGAATGCTTGCTGCTTTTTCATACTGATCTGTAGTTTAGTGTTTGGTTCCCTAGGTGTCAACTTTAGATCCTGGAGCAGCATAACCCAGGGGTTGAAATTAACTTTTTAAATCAGGTGTACTAAATACTAGTTGGATGTACAAGTAACTAACAGAATAGCAAGCAAACAATATTAAAAACAGGTAAAATGTAAGTGTGGCAAATATGTTTGAGTACGTAAGCTAAAAGAACGAAACTTTTCGAAATAATAATACACTCGCTTGTAAAAAAAAAAAAAAATTCAAAGCAAATGCAGATACATTGAGAAAATTATATAAAATTGTTCCGTAGGTCACTGTTCTTGAAACATAAGCATAAGTAGCCATAGTTTTGAATAGTTAGGTGCACTATGTGCACCCAAAATTTACATGCATGGATAAAATTTCATGTGCACAGTGCACCCACTAATTTCGAACCCTGGCATAACCTAAGCCATCTTTGTACTGTAAAGAAACAATCAACATTTCATCTATATCATTACTTGTTATTCATTATTTTTAGTTTGGAATCATTACATATTTATTTCTATGAAGAACAATCAAATACAGTATAGAACCTCTCCGTATCTCTAATCGTACAGAAATGGAAAAAAAAATAAAATTTAATACATTGGGATGGAGAGATGTAAAGTCTCCTATATACAATGCATACAGGTTTGGTGAAAGTTATTTTATTAATACATAATAATGTTAGGTGTAAATAAAACACTTCTGACTGTACTGTAAAAAAACCAAAACAAAACAAAAAACACTTTCGTTTTTACATTTTTGACTTTACTGTAATAAAACACTTTTGTTTTTACTGTGCTTTAAGCAAAATAGTTGGTTAATAGGTTCTAAAACCGTACTTTCTTTGAGCGAACAGTTTTCTAAAGGTTAACAATGGCTGTGAATCCACCCTAATTAATATCTTCGTGAGACTCGAGCAAAGTTCTCATTATGTAAATAGGTCCCGGTACTTCAAGACCCTAGCTATACTTGCGCTGTAAAACATGAACAAAGACACGTTCTTTATATCAAAAATAACGTTATCTCACAAGGAACATAACTTAAATCTGCATTGAACATGGGTGTTTATGTGTTCACAAGTTTTCTTGTTACAGCAGTATTTTTTTAATGGATAACCTATTTTTATCGTGTAGGGTTAGATTCCTAAATCAAAAAGTATTATGCAGGATAGTGGTAATGTTTATGTTATCTGAGTTTGAATACCTTTGGTACCAACAGGGGCGGCCACCCGGGCCCCGTTTGGATGAAGGTGCCAAACTGAAGTCATGTTCAAATTTTTTCTAAGTCAATAGTAGAAAATTTCTTTAAAAAGAGACGAGTTTAGAGAAATTCTTTCAAGTGGCCACTTTTATAGGGTATATGGCTCACTGTGCATCTGTAAAAATTTTCCGTTTTTGCCTGAGGTGGGTGGGATGGCATCAAAAAGCAATCGGTGCCAAGCTGCGCGGGTTCAGAATCAAACTCGAGCCGCCCCTGGGTAGGTATCAAGCACGTATGGATTTTCTACCGATGGATGCTTATTCTGGGGTTTGATTTAATAGTTGATGCGAATTCAGATCTCTCAGGAAAACTGTAGGTTATGATATAACACGCTCTTAGTTGTCCATATTTTATAAAGTATAAAGCACCGCAGTGGCGCAGTGTGGTAACACATTCACCTGGTATGCTATTAACTAGAGTTTGACTCTCAACAGTGCAAAGAACGCTTACTCAGAGATCTCATAAAGATCACACTGCTCACTGTAGTCCGGGGTTTGGTTCCCTAGGCCTTAAGAGGTTCGGATTCCTCGGAAAACAGTAGGTCCCGGCGCAGCATGACCATTGTAGTCTTTGAGCCGTAAAACCACAAAACAAACAAACATAAAATACAAACGTTCTGTATCAAAAAGTCTTGTGCACAACCTGCTTATTGCTACTTGCTCAGTGTTAATATTGTTATTTTGTTTTTCAGTATTATTCCAGCAAACATTTTAAGGATTTCTCTATTTCTAGCTCGTGTATTTAGATCGGCACCACAGTTTGGTTTCACCTTGCTAACATATGAGGTGCTTCAACGCCTCTTTTACGTTGATTTCGGTGGAAGGTATGTACTGTGTTTAGTAATAGTTAATTAGGTGCCGTCTGTTAATTGTTTATGAACTAATTGAGTGTCATTAATATGCTTGTTGCCTTACATTGTTGGTACACAGCTATCAATTAATTACTCACCCAATGTTATTGTGTGTATCAAATTTACCCTACGCAAGTCATGTATAGGTCACCACTTTAGATAAAGGGTTCTCCAAATTTGAGGAAGAACATTTACTTGTTTCATAAATAAAACAAACTTCATATTAACTGAAAAATGTTAGGTAAAAACCTAAACAAAATGAAAAAATTTAAAACATAAATGCGACACTAAAAATGGCAAGAGTAGCTTCCATAGTCAGTCTCCATACATATCGTATATGAGAGACAGGATTCTCTTTTGTTATGCAGTCCCACTTTTAGAATTGAGAAATAAATATCTACATTGTTGTTAAATTTAGCCTTAACTGTCCTCCCACAAATAAACAAACCTTATTTGCCGATTGATAGTTTGCTTTTGAGTTGTCTGAACTTCTTAGCTTTGAAGCAACAAAGTTATGATAACTTGATAACAGATTATCAGCTGATGAATATGAGCAAAAGTATTGTAGGAAACAATTGATCAATATGGTTATGAGAATTACCATCTTAGGTGATGTAGGTGTTTTAAAGGAGTTCCACCATAGTGGCATCATGTAGAAAACAAGGTTTTGAATGCAAATGGCGCTAAATACTTGCCATTTTTTTTCCTACCAGTCTGGGATTTGATTCCCCCAGGTGATATAGATTTCTCCGAAAACCGTAAGTCCTAACACGACGAGATTTTAGCTGTTCTTGTTGCATGAAACACCATCATAAAGGAGTTAAAGCAGTTCACCTAAATTTTAATAGTTGATATGCAGTGTCTAAGCTAAAAGAAAAAATTGACTGACGAAATTAATTAATATTACAGTTAATTTCGGTTATGTTAGCTATGAATTAATGGTCCATTAATCATTTTTAGCATTAACGATGCATATTAATTATCCGTAATTTATTTTCATCGCTTTCTGTTTATTATGGTTTTGGTTTTCATTCTTCAATGACCTTCATTATAATTTGCAAAATAATTTAATACTAAGATAGTCTTTTCAATTACCTTGGATACTTTTTGCAATGGTAATAATTAAAAAAATCTGTTTAATGTTTTTAAAACTTGAATTTCGAGATCTAAATTGCTACCTTTTTTTCCCGGTCTTAGTGTTGAGTTTGATGAAACAGTAGTCATTGCTGGGAGAACGACTGCCAATTTAATTTTTGGGCACCTATTATATTTTTACCAACCTTGACCCCCATTAAAGTTAGATGTTTTGGAAGCCTTCTACATCAAATATCACTCTAACAACATCGTGAATGACCAAACATTTACCCTTTACTTCCGCTGTGTGTAGTCAGCTTGGTTACCGGAAACTGCTCTTTTTATAATATTTGCCACAAATAGGGGACACTGGCACTATCGTGTTTTTACTTGAAGTTGGGCAATACACTAAATAGTTATAATATATATAGTTTCACAAATTGTTATAGTTCACACAGTTTTTAAAGCGTTTACAGTACTATTTCAATTACATATACTATCTTCATCAAAATAGAGTGGTTCTGTCCAATAATGGTGATCGGATCTGGGCACCATTGATTGAATACAGAATCACTTCACTCTGATGAAGAGAGCACCTGCTATTGATAGTGCTGTAAAAGTTTTTAAAACTGTATAAACTACATCGATTCATAAAACTATTGATATATATATAGTGTTTTTACTATTTGGATCTAGTCTGTAGTAAATTAAAACTACTATTGTGTGATGCTATGTAAAAAAGTTTGTGCCTACAATATTGTGTTTTTTTTTTTAATAGTGCCATGACTTACGTCTGCTTTTGTAGATTATCCTTAAATTTTAAGCACTGGGTATATAAAAGTTTTGTTTAATATTAATTGAGGTCCCTTTCTTAAAATGTTATTTGAAATTGTTTTTTAATACCAATTAGAAGATTTAATGTTATTGGATATATTTTGAGTGATTATACTTTAGTATTAATCACAAGTTAGAATATTTTAATACTAATCATAGGAAACCATCTTTTAATACCAATTCAAAGTAGTTTCATTAGTATTAATTGATTAATGAAAGCATGTAACTATATTGATGGGAATGATCGAAATATTTTAATTGGAAATAATGGAAAAATATCAGCAATAAATATATAATGACGTTTTAAGATTTTTTTATTTATGTTTATAGCAGTGTGATATATTAGGCTCATCCACAAAAACTCTGTGAATGTTTAAAAAGCACATGAATTATCTGTGCCTTTTGGTTTGTTACAGAATTCCATGTAAATGTTTTATTGGACATTTACGGTATGTGTTGTATGTTTTAAAATTACATAAGTAATGGAAATTAAGTTTTGACAGACAACGGCAATTTTTTGCTCAAACTATAACTCTTTGGTTCATATATCGCAAAGTTAAATATCATTGCCCATCCCAGAGTGGGGACCCTGGGGGCAAAGGACAAATCCTATTTTGTAATCTATGGATCAAAGTGCTTTAGTTTGATCCAAAAATGTGAATGTCGGAACTCAATTTTCTTAATTCCCCCTCAAGGGTTACCACTCTTAAATTAAAAGCGTGAGTTATACAATTGACATAAATAATATCATAGGATATTTATAATTCTCTTTCTAAACTTTTTGATTGCTTGTTTAACTGCATGCAGCAAAATGGATGTAGATACGGATACAAATGCATCGCAGTTAAGTTTTATTCCTTGCTTTTCTGTTCTTACCATTTGGGGAAATTTCTTTTGTTTAATTTATTATTATAGTGTTTTGTTTCTTTCATATCGAATCTGTTCTCACAAATCATATGTCAGCAACTCTCAATGGCTGCCCATAGCCATGATAATTTTAAAGTGTACTGTATGTGTATGTTATTATTTTGCTTCTGTTTCTGTCTTTATGTTGCACATTCCTTTGTTTATTAAAGTATATTAATTTGTTTCTATGAAAAATAATTGATGAGTATGTTGTCTATATAGGGATTTTATCAGTGATTAATTAGTATGGGGCAATATTATTCCTATTAGGTTGGTGAATATAGTTATTAATTATATACTGATTTGTTCAAAAAGTTTTCATTTGCATGGAGAGCTTTGCCTCGAACACTGAATGAATATTTGGAGTAGCTATCCTCGGCATTTGACCCTAAACGTATTTCCAGCCCTAAGATGGTATAAGAGTAACAACGGCTTGGCTCTCATGCCACTAGCATGGGTTCAATTTCAATGTCATTGTAAAACATATGACCTTTTTTCTGTCATAGTTCAGATTTTGGTTTCCTAGGCAATGGAGGTTCGGATGCCTCCAAAAACTATAGTTCCCGCAAAAAAAAAAGAAGGTGGGGGGGAAGTCTCATGGGAAATGCCATATAACAAATATTGTGTATATATTAGCACACTCTAAATTAGGTTTCATTTTAAGTAACCTCGGTTGTATGTATATATATTCTGGTTTAGAGAGGTTATTATTTATTTTATTCCAGATGACCCATTGCGTAGTCTTGTGATATAGCGGGACCTTTAAATGTAAAATATGCAGTCATTTAGATCAAGTATCGTTTCGATATTTTCAAAAAAATAATTGTATTGACACGTTATGCCAAGATATTCGTCATTTAATGTTCTCTGACTTGGTCTGTGCAATCATCCTTTGGAAGATTGCGTAGATTATGGTTAAAATAATATGCTATTGGTCTCAAACCTTAATACGTTAATTTCAGGAACATGCTTTTATTTTAAAATCATTCCACATCCCTATGTCTGTAGCATATGACATTAACGGTTATTGCTTTTAAATTGATTTGAATTATTCAATTGGGTGTAACTATATTGAGAATATTCCCCCAAATGAGTCATGGTGTCTTTAGATCATAAACTCAAACTATTCTAATCATGAATAAAGTATTAAGCCATGTTATTCACAATAGTTTCCAATCATTCCCTCTCTATTAACCAGGTAAAAAATTTCACCTTTAAACGATAGTGCATAAAATGCATATTATTCCAATTTTGTTGGGGCAATATTTGTTATACCTTATGGTTACAGATATTACGTAAAATGTCAATGAATCACCAGTTCGATAAAAGTTTAAAATAAAGTAGCTATTTACTATTATCATATTTTACCATGAGCTTAGGCAATCGTCAGTTAATTCATTAGTTTATCAAAGGTCTCAAAGTAAAACAACCATTCACTATTGCCTTATCAGACCAAACGATAAGGCCACACTCAGTTAACTAGTTTCCGTTCGTCAAATAAACTCGTCATGTCAATGATTACTCTACCACTCTCACAAATTGAGGGAACTGCAACTATTTGTGTAATGTTACATTGGTGTTCCATGTGTAATGTGTATTGACTTTTTATTGCAGGAGACCAACAGGATCACAAACTAAGGTCCCTGTGCAACCCGGGGAAATGCGCTCCCCAAACCCAGATCATATCGGTGGTTACAGTTTAGCTCTCGCTACTTTCAACGGCATGGAATCCAAGTTTGGTTTATTTTTACCTAAATTTCGGAGAACAGAACATGTCGCTAGTTCTTGAACCACATTTTCCTTCAAGCCCCTTTAGCAATATCATTTAGCTTGTAGTGTTAATTCCCATATGCCGGGAAGTCCGTTTTTTTACTAGAATGCTGGACGATAGCATGGTAATATGCCGTGGATGCAACGAGAGTTGACCTAGAGGATACACTGATTTGATTGCTGTTGATTGAACTGAGCTGAGTTGCACTGAACTGAGCCATTGATTCTACCATGACCGTTACCGTACATCTAGATGTCAATATTTAATAAACTGTGGAAGCCATTTTAGACAAGGTACTGTGAAGACAGCCCTTCGCGACTATGCTCTGGTGTTGCGAGCACGAAGAGATGGCAGCGCAAGAAGAAATGCCACATCATTTGTCTATTTAAAACTCTCTATGCATTGTACGTGGAATTAAAAACCCTCTATGCATTCATTGTACATGGAATTAAAAACCCTCTATGCATTGTACATGGAACCAGAAACAAGGTTAATCGATCATGTAACAACATTTCGTCATATTTCTTAGTTGTAGTTTAGGTTCAGTTATAACGATAATTTATTTAATGGGGTTGTTGTAATTGGCTTGTTTGGCATGGCATCATGCACATTGATAGTGAAAATATGCTCAATTAGTTGTTTATTGCCATCCACACAATTGTTACTTGACACCAAGGTCTTAATGCTCCCTCTCATTCAAATTTCTCACCTTTTTCAATACTTCTGAGATATTTGCTTTACGGATTGCTGTTGACAAAAAGGGCTTTAAAGACAGTTCCGTCGTGAACCAGTTGGATTTTGGGTAGCTGTTGCCAGTTTGTTATAACTTAATGTTTTGAACTTGTTTGGTTATTTTTCATCAGTTTAATAATTATACCTTTGTTTTTGCCTAATTTGAATCAATCGAATATTTATATATATTTATTCAATGTTATAATCTAGTCCATATCATGATTTTTTAGAACAGTATTAGGGCAGCATTGTTAAGGAAAAGGTTGATGCTTAATCCTGTTTTCCTGCCATTGAAAACTATGTATAAAAATGATATATGCAAATAATTTGGAAATTAAAATTAACTTTTATATTTTTGGTCTTCTCTGATTATTTTGTTTACTGTTTCTTTTCATTAACTGAACGAGTTCTATTTAGTTAAGAGCCTCCTACTTGACCAATGCAACCTACTGTGGTATAGATGTAACTGAAGTTCAATTCCAATGGTGCCATATTATGTATGGTCGTTTCTTCTGCCCATCGTAGTCTGGGGTTTGGTTCCTCAGGAAATAGGTTGATTCTTCAGAAAATTGTGGATCCCATCACAGTGTGACCTTTGCTATCCTTGTGCCGGATGACAAACACATTACCCAAAAATACGTCATACGGGCCTAATGTATTGACAATATTCTCTTGCACTGTTTTGCAGGCTGGTGGATACCAGGTATGAGATAGGTTCAGGCTCTATATTTTGTATTGTTTTCGGGCTTGTGCTTATCAGATGGGTGCAACTGAAACCAAAAACTGACTTTTCTATACCGAAATTCTCCAAGGGACACAATTATGTGATTAGTTTTTGAGAATTGTAGAAATAAGTGTATATGAAAATTCAAAGGAAATTAAATGATGTAGTAAAGCATTTTTTATTTTTTTTTGCATTTAAATCTTGGGTCAAAGGGTTATATTTGAAGTTTCGGGTTTAGGCTCAAATTTCCACAAACTACTTGGGGCAAGGGCAGGTTCTGATTATAAACCTTGGGGCTCAGGCCTCAAAAAATGAGCCCGAAGTCCTCGAGTGGATTCAGGGTGTTTTAGAAAGGACTATTTAACTTTGAAATTACATGATTCTGAGACAGTGACAGATAGGATGAAGTAATATAAGTGGTATGTTTAACGTGTAGGCTGCAAAATTCAAATACACTGGTTTGTAAAATTAGTTACACCATTGGCCAATAGGTGGCACTTCAGTCCTGGTGTGTACTTTAAATACTGCTCAGAAATAGATTATTCAGTCTTCTGTCTGTCCTGTTAACGAAACATGACCAAGGGTTTAGCATAGCGAAGGAGGTGGAAAGAAATCTGGATGAAATCGTATATTCCTTGGAGAAACTTGTATTCACTACACTGGAATATCTCAGATTTGTTTGTAGTCTGATGATGACAAGGTACAGTTTTCAACAAAGATTTAATTTTATGAAAGGTTCTAATCGAGAACAATTCAAAATCTGTTTACTAAGTTTGAATGGACAGGCAGTGTTGCAAATGATTTAAGTAATGAATGTGGGATTCTGCTGGTTGGACACACACATGAGAATACAAAGGCAGTTGAAGTGGTAATTAAATGTAGTCCTCGGAAATCCACCAGAGGAGAAGCTTGCGAGACCAGATTATCAGCATCCACTGCATACAGAATTATATGAAACACCCTGCACCTGTATTCTTACAAAATCCAGTGTCATCAAACAAGGTTATAGCTTGTAAGATATTACCCTTCACAGGGATAACACAATTGCCAAATATGGTCAACACAGAAAAGCCTCCTGGGCGAGATTTTTTATATATTATAAGGTTATAGCTCTGCAGCAGAGGTTACGCTTTATAAATGAGATGCTCCAGATGATTGATGAGTGTCAAATTGATGTCTATTCTATGTGGTTTACCGATAAGGTACAGTTTTACTTGGGCGGATTTGTTAGTAAACAAAACTAGTTGATTTTGAGGCACTGAAAGTCCTTGTGTGTGTTGCACGACCACTACATTCTCAAAAACTGTTTGGGCTGCTGAATCCATTAAAGGAGTTATAAGGCCTTCTTTCACGAAATTCATCATATTGACATTTTGAGACTATTTCTTACCATACTTCAAAGCCCTGGAGAACGAACCAAACATATTTCATGCAAGATGGTAGTCGACCACACTATACTTCTGCCACACGCACATTCCTCGATGAATACTTCAGTGATATCTCTGAACTACCATTCCCAAGAGACTGGAACTTGCATGAATTGGCTCCAATACTCTTCTGACCTTTTTCTATGAGGCTATTTGAACGAACCTGTAGGAGTTTTGGCGCGGTTTGGGGTTCAGGGGTGATTGTGCGTCAAACCAGATTCCCTGAACATACCAGAAAATTCCCTAAAAAGTTGCGTAATATTTTTGGTAAAAACACTGATTTCCGAAGGAATGTAAAAAATAAGAAACAAAACGGAATTTTTGCAATTTTTTAAAAGGAAATCCCGGAAGAAGCACGCTGAAATTTAAGAAAATTACGGAACAAAAATCACCCCTGGATGTTCTTCCATGCCATCCATCTATTTCAGCCACTTCTCAGGGTGGATTGATTGTGGATGGTTCTCGGTTGACACCAGTGTGAGCTGTGCGTCCCTGTGCAGATCGACAATCCCTCCTAATGCTTCCCAGTGTCCCTTCATGGTCCATTGGATGTTAAAACCTATCTGGGATTACAGCGCCACCTAGAGCAGTGCACCCTTCCCATTAAAATCTATGCACAATAAATGAAGTGAAGCACGACCTCTTTCAAACTCTGACATATGCTCGTAATGAGCACGAATCTTTCGGCGAGGCATTGTTACAGTCGACGTAAGATATCCGCAGTCAAAATGCAACAGAAATTTTGACCACATATTGAGAATCGCTCCTTATATACACCTGCTGAATGCGCAGTTCCGATGCACTGGAGTTCCCGCTATTCATTCATTGGACACCAAATTTTAATCATTTGCATGTTCGGTCAAAATGTCTTTGCATACGAAATTTCATTACAATCGGACAACTTCTTGGTGCGTCGATTTTGTTTTGTTATAGAGTGTAATTTAACTAAAAACATTTTTTTTTTCTTTCACAAGTTTTAGTTAAGTTCAGTAACATAAAAAATATGGACTTAATAATTTTATACTTTTTTTTTGTGTGCAAAACTTGTTTATGAAGTTTAGTCAAACGTTTTTCAAAATTTTTCAGTATATAATGTAATACGAAAATAAAAAATACAGTTCAGGAAAAAATTTCCCTCATTTTTCCATATGGCTAGACACCCTGATTAATAAGCTGCTACTGCTTTTTGCTTTATTATATTTTCAAAGCATACCAAATGCTGTTTTGCAGCAAAATAACACAGGTCCACATACAGCAGCCATCAGAAGATGTGCCTTCAAGGTATTCATCTCCAGACCATTTTTCAACCTAGGAACTGTGGAAAATAATTGGACAGTGAACGTTTTCACCCACCTTCGAAATGAGGACAAACTGTGGACTTTGGTATATCGTACTTGTGGTATAACATGATCAGCAATACCACAAAATGACATTTGTGGTACATATCGAATCAATGCAACACAGGGTTGACAAATGTATTTTCCACCGTAGTGGTCCTAAAAGATGTACAATCTACTTATCACTCTGTATATTTAAGTGCTAGGTAAAATATATATATATTTTTTTTCAAAATTAAAATCACTCCCTAAGAACTTACTTTGTTATGTGTTAAGTTCTATTTAAAAATTATATTATATTTGAAGCATTCCTTCATGGTGTGGTATTTTTTCCGTGAGGCAGTGTATGTAACGATTAAATTTGGAGCCAGTTAATTTTAAACATCGACCTTAGTTGATTTTTAAAACATGCTACTTATTTATGCCTTAACAATAGGGACTCGAAACGTAGTAATAATTCAAGAGGTTTGTAGTTTAAAAGGGTGTGGACATGGCTGTTTTATTCTTTCTCTATTGACTTGGTTTTATAAGCACGTATAATGGTGTACGAATTTAAAAGAAACAACACAAATTCATACGAATGGTCCTTTATTTTTTACTGTCTGTTGACACTCCTGTACGAAGATGAATGTTCACTATTGCTTATGTGAAAAATGACTGATGATTGCATGATTCTAAGCCTTCAGAGCACAAAACTGTTGGAAAACTGATAAAATATTATGATCGATGTCAGCGGTGAACAACAGCGATTCCAGTGTGTCCACATAAAGGAATACTTGATCTTGATGCTGAAAAGTAACGTTTTAAAACATTACACACCATGAACAAATATATACCACATATATTATATGCACTACAAGGGGGAATCATAGCTTTAAACGACAACGACAGAATTCATAACATATAACTTAGTTGTTTTGAGGCGCAAGGACAGCGAATGTCATGCTACATTGGGACCTACAACTTACCCCAAAAAAGTCTGAACGTTTTAACAGGGTGTCTACTCAAATTCTGTTTCAAACTTCCCTGACTTTTCCAAGTTTTGCAGACCAAATCTTAATTGGTTTCTAGTCATTAATTACGGTAAACAAAATTAAAATTTGCATAATAAAAACAAAC
>QLNU02015003.1:11652003-11671208 GCA_006491805.2 Dysdera silvatica | reverse complement strand
TACACAAATATGGTGTCAGCGGAGTTGCAAAACATTTGGTTACTGTAAAAAGGGGGTCGTGGATTACTTTGCTACTGTAAAAGGGAATCATGTTTTGAAGAATGTGGGGAAACACGCTTCTGGATAATAAACACATACAAACGAAATTATCAGGTTAAGAAATATAAATAGCTATTTTACCTGGAAGAACACTTCTTGCAACCTTCCCAAAGCCCACCTAAACCAATAGGTATTAAAATCGGTACCTTCTCTTTCACACCGATGCACATGTTCCGTCATAAGCATAATGAAGCGCTAGAAACAAAAGAATTTTTATTATATAATTTTTTTTTTCCAATTCTATTTGTAATACAAGCTATTTTCTATGTGTGAATAAACACATAACTGCAATTTAAAAAAAATCCTTATAATGATAGATTTTATCTCTCTCTCTCTCTCTTTTTTTTTTTTACAGTGTACAGACAACTGATGCCATGTTGCATCAAGACTTACGGTTTGCTTGTTTGTGGTTTTACGGTTCAAGGACTACAATGGTCATGCTGCGCCGGGACCTACTGTTTTCCGAGGAATCCAAACCTCTTAAGGCTTAGGGAACCAAACCCCGGACTACAGTGAGCAGTGCGATCTCTGAATAAGTGTTCTTTCCACTGTTGGGAGCCAAACCCGAGTTAACGGCATATGAGGCGAAAGCATTACCACACTGTGCTACCGCAGGGCTGCTTACGGTTTCCTGAGGAATCTACGGTATTGAGGGAACCAAATCCTGGTGCACAGAAAAAATGGAATGTAGTTTTTCACTGACCACTACTATATTACCAAAGGGATCAAATCCAAATGGCATGATATGTACACGTGTTACTTCTGTGAAAACATGTGTAGGATATATATTTTCCTGCCAACCAAGTGTAGCCAATAATGTCAATACATCATGCTAGTACAACAATGAATTCATTTTAAATCGTCAGACTGCTCTACAAGTCACCCGAGGAAGTACAAATGGCTTCATGTTGTATCTGTATATTTTACGTTATGAAATTGCACTATAGGTTATATGAATGGCAGCTAGGGCTCAGTGTCCAGTAGCTTCAAATTACGATATATCTACGTACAGCCAAGCTAACTGAGGAAATCAAACTCTGCTTAGCAGGCCTTGAAGATGGTAGACATAACAAAATGCTTGTAATGGTTTATTGTCTGTGCTTTCACAGTGCAAGGCCAGTAAAGGTCATGCTGTACTAGGACCTACGGTTTTTGGAGGAACTTGTAGCCAAGGGGAAGCAAACATTGGACCATGATTGAACTGAAAAGTCACCTTCTATAGCATTGGGAGTCGAACCTGGGATTAATGGTCAGTTGGTTGTATTTTTAGGGCACGAAGAGGGTTAGTAGAATGCCAGACAAATGCTTTACCACTATGCCGCTGTAGGATAGTGGACCTACACTTTTACAAGAGACCCAAATTTTTTAAGGCCTAGGGAACCAACCTTGGACTCCAGCGTTCAGTTCGTTGGCAATTACTTTTTGGGGGGGGGTACTACCAGCCACCAAACTCAGACTAACGGCACACTAGTCTTATGCAGTATAACTGCTTGTGTTTTATGATACAGGGACAACCAGTGGCGGATTTACCAACAGGCTATAGCCTATGATGGCAAATTCCCACGAAAAGTTTGCCGATGAGCAATTTGCAAAAGGTAGGGTCGAATTTTTTGGTGTGGCCACATGAATTAATTTTGAATTGTTATGTTAAAACCATATGTATGGTCTCATCTTGCTTGGTATAGGATGACCATCATTGTCCTTGCGCCATAAAAATACAACCAACCGAACTGTTATGTTCACAGCCATAACTAGACATTGGAGAAGGGAGGGCTGCCAATGGCACCAGTACAAGAGAGAGAGAGAGGCTCAAAAGGTGCCAAATTTATGGATACTCTAGAAAAGACATTTGAAATAATAGCCAAGGAAGTTATAAAAAAAAATCTCCGTTGTCTCTTTAGTTAATTTTGTTAAGATTAGGTGGCAGAATACGCCACAACCTACAGGTAGCAAAATCGTGAATCCGCCTCTGAGGACAGCTAAAAGCGTGTTGAGCTAGAATTTACAGTTCCTCAATGGATCTGAACTCCAAGTGCTTGGGAAATCAAGTCCTGGTATACAAACTGGTAGAAAAAAACGAGCGATCTGCACTAGAGATGAGTGCAGGCACAATTTTCAAAGCCCAAGCCTTAAACTGCAATATAGAAAAGTCAGTTTTCGGCTTCAGTTGCACCCATCGTATGAGCCCAAGAGCTCACCTCTAGTCTGCACTAGCGGAATTTAAACCCTTGAGTTTCCACCTGGGGAACAAATGCCTTACCTTTGTCACTATGACTTCTTAAATGCTAATGAAAAAATACATTTATAAAGGAGAGCTGTTATAAACCGTGCCCCATAATATAAATACAGTGGATTTTCCGCATAGTAGACTAAATGTGTTACTCCTATGTAACATCAAAAATGCGAATATCAAGATACGTTGCTTGCATGTATGATGGTAACCATGTAGGTACTGTTTGGCAGGAAAGATCAAAGAGTCATTGAATTTGTTGAAAGACTAGTGGGAAAAGAACATTTAGAAGAGCTCAAAGAGATTTCTAGAAGAGAGAAAGTGGGTGGTCAAGTTAAGAGAAGGATGTAGACTCTGGGCTGATCGAGAGACCTAAATCAAGTTTTGTCAACTCTCAGCGAAGCGATTACTTTAATGATGTTGCTTTTGTAATGGCTTCCTATACAATTAATGCAATTATGTAGTCCTAGGAGAATAAAGTAGTTTAAGTGTCCATGCTTCGACGTGACATGATAGTACTCACAATTTTGACCACAGGTATAAAACTCAAATATGCCACCACACTGGAATATGAGTGTATACCTATAATGTACCCGGTGATACACTGCTAGACAAAATTATACGTTTAGTAGTTTTTTCATCATGAGCGGGATAGTAAAATATTTATATCAATGGAATATGTAAAGACTTGTTTTATGATGACTTGCAAAATATTTTACACATCCACAAGCTTTTACGATTACATAATTTAAATTTATTTAAAAAAAACATTATGAATAACTTGGCCAGAATTATAAGTTCATAAAGGTTTTTTTTCCAGTAGAAAGTTTTATACTGTATGCAAATTACTTTCACTGATGATGTAACGTCATTTACTGATAAGAGAATAAAAAGGTGTGTAATTGAAATTTTGAGCAAGTCGTAAAAATGTCAAGAGCTAAGCAACTTTATGATTGTGAAATTCGACAAATCTGGGAATTACATGGCAGCCGTATGTCCCACAGGGAAAACTGCTATGACTATTGGGAACTCTTTGTGTGCCGGTTTGAATGTTCTAGGGAGGGGAATTGAAGGAACATAGGAACAACTTTCAGATCGGAACCCATGTCTTTCATTAAATCGCAGAATTAACATACTTGCCATAATAATGAAATTATCCACGACAAAAATAAAGGACAATCTAAACGTCTCATATTCAAGAGGGATACTTTTCAGAATTTTGCAGAATTCTCCGGATGTTATACATATAAAAATATGTCAAAAACCACTACTAATTTCACAAACGAACATAGAAATGATTGTTCGAGTTTTGCCAGAAAGACAATGAGTTGGACCTAGAAATGATATTCCATTATATTTTCTGATGCAAAAAAATTCAATTTGGATGGACCAAATAACTGTAGTATGTGCTGGCATGATTTAAGATTCGAATATAAATTGCAAATGACCCGGCAAATGAGGTAGTTTGGTCGTGGTTTGGGCAGGATTTTCTGCTCAAGAAAAAAAATGATATTTTGTTTCCGAACACACGAATTAAATCTCAACAATACGTCATAGTACTTAAAAATCAACTACATGTTTATGGTAAAACTTTAGTCGGCGAAAATGAGGAATTTCAGCAGAACGATGCATCTGTCAATCGTTCAGTGTGTAAAAAAGACTGGCTTAAAGAACAGAATTTTGATGCAATTGTCTGGCTTTCACGTTCACCAGATTTCAATCCCATAGAAAATTTATGGGGCATACCTTCAAAGGAAATATACAAAGATGGGAGAGAATTTTCTATGATTGATGAACTCAGATCAGCAATCAGAGAACTCATTCCATGTGAGACTCTTATAAGATTTAATTGAATCTGTGACAAATCGTATTTTTGAAGTAATAAAGAATCATGCAGGCTCAGTAAAGTATTAAAATTATATAAGTTGTTTGCCTTTTTTATTTACAAAATCTGTGTAAACATACAATTCTGTCCATATCAATAATATGTTTTTCTTTTGTAAGTCTGCACCAAGTCACTGAAAATATGTGTAATATTGTGAGAAATACTGCCAAACATATTAAAGTAATTGCCAGTTCTTTATATTTGAAGGACACATTTTCTCCTTAAGTTTTTAACAAATTTCAGGTGAACTTATAATTTTGTCCAGCACTGTAGCAATATTCTTTCTTAGTAAGTGCAAGAAATGGTGATAAAACACCTTCGTTGCAGAATGAAAGGGACAGAGGAACGTGCATTTTCGTACATGTCAAACTCAGTCAAATCTTTGACCACGTTTGCAACTATGTGTGCGTTTACATAGTAAAAATCTGCATGCAAATATATTTAGGATTATAGATACCACAGTTAAAGAGTTTTCGATCACATTCTTTCAAGGAGTGATCACTTATGAGGTTGAGTAGATAAAAAATAGCTGCATCCAACTGAATTTAAAAAAAAACCACTTGCTCTACTAGAAAAAAATTACCTGAAAAATGATCAAGAACAGATTCTTCAAATCACTTCCAGCAGTTTCCAATTGCTCTTCAGCTTCTTCAAGCATTTCTTCGGTAGGCTGCTCTACATTTTCTTCGTCTTCGTCCTCCTCCATTGAGTCCTAGTTCGAATCAAAGCAGACACATTCGTTACACGCTATTATTTATTGCCTTACCACTTTCTACCAGCATGAATTCTACAATACCACTACAATCGTACCTGAGTTAACAGTATGATATGCAAATGTATTACAAGTATGTGTCACAGTAATATGTACACTAACTTTACACAATACCTCATACATGGTACATATATATATAAGATCAAAGGTACATAGTCTGTTAAAGATCATCACATGTTTAACGACACAAGATGCTGTGTATGTTTGTGTTATAAAAATAAACATATTTACTTTGCTCAACTTCTTTCGAATATCACGGACTTGCTTTTCCGTAGTCGTTACACATCTCACGACAGCCCTGATGGTCAAGTGCAGTATTTCCCACACATATGACCTAAACAAACAGGACAAAGAGAAATTTATTTGCATACTTCGTGAAAATATTTCCACTGAGAATGGAAGATCAGGAAAAATATTTAAACATCAAAAATTAGCCTTAAAGGAAATGTACATAGCCATATCAAGTGACTATAGTCTTATAAATTTATAACATTTCTTCCCTCCCTTTTTTCTCTCTCTCTCATATGCATATATATACACACACACACGTAGAACTCATAAGCTTGCACGCAACAGGTTCCCAGATTTAGTAAGGAAAACATGGATTTTGTTTGGTATCACGTGGAAGTGCAGGTTTTGATTAACATCGCCTTTCGGCAAAAAGGCTAGCGGCAGGTTAATCCCATCAAGACTGCATAAACTCTACACGGTGAAATTCCTTGTTCAAAGTACATAAAAAGTGACCCAAGAACAGAATCTCTATGACCAATGATTTGACAAAAATGTGAAAGAAAACTATGTCACATACAGTGCATCAAAAGTGGGCTGTATTGGAAACATTAGAAAGGTGTGTGCATGCACATCTCAATATGGCCGGTAGTCTTTTTTAACATCTCTGCATATGTGTTTTTAATGTTTCCAATAAAGCTTAATTTCCATGCAAAAGTTTTCTTTCGTATTTTTCTAGAAAACTATGGGCCGTAGAGGTATGATTCTTGGATAATTTTTTATGTACTCCGAGCAAGGATTCTCGCTGTGTGGGGTTTATGCAATCTTGACAGGATACCCTGTATAGATTAATAGACGATTGTTACCACTGGATTGTGCTATCAAAATAGGAAATTAGTTTCATGTAGTCTGTGCATGCGAGCTACATGAACAGCACAGGATCTGCAGTTTTCCAAGGAATCTAATTTCTTAAAGCCTAGGGATCCAACCCACAAGCTATAGTGAGCAATTAGTTGGTAAGCATTTTATTCATTTTTTGCTTGTGATTTTACAGTTCAAGGACTATAATGATCATGCTGCGACCGGACCTACTGTTTTACGAGGAATCCAAACCTCTGGACTTACTGTTTTCCGAGGAATCCGAACCTCTTAAGGCCTAGGGAACCAAACCCCGGACTACAGTGAGCAGTGCAATCTTTATGAGATCTGAGTAAGTGTTCTTTGCACTGTTGAGAGTCAAAGCCGGATTAGCGGCACCCTAGACGAAAGCATCACCCCATTGTGCAACAGTAGGGCTTTATTCGTTTTTTGACATCACTGGTAGTCAAACCTGTATTAATGATCTGCTAGGTGAATGTGTTACCTTGAGGAGCCTACATTAGTCTTTAATTTTCAAAACTATTTTTGGCCAATTCAATTCTTCTATCAAAATCAGACATGTGTGGGCGAGAAATGTTTTGCATGTTACACTTATGCGAATATTGTGCAATATTAATGAATTGATAAGAATCCCGTTAGAATGGAAATCTTTTTATAATGAAATATTTCAGTGACCCTGTGGAGTTTGTTGTAACGAGAATCTACTATACAAAAATAAACCATCAAAAATTGGATTGCAGTAATTCCTACTTCGTAAATTCTGGCAACATTCCCTCCGAAAATAACCAGTTTGCTACTGATGAACAATGCACGATTTTAGTCTTCAAAAATTTGTTGACAAGTCCTACCATCATCTGGAAAAATATAATACAATACAGCAAGAGAATTTGCAAGGGACGCCTCAATTATAATATAGCATACTGATACAGAACAAATTCAATTACAGAATTCCAACTTATACTGCAAAAAAACTAATTCCATGGACTTTCCCAGAAGTTTTCTGGTATTTTCGGCAAAATTCTCGGACTAATCTCTCTCTCTGTGGATTCAACAGAACTTCAGTTGCGGGCAAAATGACTTCACATTAGCGAGACATTTAGCTATTCAATACAGAAGTTAAGTTTCTCCTGTCTTTCCAGAACATTTCCCAATTTCCTGACAATTCCAGGCACGTGGGAACCCTGTAATTGGTTGATTGTATTTTATGGCACAAGGACAGCAAGGGTCATTCTGCACCAAACAAGGTGGGACTGCACATTCGATTCCCTGTAGTTAGTACTATGGAAAAGATCAATAGTGGCTATGAAATATGGGAATAAGTAAACAGCTGTGGAATAAAAATGCTTTGGAAAAACAAACTGCTACAATGAAATGACAGGTAAATCACTAATACAGAATAAAATGAATTATTGCTATGGGGAAATGCAAGGTACTTGCTTGTTATAGCGGGCCCCTGTGATTATGATCTCGGCAAGCTTGTGTGTTATCAAGACTCGGCATCAGCTATGGCAACCGTCTTATATAATGGCATATTGCTCTTCAGAAGTCTTTGTACCTCAGTAATTTTCTTGAATCGGTATATGTCTAGTGGGGTAGGGGACATACCTTTACTAGGCATATACTCAGGGGTGAGGGGGTATATTACTGTAAAGAAGATTTTGTTTCAGAATTTTTATTTGACTAAAAATAAGGTCACCAGGTCTGTAGGATGTTCATTAAGAAAGGTGTTACCATATTACGAATACAATAAGACATACCGTTAAAGTAACATGAGGCATAAAAGTAGAAATCTCAAAATGGCGTGGCTACATTTGAAATATTTTTAATACATATGCTTTTCAACAGATTAAAAACCTCAATGTATTTTTCTAAAACCTCTTTTCTTCAGAAATTGTATCTTCGGGGAAGGGACGGGGTGCCCATTTGAGTTTTAATTAACACCAAGGGGTTCAATCCAAAAGAAGTATGAGAAACATTGATATAAAATATACTACAACACTATTGCCATGGAATAAAACAGGTTTTTGCTGCAGAACCAGGTCATTTTTATGGAATAAAGTTACCACTACAGAATAACGTCACTACTATTGAATGAAGAGAATTATTGTTAGGGGATACTAAACCATTCTTAAGACGAATCAGATGTATGACACAATGCTATAGGAGTGGAAACTGCAGATTACCTGATGGTGGTTGCGCCACAGTTCAAACATACTTCTCAGAATGCACATCTGTGCTTCCTCATTGGTAGATAGCACTTGAAATACGGCATGAAATCTGAAAGGATTTAGATATATGAAGTCTTACAGTTAAAAAAACTTAATTTTCACTGCATTTTCTCCTTATACAAATACAGTTTAAAAGGTAGATATTGCTAAACACAGGTCGTAATAAAAATCCCAATCAAATCTAATAATAATGATAATAATAATAATAAAATAAAAAATACAGCATTTGGAAAAAAAAAAAGTTCAAAAATAAACGAACTAGAAAGAATAAAACTTATTTTTGTTCACATGTACCATTTAGAGATGCAGGACTACTGAAGGTCATTTGTTTGAATTTTACAATACAAGGATAGCAAGGGTCATGTTGCACCAGGACCTATAATTTTCTAAAGAACCCAAAGAACTTAAACACCTCAGGAACAACCCCTCACCAACAAAGTTTACAGTGAGATGGTAACCACTAAGCATGTCTTTTTTTGTTTTTTTTTGACACCGTTGGGAACAAACCGAAGGTAATTGTATGCTAAGCGAACATGTTATCACTACGCCAATGAACTGACAGTTTTTTTTTTCTAGAGAGGCTAAATTTTCTCTCGGAGCGGCTAAAGCTCTTACCTCAATGCTATTTCATTGAATCAGAAAACTGGGGGGGGGGACATAAGCTTCCCCCATAGTTAAGCCAATGTCTGTAGTGTCAGATAATTTCGTTTCCACATCTTCCGGCTCGCCAGCCAGAAAAAAAAAAGGATGCAAAGTGGAACACAATGAAAACTAATTGAGAACCATTGAACTACACCACTACAGGTTCCAATTTTGGATGGGATGAAAGGCTTAACAAGACCTTTAAACCAGAATTTTACTGGGAATAGAAGCTAGCTGAATGGGTTCAAAAGCCATGATTGTACATAATAATAATAATAAAAAAATGCTGAGGGTAAAAACGAGCACCAAACAAAATTAAAAACTGCCAAATTAACAGAACATTGAAAAAGCTAGGCCCTCACTGTACCATTTTTTTTCGTTAGTGAAATATGGCGAAAGACATCACGAGAGAGGCAGTAATTCTAGTAATGGCTCAAATTTAGAGACATTTAAAAAAAAAAGGCACTTACTTTGCAATAGATGCAAAGGCATGAGAAAATGACTTGTTAGCAAAGTTGAGTAGAGTTTGGACGAAAACATCAATTTTCAAAGGATTATAGCTGGGTTCCACTGAAACAGATTTTTTTTTTTAGAAAATCACGTCAAAGTACTTTGAAAACAAAACAAAAATCATAATGTGTTTGAAACCTACAATCGTCATCTTGTAATGGATTTGGCAGATCTTTAATAACCAACAAAGCTTCTTCCGGGCTGCATTTCTCTTTTAAGGCAATGGTTAACTGTTGAGCTGCAACTGTACCAGGTAGCGACTCTAAAAACAAAATCAATGATAAAAAAAAAAAAAATTAAAATTAAAAAAAAAATAAAAAATGAAAACACTTTTCATTTGACAAGTTTGTTGTTTTACTCTTTGGAAACTTGGGCCAACGTTGACTAAATACAATAATTTTCTCGCTAAATGTTCATCCAAAGTATACCACTTCTAACATCCCATGCTCTTTGTCTTAGCAAGGGTTGCACTTACTTTCAATTCAATTTGGTGATGAACAGACATTTAGGGAAGAATAAGCAATTTCAATGAAAAATTTCTAGCTGGTGCCATGAGGCAAGCAGGCAATGAGTGAACAGAGGTTATCAAGTTTGTGCGAAGCTTCCACTCTTCTTGGAAAATAAAATATTCCCTAACTTTTCTAGGACTCCCCCCACCCCCTCAACTTCTCGGAAAAAATTCCATGACTAATCGTGAACAAAATCTTGATTTAAACTTTGGTTTCGGGAAAAATAGCTTCACGTTTGTACACAAAATTCAGCTATTTGGAACCGAAGTCAGAAAGGTTTCTTCTGCTTTTTCTGTTTGACTAAAAAATCTTGCTTTTCCCTTATTTTTAGGGATCAGTGCAAGTTCCCTGACAATCCCAGGTGCATGGATACCCTATTCGTGTGTTTACAGCGTTAAGGAGGTCAAAGATCATGTTGTGCCAAAACCTACAATTTCCTGAGGAATCAACCCCTACTGACAAGGAAATCACACTCAAGATTACGATGGACAGAAAAATGGCACATGTTCCATGATACCATTTGGACTCAAAACTTGGATTAATGGCATAAGATAAATGCATAACCACTATGCCACAGCATTTTCCAAGCCCCAGACAACAGTGAGCAGTTACTATAGTTTTTTTGGATCGTTGCGAGTTTAAAAACTGCTTGCGAAGTGAATGTATGACACTATGGCACCACAGAGAACATATTTTACTAGGAAAAAAAGTGAATAAATGCTAAAATTTTTCATACCTGCACCTTCAGCTGTATACTTGAATACAGTTTCTGGTTTTGCCGGTAACAGAGGAGCAAAGGCAGGAGGTACAGAATCGACAATTTTTTGGTGATATGACAGTCTAAAAAAATACATATATCATTGGTATCTTACGGCAAAAAGAGCAATTGAAGTGCATCCGGAGATACAGTTTTTCATGAAGGATCCAAATGTTTCCATAGCATAGGGAGTTAAACCAGATAATCAAATTCAGATTGGTACAAAATCGACAAGCACGTATTGCCAGCAGCATTAAAACACAGATTTTCTGCAGTCTAGACCAGTAGTCGCCAACCAGTGGTTCATGGACCATTGAACCGCTAATGGACTATTAGTGGTCCGCAGGAAAATCTGGACATTATTTGCATTTTTAATGTTTTATTAACCCCTTAAGCGTCACTCCCGTCAATATCAAGGGCTGTGGTATCGATCCACGCCCTTGCTATGTTGCCGGGCTGAAGCGTTTTAGAAGCTATATAATAAATAGTGCGAAAGCATTGATTTATTCACTTATTTGTCGTCTTATATCTCATTTACAAACTTAACATTTTAATTTCTTGAATAAAAACATAGTTACTTCTTGAATGGTTTTCTTAAAAAATAAACGACGCTTAAGGGGTTAATAATAAAACAAAAATAATATTTTAAGAAATTCTCATATTCTGAATGACAATTTTTGCCTTTATATTGCACTAAATTCACGAAATGTGGTCCGCGGGATTTAAAATTATAAATTTAGTGGTCTGTAAGATTCAAAAAGTTGGCGACTACTGGTCTAGAAAAACATGTTACCTCTATTACCGCAGAACGATATAAACAAAAAGGGGTTTACCAAACAGCAATAGTCACAAAATTGGTTACTAAAAGGTTTAGTGAATATATTCACAATTCTGAGAAAGATATTTAGGGAGGACAAAAACCACTTCACATCTAATAGGCAGGGCTCAACAAATACGGTTGCCCAGTCACCACCAGTGACTAGATTTTTGTAGCCAGTGAATGGAAATTTTTTTTTACTATGGTTGGTTGATTTTTCATGGCGCAAGGACAGCAATGGTTCTTGTCTGACAAATGTGGTTCACCATCAGTTAGGCAAGTCCTATTACTACACATCATATGGGGTTAAAGGGCTAGCAATGGAATCAAGCCATTTTGGTTAATCCAATGTCATAAGAACCCAATACCTATGCATACACAAACACTTCTTTCCCCGGCCACATACAATGACAGGTTATAAAACTTTCAATGTCTAATTTTTAAACATTGAAAAAAATTTTTTTTTTAAATTTTTTTTTAATAAAACAGGATAAATAGGGTACAACCTTTACACCACTTTGCATATATATATTTTAAATTATACACATATCATTAAAAAAATGTTGTTTTATGAAACTATAGCAATATCTTTAAGAAATACTGACATAAACAAGTTCCTGCATGCATATTAAAATGGAAAATGGCTTGAATGTAAAAAAAAAACTGACCAACGACAGATAACAAATTTTAAACTGGATTTCAAAAGACTGAAGAACCTATCATCCAATAGGTATATAAAATTACAAAACAATTTGGGATAAAATGAAACTGAATTGCTCGGAACTGACATATATACGGAGGGCACTTGAGGAGATCATTTCGTCAGTAGAAACAAATAGTTAATGGTTGAACATGATTATATATGTACAGTAAAATAGAAAATTAAATGCTGTGAACAATTAGGAAAAAATGTTAAATAAAAGAGCCAGAAATGCAAAACTGAAATCTATATATATATGTCCCACACCCATCCACTGCCAAGAACACCGATGCTCGAGAGTGTTGCTTCAAAGCAGCCCTTCCGATAGTGGGGTGACAAGTTCTGTCTTAGTGTAAGATTTTGGCTGTGGTGACTGAAGTTCAGAACCTTTGTTAAACTGTAGGTCCAACTTGTCAACATAATTGGCCAACATGGTAAGCATAAGGCTGATACCTATGCATTTCTTTCACCATACTATGTGTATGGGTGATAACAGAGACCTCCATCCTGCAGTGGACTGAAAATGGTTGATGATATATATATATATATGCAAGAGTAGATGCAGAGCTTAGCAACACTGGTTGTAATTGGCAACTAGTTATTGCAGTTGGTGAATAGAGAAAATGTTTCTACTAGGTTTTTTTTTCCTTTCTTTCTTTTTAAAAAAAAAATATATAGGCCAGTACTGTTCGTCACGATTTGTCGAATCCTGGTTGGATGCATTTTACAATTTGGTAAGAAAGAGAAAATCAATGTAACTCTAGATTTCTGGGAAATAAATTACAAAATACTAAGGAAGAAATTTACATACAAATGGCCAAATAATGGTAAAACAGCAAATGAAACAAATTATCCATGTTTTTTGGACATACTAGCAGCAGTTACCTCCATCGTTCCTGATGAAAGATTGATGTTGACGAAAAAGCTTAGATGATCATCTTTCTTTGCTATTTTATTAGTATTTAACCTTAAAGCTTCTCTTTACAGTAATATGTTACTTATTTGTAACAGAAAGATGGTACATTTCATAAAGTCTGGATATACTGGCATCACAATCTAACATTGCACAAGTTTATTTAAATAAAAAAAAAATAAAAAAATTGCATATATATACCTCATGCACTTGCTCAACGTTTCCGATATGAATTTCTGTTTTGGATGCATGGGATCCAAGTTCAGGCAATTGCTCCAATCATCCCAATTCCAGCGAAATCGGAAATTGCTGAGATGATAGGCAAACCAGCTCGCAAACCTAAATGACACAATAACATGATTATGATTTGTTGTCTATGGGGAAAAATGGTTATAGTAATTAAATAATACTGACTAAAATTTCTGTGAGCCATTTACCAATTTACTAAACGAATTTAAAATAAATATTTGCTTTCATAAAGTTGGACTATATATGTTGCTTCATATTTTTATAATCCAGGTATTTGTATTTCACACTTTTAAAAAAAAAACTTTCCTTGACAACTTAATGAGTCATTGAAGATGGGACTAGTGATTTAACATGACTGCCAAAACCACAAATAAGATCAAAACCGAATCCCATAATTGCATATCTGTGGGCTTAGCCATAAAGGTATTTTTAACTGTTCGCAGTAGAGGTCCATAAAACGGTTGATATTAATCTCCAGGGACAACATTGTTAGAACTCGTGGGGTTAAGTAAAAAAAAGTTAATTACAAATTACTAATATAATGATTACGCATTTATATTTAAATATTTTAGACACTGAAAGACGTTTTCTTGCATTTCAAAACTTGTATATGATACGCCGATTTCAGTCATGTTAATTCTGCCTTAATGAAACAGAGAAATAAAATATAGAATTGGATGACAAGCTAAGGCAGAAAAGAACTACTTTTGAACCTAACGTCACTAGTCTTGGCGAAAGCTACCAACCACGCAAGTCACGTTGACAGCATGTCAATTTTACTGACTTAAAATCTTATTGTAATGCACCTCTCTAGAAATAATTATACTATGCACACACACACACTATATATGTACAACTAATAAAACCCAGAGAAGAAGTATTACATAAGCACATTGGGGCGCAAGGCTGCTATCGGGTCTTATGTTAGCTAAATGTTAATTTTTTCTAATACTGGGAGGGGCCAGTACCAAAATATTGCTTAAGTAATAATTTGAATGTCTCTGCTATCCCCACTTTTTGTTTGTCCTATTATACTATGTAGATAGTAAAATAGGAAAGGACTAAACGAAACAACTTGGGGACCCAAGGATTTTAAGTATGAACCTCCAAAAACTGACATCAAGCAGTTTCAAAATGTAAACACCACATTTAAAACCCAGTAGAGCACACCCAAGAGGTCAGCTTTTCTATATTTGAGAGAAACAGTACGCATACTTTAATAGACTGTTGGCAAATATTTAGATGTTGAGTTATTTCACTTACAAAAGTTATTATTTGAGAATGTTTCCCTATGTTCATGTTATCATAAACTCTCTCTTTGCTTGCGCAACTTTTTAAAACAATATTTTTGCCACTTCATTATTATTATTACACACCATGGGCACGTCGAAAATTTTCAGCTACCTCTGATTTACACCAAGCAGAAAAGGTGCACTAATATAAATATTATAAAGCTGATGGAAATACGAACCTGTCAATGCAATCCACGTTCATAGTGTCAATTCTTTCATACATAAGTTCAACAGCTTGTGCTAACTAGAGAATTGTCAAGGTCCTTCAAAAAATGAAAACTAAAAAAAAATTTGTCACATTTCATAAACACCCTTAAGGGCAGTAAGCACAGCACCCTAAAATAATGTATACGTGTCGAAGGGAAGAGTCTGAAAATTGAATGCCACTAGGGAAAGTTATTAAAACTGGTAAAAGAAATAACATTATGTGATAATTTAAAAATACATGCTGCAATAAAAAATTGACATGATTTATATATATATATATATGAACTACAATAATTCTGGTAACAAAATTAAAATATACTAATTTTAGAAATTTATGGCATATATAGACTAATATTCGGAAATTCAAATAATTACTTTAATTAAATCGATAAAACACCTGTTCCTGTCTTCAGTCTATTTACAACTCATTATTGAAAATATGTGTTCTGCAAAATCTGAAGCAGATGTACTAAAATTAGAGATAACATCTTATATAAATTGTCTGCATTTGCTGTTGTTAAGTTTTTAAAGTATGTCATTTATGGGCTGAAATATAATATGCTTCCAATATAGAGTATGACCCATATATAACAAGAAGCTTAAGACAAATAAGTGCTTGCAATATCCATTTTGGAATCTAAAATTCCAAACTTTGAAAATAAGTCTGTATATTTAACGTATGCACATGTAACTTGAATACAATGATATTCAGCTTCGAATTTGGTTAAAATTGAACAAAATAACATACTGTATTGCTATTTAAATTTCAGTACAATAATTTGAATAAATTAATTAAAAACCGAAGTAACTATAACAAAGGGACTTGCATTAGTGTAATTTCCAAAATCAGCTTTGTATTGAGATGCTCAAAAACGGTACATAGTTGTTTACTCCATTCAAAAGTATCTATGTTTATAAAATTTTCAACATAAATTAAATATCTAGCGCATTAAATACATGGACATTAGTGTAATCAATTGTTTCAAAAATGTTTTTATTGTTAACTCTTTACTATATATTCTGAAAGGGCTGAGAGGAATTCTCTGGTTCCAAGTGCTAGAAAATTCATTTAATCATATTCACCTCAGCTCGAAAAGACATATTTGATTACTTTTTTTTTTAATGCATTAAAATTATTTATATTTACATTTTGTTTTACAAAAACCTTGCCTTTTTTTCCTCTTTCAAAACTTGTGGTCCAAAACAGTCTTTCTTGTTCATTAAAAACGATTATATATTTCGTAAGCTAAATTCGTAAGTCGGTACAACTGTACTTCTTTAAGTGCCTATATATATATAGATTGGGAATATCCCATAGTTCTGAAAAAAAAAAGCCTTTATGTCTAAATGTAAGACTGACATGTATTTTTAACTGTAGGAGGTTACTACTTAAGTTGGCATCAAGCAACTATATGCCTGATTAGAAACCCAGTCTCATTCCACGATCACAACTAGCTTCGCTCTTAATTAGAACGAAGTTTTTGAAAATAGTGTTGATTAAACAGACACAAAAATCACTATGGGATTTTTATAAAGGATACCACTTGTGGCATAGTACTTGGCTGCAACTTACATAGTTCAAGAAGCAGAGATCCTAAACAAACCTCCAGATAGGATGCAGAAGGAAGTTTGAACAATTCTCTAAAAATAACCTACGATGAAATGCATATACATATTAGGGTGCTTCTAAAAAATAAAAGTGCTGGAAATTTATCCTCCTGCCCTTTGTTGAATGATATCAACTGCTAAGAGGTCCCAGCAAAAAAGTTCGGTTAATAGATTAATATTTATGACTTGCCCAACTCAAGACAAGTTCCGATATTTTCTAACATTATGAACATTATATTACAAAAATTTGTCACCCCTATTTAGTCAAAATACTTTTAATATTCACACATAATACAGTACAATATATTGTAGACTGGCAGTGATTTGTGACAGTTTAGCAATGCAGCTTGCAATTAGCATTATTTATCAGTTACACAGTTTACACCTTAATGCCTAATCTAGTTTATTGTCCGCGTGTCTGGATGGCTTTATAACGTCAGCCTTGGTCAGTGCAGAAAATTGTTTCCTATGCTTCTTAATAACCTGCAATAAGTACTGTTTTTGTTCTTCACTACGGGGGAAGAAAAGAACTGTTGAATTATTATGTAAGTGCAACCCCTTGCCCTGCAAGGTTGTTGACCACTTTTAGAGAGTTAACAAGAGATTGATTATTTCGGTATTCCTCCTGAAATCTCCATTTACTAGGATCACTCTGCAGAAATCCCTAAGACCAAGGATCTTGAAAAACCTTAACGTCAAAGTTGTGACAAAAATGTAATCCCTCTTGTTTCTAGATCCTGGAATGGTTTTATCAGTTTTGAAGGTACATTTGACTCTTCTTCCTTTGAGACAGCAAGTACTATTAATTTCTTTCTTCCACTGAAACTTCATCAAAAAATCCAAAGCCAACCAAAAGTTCATAAATACCAAAGATGATGACCAAATGCTGTGGTAGCTACCTTAACTACATCTTTGTTTGAGTATTGAGACAGTTCACAGAGCAATCCGAGACCAGTTCTTGGTGATGCAGTAGAAGATGGACTCTGGAATCAGTATTGCATATAAAGTGCTGTTACAAAAAGGTATATTTCCTTCAAATGATTCCATATTTACTTATAATGTGAAGGGCCACAGGACCTTCGCGTTCCCGGTGCTCTTTGTTGTAGTGGGTCATTCTCGTTATGAAAGAGACATCTTAATTAAGTAAATAGCCCTAGCCATTCAGCGGGCATGGTGTACTGCTCCTGGATATCAAAAGTTTGTCTCATGATGGTGGATTAGCACCTAAAAAGATAGTTGATAGTTCAAGAAATTCATGATAATCATCTCCTGGCTGGAATTTCCCCCAACTCTGCTGCTGCTGCGAAATCAATGACACTATATTTCCAGGGAGAGATCAATGTTGTCATGTTCTTATCGTCCATAGCTGTTAGAAATGAACGTTGATCTATTTTTGGCTGAAAATTCTTGAAATGGTTAAAAGTTTCATATTTGGAGATTTTGAAACATTATACAGACTGAAGGCTTTTTCAAGCATGATCTCCGAGATACGGTGGCAGGCTAAATTTAACATTTCTCTGTTAAATTACAATTCAATGAATAGAATTAAATCAGTGAAATTCAAAGATAATTATATTCAAAATTATCAAAGTATCACACTCACAACATCCAAAATTACGAGCATAAAAATCAAAACATAAAAGTGTAAGCAAACAGATGTGCACAAAGTGGTCTACCTCAATCTTTAAAAAAAATATAATTAAACACAACATTAGCAATTCAATCCATGTTTCTTACCAATTTCTTGTAGACTGCTGCTCTTTCTGTAAAATTTCTGATTTTACAACCATTTTTAGTTTCCCAAAGCTTCAATGAGCTTCTACAATGTTCCAAAATGCATTCAAAAGGAGGTGCCCTTTGTGCTCAGAAATTGCAACTAATTATCAATTATTCTGCAGATTAACTATTTCTGTCATCACAAGTGTCTAATTAGCTAAGTAATTATATAAACTTAATAAAATTCAGTTAATTTTATAAAATTGTATATGAATATTTTCATCATTGTAACAATAGGAAGAATCAAATTCTAACCGTGAATGCTCATTGTGCACATTTTTGCATAAAAAGTGGCTTTAAGTGAATTTCAATAGAAGTGGGTAAGTCCTAAATATTGTATAATTAAAAATATAAATAAATAAATGCATATATACTACTGCATGAGGCATCACCAAATGGCATCCTGGAGAAAGATCAAATACTAAGTTGAAATTTTTACATTATGGATGGAAACACCCGAATATATATACATATTTATAAAAATAAAATTAAAAAAGAAATGCCTATTAAAAGGCAAATTCTTGTGTGATGTGCCAGCACATTGTTTGTTGATCATCACAATTTTGTTCCTGGTGCTGTGTCACATCCTCGAAAAAATGAACAGCTAACCAATTTTATTTTCCTCCTTATGTAACACCCCCCCACACACTTTCTAACATCTCAATTATTAGTAGCTTAGTAACCAGAGGGAGACTGGGTCAGCTTTTTTTTTAAAATATGTTCTACAATATAATGCTGAAAGTAACAGACTTGCATAGTGGCATAAACAGTAAAGGCATATACACTCTATAACAAAACAATCGACGCACCAAGAAGGAGTTGTCCGATTGTAATGAAATTTCGTATGCAAAGACATTTTGACCGAACATGCAAATGATTAAAATTTGGTGTCCAATGAATGAAT
>QLNU02015003.1:11565524-11651903 GCA_006491805.2 Dysdera silvatica | reverse complement strand
TTACGGCTCAAGGACTACAGTGGTCATGCTGCGCCGGGACCTACTGTTTTCCGAGGAATCCGAACCTCTTAAGGCCTAGGGAACCAAACCCTGACTACAGTGAGCAGTGCGATCTTTATGAGATCTCTGAGTAAGCGTTCTTTGCCCTATTAGGAGTTGAACATGGGTTAACAGCGCACTAGGTGAATGTGTTACCACACTGTGCCACCAAAAGGCAAATATACATGGAGAGTACCTAAAAAGACCTTCATCCAGCAATGGGAACACAATGGTTAAGTATGTCTTTTACAAATAAACTGATTACTCGATTACAGAACATATAATCATTATCATATTTAGTTATTCTCTCCTTCTTTACTGTGGATAATGGTCTCTTCATATTTCTACCAAACATGTTTTAGACAACTTACATTTTTATGTTCAAAGGGCCACATTTTATAATGTCCCAAAGGAGTCACATTTTTAAGTTGAAAGAGTCACATTTATATGTTCAAATAGTTGTAAGTTGCCAACCTATGCTCTAATAGTACGCTGTGCTCCAACTTAAGATATTCTCTCTGCTGTTTTACTTTTATAATCCAGATAGACGGTTCTCATTATGTAAAAAAAATATTTATGTCAATAAGACTAAAAATAGTATTTTCCGATATACATAAAAAAAAAGTATATATATAAACTTACTTCTGGACAATCGGTGTAATCAAACAACCGGAAGACAACTGATGGAAAGGCGTATGTACATTCATCATGATGTGGTGGAACTGTCAACGGTGGAATGCTGTGTTGGAGCGCCTCACACAGAACACCATCGAAGGCTAAGTATGGCCGAGTAATGCTGTATTCAGCCCACTTGTCTCCTTTAAGTTTGCACGTTTGGGCCCATAAGCTATCTAAATACTAAGAGGGCAGAAAAGTATCTTTCACGTTTCTACAACATCGATAAAACAATACAATAGCCATAGATAAGAATCATGTTCTTTAATTTACAGTTGACGATGAACCCTTCAGAAAAAATGGATCTGCCCAAATCAAATATCTTTTTGGAATGAATTTTCCTTGGAGTATATCGATTTTATTTTGATTGTGTTTGACTGTATAAGGACAGCAAAGGTCATATTTCACAAGGACTTACAGTTTCTCAAGGAATAGAAACCTATTTACCTAAAGCACCAAAGTGTAGAAAAAATATGGTACTTGCATATTAGCCAACAAACAAAGAAATTGGCAAAGATTTTGAAGAACTTGCGCCAAAGTTCATTTACATAAATAACTAAATGTAAATTACATTTCATTACTTAGATCCCTTTATTTTAACAAAAAACACTAAACTTTAAATAAACGAAGTAGCTAACAATAACTATATTATTTAGGTGGCCAAAACTCCCTAACAGCATTCAAAATCACATGAGTTTTCATTATGAAGACGCTGGCTACATAAATTCACATAAATATGAATCAAAGTGTTGTCGTGCAGTTCCGTGAATGATCCCGTAACTTTGAAAATACTCCACTGCGTTTTCTTCTGTAGAAAGTAGATTCCAAATTTTAATCATTTCACCCAAAAAATATGAGAAGAAAAATAAGAACTTATAAATGAGGTTGTTGTGTTTAAGCATGTGTGGGAACATTTTTTCATTATTGTCTCTGTTTCATGGCATTTGGCGACAGTTTTTGATCAGGCAAAAATAGTCGACGGGCTAATACGTAGGTACCAAAAATACCATACATTCAGGGGTACCATTCGAATTGAACCTGAGTTGACAGCGTGATATATGAATGTGTTGCCTTTATGCGATAGTACACCACCTAACTTTGGTAACACCTTTCATTACCATTAAGAGTAAAAAGACAATGACTACTATAGATGCCAACTGGCAACCTTTGTACTAAAGGACAAAAATTTCCACTGTTAAGTTGCTGCTGTCCGTCATAATTAACCCACTCACAGACTTAATTACTTTTTGACTTGAGAGTCCAAAGTGCATTTTAATTTTCCAAGACCGCATTGTAGGTAGTCTGGGACGGAACTCGCAACTTAAAATGACAACTGAACCATGAGACATTTATGGACAGTCAGAAGTGTAGCAATGGAGCGGTTTTGGGGGTTGTAACCCCCAATCGCAATGAAATTTTGTATATTTAACATAGGAATATGTGAGTTGTAGCTCTGTAACCCCCCATTAAGCCTATAACTCTTCCCTTATGAACTTTCTGCCTACGCCACTGTGGACAGCTGCGTGTCTAAATTGATTCAGTGGGTCCAGAGACAATGAAAATCAATAAATCAATGGGCTGCAATTAGATAAAAGGTTACTGGATCCACATCGCAAGCCAGAGGTTAATTAGTGGCCTTTTGGACCAGAGTTCACGTGAATGAACATATTTTAAAATGGATGATAACAAAATCAAAAGAATGATCGATCTCATTTGCATTCAGTAAATAGAAATGAATATTTGTCACTTCACTGATCAAGGACAACAAAGGTTATGCTGTTCTGGGATCTACACTTTTCCAACGAATCTAAACCTCTGCCGGCATGGGAACCAAACCCTGGACTACAGTGGACAATAAAATGGCTTGTTCTACAATATCATTAGAAATCAAACCCGGGTTAATGGCACTATGCCACCTTAGAACCGTGAACCTGCATTTTCTTGAAAAATCAACCTCTTGAAGTCCAGGGAACTGACACCAGTAAGGAGTTAACTGGTAAACATGTTAAAAAAAAAAAATGCACCACAGGGAGTTGAACCTGAATTAACAGAATGCTAGGTAAATGCACTACCTCTGGGCCAAATATATCGTTTTCATGCAATAACAGATAACACAAGCAATAATAGCAGATAACACAAATGAAATGTGAATGAAGATCACATATACAAAGCGGGTGGCTTTGCTGCCAACGTTGTAGCTGTTCAGTTGCGAGTGGGATAATTTGCAAATAATTGATCCCATTAATTTTATCTGATTCATCACTCAAGTAGGTAGTACAGTATGAGGTAAAAATTGGAGGATGTACAGGGGGAAAAAAAATCTGATTTAATCCCTCACTTTCAAAATAGGAGGCATTTGTTATCGGAGGTGGTATTTCAGACATGTTTCATTTAGACCATGAGAGATAGGTGTCCCATCTTCCTTATGGATGGGGGTTAACTATACATAAAATGGCATAATTTTAAGGTTATGGAAAGATGCGTAACTGTGAGCATGAGCTTACATGTTAAAGGAGAGACAGGTTTTCTAAATATGCTGTTGTTTCTGGAAATCTGTTTCCAATTACAACAAATAAAATATAATAACTATAGAAAATTATTGTTCCATTACAAAAGTCTGTGGCAACAGTTCACAAAACTCACAATATGGTCATTATGTACAATGTATATAACAACTATTCCATGGAGAACATGACATGCTCTCAATGGAAAAGTTTGCCATCACGCAATGACAAAGATAAACAACATATGTTTCAATAAAAATGGAATTTACACACACACAAATGATTTATACAAAACCTATACAACTCAATTTACACTTACTTCTTCTTGCGGATGTGGAGAATTTGACTGCCAAACCTTCAATGATGATAAATGAACTTTATGTCGTTTGCTGAAAGGAGAAAACGAGGCCTTACACTCAACAAACCCAAATGCTGAGCCAATAAATACAGCTCAACATGTTAATAACACAAACTAAAAACAACTGTACCTGATATAATCATCGATAATTCGAAGCAAATGATCTAATTCATTGTCTTTTTTCTCATACAATTCACGTCCTACCTAAAAATCAAAGGATGTAAGATATTATTACCCTGCTCAGGGATAACACAATTGCCAAATAATGGTCAACACACAAAGCCACCGGGGCGGGTTTTTTCGTGGGAAAATTTATTACACAATAATTTTCGGCACACATATAAATAGCTCAAACTAGAGCTTTTTTGTTTTAGGAAAAAAAAGAGACGCCGTCCCCATTCTGGATTCGACCGCTAGACGAACGAGGACAGCAATAACACTCTCTTTCTTCGTATATAAGGATGTAAGATATTATTACCCTTCCAAAAATCAAAGTACGGAGAAAATATAAATATGATGAGAAACTGTTTCCCCATACTCAAGGATAGTTCAACAATGCAACAGACAACACAATGAATTATAAAATGCCCGCGAGTTTGCCAATTTGAATATTAGTATATACAAATATTGCATTTAATCATGGAGGTAGGAAGTACAGATGGGCAAAGTCCTTCGTTGACAAAATCCATGACTGATTCTGCACATCTCTAAGGGACAGGCAAAATAGTCACACCGACTCGGTCAGTGACCAAATTTGCACATTTCTAGTAGAAAAGAGCACGGGTCGATTGCACTGAGGCAAGAAAGAACCATGTTAAAGAGAGTGAGAGACTTTTTATCATGTGTTGCATGGAACTATGAAACTTAAAAATTCAATAATTCTAGACAGCGTTTGCATATAAGATAGCTTTACAAAACATTTTAGAATGTTTAGAAAAAATATTCTTCATATATTATCATTTTTTGAAATATATAATCAACCTTTTTTTTTTTTTTTTAAACTTTTAGGGTTTTTTTTTTAATTTGTAACTAATTACATAACAATGCAATCTGTTTATAACGATATTTTCTCTTAATCCCAACAGATGTAATACATAATTACATTTAACCTTGTTTATAAAGATATTTTTCACCAGTCCCTTGAGCATGTAATAGATTTCGCAGTATTTAGAAAAATATGTTTTCTAATTTTTTGTAGGTTTATCAAACCAATATTTAAATATAAAAAATCCTGGTTGGGATTAACAAAATTCAATGGTCTGGTTTAAAAGTAGAGTCATTCAATATGACACGAAACAGAAGAGACTTCAACAAAATACATACTATTAAGATGACAATGCTCCCTTTCTACTGTCATATATTTAACGACTAAATTGGACATGTTTTTTAATAGCAATTCTTATCTCAACACTGGTGTAGGAGAACACAATGTTTCAGGGGTCAATCACTCTTTATTACATGAAGGAAAATCAAAAAGAGAAAGTTTATACATCCGCTTGTTAGGAATCCTCATCTGACAAAATCCTTTGTGGGATTTTTTCAAATGAGGGAAATCGTTCCACCAAATGACTACACCCAACTCAAGGTTTGGTGGAAATCTTTTGGTTAGGTTAGAGGTTTTGAAATATCGATGACACAATTTTTCAAACTGCAGGCATCTCAATTTCCAAAAAAGTTCTTTTAAATGCCATAATTCAGAACAATTTTGAACGTAGAGTAAGACACTGATGATTTGTTTATGCAATTTTTAACGGCAATTAACGTAATGATAAAAGCACCCATTTCTTAAATAACACCACATAGCCAGAAACCGACCAATTCATGTTTTTTTTTGTTTTTTTTAATGGCCCATTTGTAACATGTTTGTTTTCTGTTTCTTTCTGCATTTTATACAGCTACAAATCAGTTAACTATTTCTGACATACAGTAGTCTCTTCATTAAAATCTGTAAGAGAAAAGCTTGTGTTCTCACGGTGCAGTGACAGGATAGGTCGTGTCAGGTCAGATCTTACAGTTTTCCAAGGAAAGCAAATCTCTGCCACCAAGGGAATCAAACTATGGTGGGCAGAAAAACAGCACACATTCTACGATACTATCGGGAGCTGATGGCAATGTAGATATGTCACTCCTATGCTATTACAGGACAGCAGCCCACCTTTTTTTTTTGAGGAACCCAAACCTCTCAAAACCTAGGGAACTAACTTTCGGAATACAGGGAGCAGCTAGTTAGTAAGGTTGATTGATTGATTGTTTGGCTTTTTTATGGCGCAATAGTTAGTAAGGAGGTGGTTTCGGAGAAGGGGGCCAACATTGAAGGAATCTGTTTCGTTTTATGGTGCACTGGGATCTACAGCTTTCCAAAGAATCTGAATCTCTTCAAGCAAAGAGAAAAACTTTTGGGAGTTGAATTCAGAACAACAGCATACTAAAGTTTGATTAATAGTATGAAGAAATTATTTCCAAAAACACACTGAAAACTTGAATGAACTTACCCATGGCAATGCAGATAAAACAACGTACACATAATAATCAGCTCTAACCTACAGATAGGGATAAAAAATAGTTTTCAATGAAAATTTCTAATTGTCATCTCACATTAACATATATCTCATGTGAAATGTTTAGTCATAAAGATGATTAAAGTCACTTGAGCCTTTTGTCTTTACAACGCAGTTTTTCTATCAAAGGGGGATTAACAAAAGATTAAAATTTAATTTTTAGCAGGTTTCAATAAATATTGAACCCACTATTTTTTTTGTCTTTGGACAATAAAAAAGGGTAAGGTTTTCCATAAATACAAAAATGATAAAAAGGAAGTTATTTTATTTTAAATTATTTTTTCATAAGCATTGAAAAATCAACTTAAATCAGATTTAAACCACCGATTTATTTAAATTCTACTTAAAACATTGATTTTAAAAAGATAAATTTTGATTTTATGATTTTTTTTTAAAAAAATCGCATGATTAAAATCATGATTTTAATCGCCGATTTAAATCATATGATTAAAACCGTTGACACCATGATATGTAGGCTATCTTTAGTTTTTTTTTCTCCACATCTGCATTGAGTTAATAGGATCAGTAAGCTGATCTCTCATGAAAACTTTAAAAATTTCTAGAAGAAACCGCAAATGAGGATTAAGGGTAAAAATGCAGAAAAGAACAGTGATCTTACTTGTGGTATACTTACAACTTTTACAATTTACTTACAACTTACTTGTGGTATACCTGTTTCACCACACACATTCGTCAGTGTTTGTAGCAGGTTGATCATGGAGACTGCCGATATGACATTGCAATTGACCAAGTCTGCCAAGAATCGAACCTGAAAAAAAAAAAGTGATGGCATACATAGAACACATTAACTCATTCATGTTTTAAATAAAATACTTTCAACAGCTTACAGAAACCCTTGCATCTTCATAACGGCCCGCTTTCAAATAGTCCCTGAGACTTTTCGTCAAGAGGTCAACAAGCTGTAACGATTACAAATAATTAAAACTAGAAATTGAACACTATAAAAAAGTTTTTGAAAACTGTCACATACCTCTCCGCCAAAACTGTAATTTCGAGCATTCAGCAACCCAACTAATGTCGTATAAATTGACGTTTTCTCAGGCATTCGGATGACACTATTACCACAAAAATATGTGTTTCAGTACTTGGGCAACGTATTCTATATATACCATACTCTTATAAACATAAAAGTAAACTTGTAGAAACAATGGAAAGGGGGTTTATTTGTGGCCTCAGGACCAAAAAATTTCACTATGGGCCATCCAAGATAGAACTAGCTGCTTGTCACCTCCAAATTACAAAATGTTTATAATATCCAACAGCAATTAAGATCGAAACCCAGTCCACAAAAACGACTATCTGAGAAGTGGGCAAAGCCTAACATCACTCCGGAATTCAGATACATTTATATAAGATCAAGGCTTGTAGGAATGAAACCAAGTCAACACTATAAAGCAGGGTTGTCCAACCTTTTTGGGTAGCGGGCCACTTAAAGAATTTTCACGGATCTTGCGGGCCAAAAAAAAAAAACTACCTAACTTAGACTTAAAAGCCTCCCTTCAGATTTTCTTCTAGTTATTCGTTTGTTCACTTGCTATATAGAAAGGGGTCACCCATGTCGTTCCCATGGTTTTCCCTTATTTCTGAAAAAAATCTAAACTTTTTGTTTGGGAATTTTTTTTTATTTCAAACAATTGTCGTGGGCCAGATTATGGCCTGTGGGCCGTATGTTGGACAATCCTGCTATAAACCATCCGAGATTGGACAAACAGCTTCATATTGCCCTCAAATTACGATATTTATCAAGCTTAGAGGGAGTTACACTTAGCTCAAAGAGTTTAACTATCACGACTGTAACTGTCGAGTTATCGAAGTGCATCATCATAGAGAAAGTCAAAGGGCAAAAAAGGCATGCTGAAAAATCTGGTTGCTAAAGCAAAACGATCATTCACTCATTTTTCTTACACTTAAGCAAAGCATGTGAAAATGTTCATATATAAATATTTATCACAAAGGCGATTGATATTATTATTAAACCTTTTTACTTGCAGAAAAAGCGCCTTAGCATAGTTTGTGTTAAAATAGCTAAACAGAAAAACAATCAAGGAATGACTGTTCTTTTAAGATAGCAATTTCCAGTTGGGACACTGTGTTACGCATGTTTTAAGATACAAGAACAATTAAGAAACAAATGAACACTTATTGTTTTCAATATATTTCAACATTCTGGTGTTTCCAACACAGTGGACATACAAAAAAAGTAGGCACTTCTGCCATATTGGAAAAGTCGCTAAAATCATTTCCTTTTTAATCTTCGACACTCATGTAGAAACGAGCTCAAACTAGAGCTTGTTTGTTTTGGAGAAAAAGAGACGCTTTCCCCATCCTGGATTCGAACCAGGGTCCCTCCATTTAGCCCAAAGCGTCTTGATCTATTAGACAAACGAGGAAAAGAACAATGGTCTTTTTCTCCATATATGAAGATGTAAGATTATTACCCTTCACATAGATAACTGCCAAATAATGGTCAACACACAAAGCCATCGGTGCAAGTTTTTGTGAGTTTTCGTGGGGGAATTTATTTTTTACTTAATAATTTTCTACACCCAAGTAAAAATAAGCTCAAATTAGAGCTGTTTTCATTTAGGAGAAAAAGATGCCCGCATCCAGGATGAGGACAACGTCTCTTTTTCCCCTAAATGAAAAAAGCTCTAATTTGAGCTTATTTCTACGCGAGTGTCAAAAATTATTAAGTAAAAAATAAATTCCCCCATGAAAACTCACTCCGGTGGCTTTGTGTGTTGACCGTTATTTGGCAATTGTGTTATCCCTGTGAAGTGTAATAATATCTTACATTATTTATTTCATCAAGTAAAACCGCAGACTTGTTATAAGTGTATATTTTGAATCTCTCCTAGCCATTCCGAGCATTTACTTTTCTCATGCTTCTTTAAGTAGTTCTCAATTTTACTGTATCGTTTGTCTTTTTTTTTTGTTATGCTCCAATTGACGCAAGACAATTCGTAATACACACTGGTCAGGGTTAATGTATACTTATTTTACACTAAGTGCAATGACTTTGAACATTTCAAAACCACTTACCACTCAAGTAGAATGTTCAAAATCCTTTGCTTGTAGCTGGGTAAATCTGCTTCCAGCACACCGGACAAACCTTCCAAGTTACTTTCCAAGGAAGAAGTGCTCTATCAAAATAAAATATATTCACACTTCAGTAAATTATTTCTGAAACCTACAAATGCAGTCAAATATTCTTACATAATATATATATATATATTCTTATATAACATATATTCTTACTTTCTCTCCAACTCGCATAATCAGAGATTCCAGGCGATCTTCAATTTCCTTGGATTCGGCACTCAACCTCCTACGTTTCCTTGCCCTGCCGCCCTCTATATGAAAAACAATTAACATTTAGACACATGTATATATATATATATATATGCAGGCTGTGTACATACTTGCTTCTTAGAGCACAATGTGAGACCCTATAAATAATTGAGCAAGCTAAAACCGTGTTAACAGCAAAGTCACTACTTAATGTGATTTCTTAACATACTAGAGCAACTAAAATTTAATTTTTTTAGCAGAAAGGGCAGCAAGGGTAATTCTGTATTAAACAAGCTGTAAATGAAGTTAAGGTACCAAGACCTCAACTAGTCATTAGAGAACTGGTGGTATTTAACGAAACCTTGGTAACTGAAAACCTACGTCAGAATCATGCAACCCAAACGTTCAACGTGTACCATAATATTCAGATATTTCTTACCACAACTGGATGAAGAGCTCTCAATATGCTCTCCATATGTGTTGATTCTGAGCAATCATTTTGTAGGTTACCCCAACCCGTTTTATAATTTTATCCATCCATTGATACGACACTTCCTAGTACTTTGATGGTCTTCTAGAATCCAGTAGAAAACTTGTTTGTGGTTTTACGGCTCAAAGACTACAATGGTCATGCTGCGCCGGGACCTACTGTTTTCCGAGGAATCCGAACCTCTTATGGCCTAGGGAACCGAAGCCCTAATTACAGTGAGAGTGCGATCTCAGAGTAAGCGTTCTTTGCACCGTTGGGAGTCGAACACGGGTTAAAAACAAACTAGGCAAATACGTCACAACACTACGTTACCACAGGGCTCCAGTGGAGAACTACAATTGTACATAGTTTGTTAGTTCTTGCAATATCTCCAGCCCATTGCCATTTTAATTTTTCACTTTGTTAAAATTAAAAAATAAATAATAAAGTTAACAAATTGTTAAAGTTTAACAATTCTTTTATATGTGTTTTACGGTGCAAAGACAATAAAGGTGCTAATGCACGATACGCAACCCACTCGATTCTAGTCCGTGTTTCCAGAGCTGGCAAAACTGGAAATTGGCACAGTTAGCTGCCATGTTGTTTACACCATTCTCGTATGTCTTCTTCCTCCTTCCCCTCCTCCTCCCAATTCTAAAAAAATAAAAAATGAGTACTTATTCCATGCTTTTGTTTGTTTTTTGGTTTTACGGCTCAAAGACTACAGTGGTCATGCTGCGCCGGGACCTACTGTTTTCCGAGGAATCCGAACCTCTTAAGGCCTGGGGAACCAAACCCCGGACTACAGTGAGCAGTGCGATCTTTATGAGATCTCTGAGTAAGCGTTCTTTTTGCACTGCTGGGAGTCGAACCCGGATTAGCCGCGCAATAGGAGAACGCGTTACCACACTGCGCCACCGCAGGGCCACTTATTCCATTGGATTGGATGCTTCTGGCATCGGCCAAGTCACTAGCCGCCATTTGTTTACGTTTTTGGTAATCATCCTCCTCCTCTCCTCGCACATTTTTCATGAATCCTCCTCCCTCCCCCTCTCCCATATTTTTTGTGATTCTCCTTCCTCTTCCCTACCATAATTTCCGTGATTTTGTGGGAAAAACCATTGTTGGTAAAATATTTCTAGTTATGTAATATTTAAATTGTTTTCTCGTTTGTGACTGTGTGAAACGGTTGAATTTAACGTGATTTTTGTTTGAAAATGGAAAAACTGAGAAGGAAGTGGATTTGGAGGAGAGATGTTCATTAGCATTCAAAGAATATTAAACAACATCATAAATCAACGTTTATTGGCGTAGTGATACCAGCGCCTCAGCTCGGCAAATGGAAGGTCGTGTCCCCACAAACGCAGAAACATTTATTTTCTTTTTCTTTCGAACGTTTCACCATCTAATCACGCCATAACATCGGCGCTGGTATCACTACGCCAATAAACGTTGATTTATATTGTTGTTTAATTTAATCTACGTAGTGTTCGATTTATTTAAATTCAATGGATAGTTTTGATTTCTGGTTTATGTTTTGATTTTGCAGTGATTAAATCTTTTTGTTAATTATATCGTCTATGCTTTGATCTTCGTAATTCTCACCACAAGGGGCGAATTACTTGGTAACAAATATTTAACCTGACTTTTAGCCGAGATGCAACCTCAACTAGCCATTTATCCTGGCGATCTTACTGGCTACATATTCGGCTTATCTTAACATAGGACCTCCTACAATAGACCAACAACTATAAATCCTCCTCTTCCCTCCCTACTTTTTGTTAATTTTCTCCCTCCCCTTCCCCCATCTCTAAACCTAAAAAATCCTCTCCCATTTCTTAAGCCATGGAACATCATCTTCTACACAACATCTCGCACAAGGAATCACCAGTTTCTTCCTCTTCGGACACTCATACTCACATGCAATTCAACCTTTTTTCATTGCCCACTCAATCCATTAAAAATGAAAACGTTCAGACCCTCACTATGAGCGTGAAGAAACAATAATAAAATGGAGTGTCACATTAGTTTTCACTGCATCACGCAGATGTCAAGGAATAACGTGGTCTAGTGCAATTTCCTACAATTTTGAGAGGATAGACGAAGTGGGTTGCGTGTTTGGAGTTCCACCACAACAAAGGTCATACTGAGCCAGAAACAATTTTTCAAGAAATCCAAACCTCTCATGACATTGTGTAAACTTACCCTTGATGGACACTTCTCATGCTGGCATTGGGAAGAGCTAAAGGCAGCTGTGTAACCCCAAGGTCAAGTTCCGGAGATTTCAATTGATAGGGGGCCCCTGCTTTAATGCCCCAACCAGAGGGAGGGGGAGTTAGCTGCTTGTCCACCAGAGAACATATTTGCATGAGAAAAATGTATGGAATCTCTACATTTGCTCTCAAAGAAAACCTACAGCCCCTTAGGCTATGTGTGGAAACGAGAGAGACATTTTTTCACGTAGAGGGAGATAATGTAATTTTATGAATTTGTTTTTACAAAATATAACCCAGAATAGGATTGTTAGAAACGCTGGAAAGACTGCATGTCAGCTCTCATTTAAATTAATGAACGGAATGCTGAATGTCCCACGATGGTTCAAGCATTTTATCCTTTCACCCTTTATTTGACCATCAAGTTGCAAAAACGGATCAACATTTTATACTGGATTAAACTGAATTGGTTATTTAACTGAACCAGCCATTAAATGACCAAGCGGCATTAGCTAAACTGGTAACCCTAGTATTTCTTCTGCATAATTAGTGCTCTGATTTTCTCACGCGTTCAACCGTCCCAATTTTATTATTTGTAATATGGACACTACATTAATCCTGAAATATTTTTGTATTTTTCTTTTGTTTAACTGTGGAACACATGTAAATTATGCAAACGAGAAAGATTGATGGCATCAACAACATCTGCCATAATGAAATATAGTTTTTCAGACCCTTTTTAGGCTTAGTACTTTCAGAAATGTCATACGGCAGCACTGTTCGGATACAGTCGGTCCATTAGTGGGAGGAGGGGGACCCTCACCACAGTTCGGGAGCTGTGTTTTTTGTTTAATTGAAACCATGGAAGTAGAAAAGAAAAAAAAAAGATATTAAAATAAGAGAAAAACAAAATTAAAGTAAATATTAAAAGAGAAAATCAAAGTAAGAAAAAAAAAATCAAAATAAAAGTGGTTACTGTATAAACCATTGCCCAAATATCTTTCATTTTCCAGTTACTGCTACACTAAAACATTTCTTCATTAACTAAAAAACATTTTTCCAAAATGACAAGATCGTGATATGTATTACTGGCCACAATGACGACATTCCAAAAGGAACAAATCTGCATAGTCCATCCCCTACTGAAATATTTTCCAGTGTTGCCAAAAGTGGCTGGGGACAGGCCAAGTCACTTGCTGCATTTTTAAAATGTTTTGGGTGGATTTTTGGGCCCTGTAAGTTTTTTCTGGTATGCCTTGGGTAGCAGAAGCGTGAAATTCGCAATTGTCAATATCAGTAAATGGTTAGTGGGGGAGATCCCCACACCCTACCATTAGGAGGTAAACCACCTCATGCCCATTTGGATCAAATTTGAGTTATGCCTGAATAATAAAAATGTCGAATGTTACAAAAAAACACCAGAACACCCTGAAATTCGTAACTGTCACACTAGCGAAGCAAAAAACAAACTCACATACCAGACACACCGCATTGAAATTAAACCCCCTTTCATAGCCCACTCATGCACACTTGTCTTACTTTCTAAATGCAATTCAACATAAAAAGACAACATCGATTGTTCTGATATAATGAATTTCGTTGCAACGAACAAAACACAGCCTGCAGAAAAACAAGGCACCTGCACATGGTGTAACAATAAGAGAAGAGACGTCTAAGAATGTCACAAGTTCATCTATAGAAATTCTCAACCAATTTCTGGAGGAGAAAAAACTAGGGGACGGACTACGCAGTTGAGTCCAAAAAAGTCGCCATCAGTTACCATAATCTGTACTAGTGCCCAGATTTCTCTTACGCTTTCTATGTCAAAATACCACAAGAAAAAAAAAACTTGGTGAAAGTACAGAAGATATCCCGCAATGCTTTATTCCTCTAGAAAAGAGTGGAAAAGTCATTGGAGGCAGGGTTGTAATGTCAGGCACTCTGTAACATCACATACTTCATTGTTGTTGGGGATGTATTTTTTTTTTAAGTTGTAGCGATTTGAATTATGTGCGAACGTTTTAATATTTGTTTTCTTTTTTTTTATGCAATTGTGATTGAAAGGGAAGAGAAGTGTGGTGGAATGGGTTATAAAAGAAGGCTTAATAGTATCAGAGTATGAGCGTCTGTTTGGTTTGCAAGGAGGAAATGAGATTGTATGCTGGGCCTAATGTGGATGATGATGTAGAAAAAGAAGCAAAGTTATTTCCATCATTTCTAAGTGCCATAAAAACAATATTCCCACCAAAGAAACAAAGGTTAGTACCTGTTTTGTTTTTTTTAATTTTGCTGAATTGAGAAAGGGGAGGAGGAGAAAGGAAGGGAAAGAGGGGGAGGAGGCAGGGGCCTTGTAACATGACATAAGCAACATGGCGACAAGCAAGCCAGTATACTGTTACTATGCGTGTCGGAAACACTTCCCACTGAAAGTTACTACGGGACACTTCATGGTGGAAGTACAGAGTACGTCCCATTAGCGTTTTTTTTCCTCTAGAGGAATACAGAAAAGCCGCTGTAGGTGGGGTTTGACGTCAGAGTATGCCACATGTCACACAGGGTGTAACATCACTCACTCGTTATCTGGGGAGGTTGGAGGTGGCCTGAAGTATGCCTCGTCATTTTTTTAGTGTATTGGGAGTGTTGTAGCGATTGGAAAGATGTCGGAACATTTCAATATGGATTTTTTTCATTCAATTGCAGTTGGAAAGGAAGATAAACATGTTGGATTGGATTATGGGAGGTTTGATTGGTTCAGAGTATGAGTGGCCGGTATGCAAAGAGAAAAGGCACTTGTATGATAGGCCTAACATGGATGATGGTGTAGTAAAAGTAGTGAGGTTATCCAATGGAAAAAAGGTATAAAAGTTAGTACATCCTTTTTTCGTTCGCTGCATCGATAAAAGGGAGCAAGAGAATGAGCGAGGAATGAAACCAGGGATAAAGGGTAAGAGGTAATAAGTGGGATGGAGGACGGGAGTGGAAAGGAAGGAGAAAGTGGTTAGAGGTGGAGATTGGGAAGGAGGGGAATGGGGCGAGGCCTTGTAATGTGATGTAAGCAACATGGAGGCAAGCCGTGATAAAGTTGCTATGTACGTTGGAAACACTTCCCACTAAAAATGAAATGACTTGAGATGGGAATGAATCTGTACTAGTGTCCACTTTCTGTATTAGTGCCAAAACTTTCTTGAATGAGTCTATATATATCAAATATACCGATGAATTTAAAGTATAAATTGGACTGGGGTGTACTTTCATTAAAAGTGCAATTTATGTAATTAAGTAGGTTCCAATATAACTGAATTCCTTCATTTTTAATATATTCCTTTTTTTTTTCGGAAATGACTCAGGTTCTTTAAGGACAGATTTGGAAAGGTTCCGGTTAAAAAAAAAAGGGAGCCCTACCCAATGGCGGACGAGACTTTCATTTGGGGGGTTACGGACAGAATTTGCCATGGTATTGGAATAACACCATTTATCATGCAAGTTGGAATTTTTTACAGTGAAAAAATATATTTTGGGGGTCATGACCCCTGTGATCGCCCTTGGCCCTACCCTATGTACGTCTTCCCAATGCCATGCACACATAGCCTGCATTCGTTTATATTTTACCGTTTTCTAAGGGGGTTAAATTCCCTCTAGGGAGTACCCTCCCCCCTCGATAAGTCGATGAAATGCCTCTTAACCTAACAAAAAGAAATTTCTGACAAAGCGATTAGAAAGTTTGATTTTGGTAAGTTAGAAGTGCTTTTATATTAAATAAACAAACATATTTATACCTTCTTCATCGTCGGTATAAGCTCGACGTCGACTCATTTCAAATCAGCATTTAATTACTCCACAACCCAATTCCTATAAAAGCCGACGAACATGCGAAAGCGTATTTAAAGAATAAAAATTAGCTACACTGCCTGATGTTCCCAGTAACCTAAACTGCCAAATTTAAAAAATAGAAATCACATTTTATTTTATTAGAGTTTGTAATAAAAGCAAATTTAAAAGAAATTGCAGATTGAAATTGGGGATATTTTGAATTTCAATGGAATTCCCCATTCGGTAAATTTAGTAGCGGAGAATATATCTATTACTATTTGTTTCTAAGTTCACATTTTAAATTTTTTATTTCATTCTGTTATAAAAAATGACAGCCAGTTTTTAGAAATTGTCAGAAACTAGCTTTAAAACTTCTCAATGGATGTATTTTTTCTACCAAACTGTACACATTTAATTACTCCTTCATTTTCGTAATGGTCCATTTAGATAACATAAAACATGTTATCTTGGTTTTCATTTACAACAAAAATGGTTTAAATATCAATAAATTTTTTGACTTATTTAATTTAAATTAATACACATTGTTTTAATTGCGATTTACGTCTTAGTTTAATGGATGAGTTCAGTTTTTCTACCAAAGGAAAAACAAAAACTCTAAACCACAACCACCAAAATGTGTCAAAAATGTGATTGCCAATTCCACAATTTTGGCACTACACCTTACACTTAATGACACATTTTTCCTGATCTAAAGTTTCGCCCGTGTATAAATTTATTTTATTTGCTGGTTTCCATATTAGCAACGGAATTAGTTTCTTACGATAACGCTCTTTATGGCTTATATTTTTAAAGTTTGAGAGGTTTTTTTAGGAGAATGCGGCGATATTGTGAAGCACACTCTTCGCCATTGCCTTTCCTTTTATATTGACACGTCGTTTACGGTTTTTACCTCAAACATTTTAACTTATGCAAGCACTTTGTAAATACCAGGCGTGATGTCAATTTTGTACACCATGCCAAGTAACATGGTACCAAAATTCACAAGTGCACTTCGAAAGCAATGTAATTTTAACGCAGAATTGGAAGAAATATGGTGCGTGGCAGCACTTTTAAAGAAAATTACGTGACTCGGCTTAGAAATCAAAAATGTGCTTTAATAATCAATGTTAGGCGAGTGTGCCCCCGGATCTCAATCCTTTTCGTACACCACTAAATTCTTCCCCCACCTGCTACACGTTCTTTCCACATTACCCCAACTTAGGAATTTTTGAGAGGAATTTGGCGCTAAACAGGGACGCTGACGGAAACACTCCCAGATAAATGGAAAAAGTAAACTAATAAAAACGAAGGAGACTAAGTTAGAAATCATTGGTGTCGTATGTTGTGATGGTGTGCGGTGTTATTGGAAGTTGTTGACGCTACTTCGAAAAACCATAAGCGTTTTAATGATTTTTAATAATCATTTAATCCCCAATTCAATACAAAGATGACGATCATTTTATTTTTAATAGACACTAGTTCGTCGATGAATCAGCGAACATGTTTGGGTGCCAGACCAACGCTGTTAGATGTCGCTAAAGATGCTGTCGAAAAGTTTATTAAGGTCAGATATTTGTAAAAATTTATTTTTACATTTTAATTTTCCCTTTTTTTCGCGCAAAAAAAAAATATATTTTTCATTAAATAAAATTTACATAATTTTTTTCCGTGAAGCATTTTTTTTTTTGAAACAATTATTCTATATATTTTTTTATTGCATTTAATTATTTTTAAGAAATTTTAATTATGAAAAGTGGAATATTTTTGATTAATTTATTTATTGTCAGGTGTTTCCCCCCCACCTCCACCGTATTTTCTTCAATAACGTAAATACTTATTGAAATGTGACAAAAACATTAATTTATTGAAATAGGTTAAAAGAATTAATATTTCTGAATTATATAATTTTCTCTTTGAGATTATTTCCCTCTCAGTTTCTTATTTCTTTAGGTGTATGAAAATCTTTTTTTTTTACTTTTTTTTACAGAGTCAGCCCAAAATACACACACACACAAATAAAAAAAAAGAATGACTATTGAAGTCTGGTTTGAAGGATAAGTATTGTCAGAATTGGTGGGGGGGGGTTGCTGATTAATAAGAACTTTGTAAGTGGGAAATTCAGGATACCTGTGTCCATGGAAAACATGTGAATAAGGCTGTTACTAAAAAAGGAAATACTATTAAATTCTTTGGGTTCATCAGTAAACTTGGTGTAAGGCTCAATTTTTTCCTCAAAATGGTAATGTGATTATGCAAAGGGGCCCTATGTTCATTGGTACAGCCTGCATTGCCCTATATACAGCATTCGCTTATAATTATTTATTTTTTTAGGGAGGAAGGGGGTTAAGCCATCCCTCTAGTAACACCAACCCCAGCGGCGGACTGGGTCCTCTCAATGGGCGCATACTTTGGACTTTCAGGGGGCATAAGTGCTTACCCATTTGGAGGCACGAATCCTATCACCCATGAGGGTACAATGGCCTGGGAGCTGATGGGCCGGCGGCTCAGTCCGTCCCTGACCAACCCCACCTTGGTGCATTGACTGTATCCCAAAAGTTGCCAGGTTTTAAATTGCAAGTGCTGCAAAACTCACAACTGCCCAATCTGTCTGGTGTCTTCAGAGAGAATTTGAGAAATATGGTACCTAAAGTGGTATAGAAATTCGGAGAAGGGCAGAAGTAATAAAATTTATTTTTTTACGAATATTTTTGGCTTTTCTGCATCTAATATAAATGAAGGGTTAGGAGCAACATAATCACCTTTGTGCATAAACCTTTTCGATGTACACTGTGTCAAATTTTCATAGCTGCAAAAATGCAAGGACAATCTAGGTATAGGGGCGGACTGGGCTGGTGTGCCTTAATGGGTTATAGAACTTGTGCTGTCATGAGCTGTAGGACTCGCACCCTCCGATAATCCAAGGCATGTATCATTTGAGAGAACCCAGTCTCTCCCTGATGGTGGACTATTTCCTGCATTTTGAAAACATATCAAAGAAAAATTTTCACTGTATATACTTATGCAGAACCAGAAAAGTTTAAGCTTCTGATTATCTGTAGTCAATTTTTTCGACTTGTCTTTTTGAAAATAATTGAGGCTGTTGGAGATCGCGTACTTTCGCCTATAGTGGTGCAATGGTCACGTGTTCACACGGATGCTGTTAATCATAGTTCAACTCCCAATGGTATCATAAAAATACGAACACTTACTAACTAATTGTACACTATAGTCTTGTGGGTGAGGATGTAGGTTCATTGTCCTATGGTGGCATGAGCGCCGACGGCATAAAAATATTGGGGGGGGGGGGACAATATACCAGTAGAAGGCATTTGTTTGAAATTGGAGGGGGACATGGAACCCTAATACCAACATTGGGGGTTCCCCCCCCCCCCTGCTAACAGTGTTTGTGTATGGTGGTGTAGTAACAATTGCTGTTTTTCTGTCTACCATACCTCAGTGTTTAGTTCCTGTAGCAGAAAAGGTTCGAATTCTTTGGAAAGCGTGAGGTCCTACAGCATGACTTTTATGTTCTTACATCACAAAAAACACAAGCTTTCGCTTTTTTTTAAGAATGTACTAATAGATACATTTTTGTAAACTGTCATCGTTAGCTTTACCATATCAAAACTTTTAGTGGAACTGAGAAGTGAATAAAGGTTCGGCATTAGGTTCTTTGTTAAAGTTCTGATCACAGAAATGTAAAAATGAAAACATACCCCATGACCGGTTCTGTGGACTTCTTGAATTCATCAGGGAAGTTGAAGAAATTGGTTAGGTGAAAGATTATGCAATAATGTTTGCCACCCACGTATATTTAGCTCAAGCTAGAGCTTTTTTGTTTGAAAGATCATCCATGGACTGGAAGATGATCATTATTGTTGTTTATTATTGTTTTTGGAGAAAAAGAGGCACCGTCCTCATCCTGGATTCGAACCAGGGTCAACGCATTGAGCCCTTGGTGTCTTGACCTACTAGACGAATGAGGACAAGAACAAACGCATTTTTCTCCGTATATGAGGATGTAAGATATTATTACCCTTCACAGGGATAACACAATTGCCAAATAATGGTCAACACAGAAAAGCCTCCGGGGCGAGATTTTTGTGAGTTTTTCGTGGGGGAATTTATTATACAATAATTTTTGCCACCCACGTATTAATTAGCTCAAACTAGAGCTTTCTGTTTGAAAGATCATCTATGGACTGGAAGATGATCATTATTAGAGTCCTGTAGCATCTAAAATACGTAATTGTACTGGTAGTTCTTGTTAAGCTGCAAGGTAATTGTGTATTCCTGCATTCTTTGTGCTATAGATTCTTTACAGTGGCTTGAATTTGTATGCCTACAAATTGCAATTACTCCACAAGCTTTTATTGGCTATTAAGATACTAGACTATTTACCTTTATGTTAAAAACTCAAGGAAAGTATTTTTACCATGTTTGGCGCAGTATAGCCCAGATGCTCTTGCGCCATAAAAAAGCCAAACAAACAATCAAGGAAAGTGTGCTTAAGATAATAATAAACAAGTAACATTGATGCCAAAGACTAGAGGGTGCGATCTCGTAAAGAGGATGCAGATCGAGAAAGAAAAGATGGTCATTCAATGGGTATTTTATGCTTGTGGCCACACTTTAGATGTGTCCCAGTCGCCAAAGGTTCGCTGACTTCCTTCTCTGGTAATGTTTCTCAGATGACATCAACATGGATTGACGTTTTGCGAGTCATGATTTTTTCTAAATGTTTTGAAAAAAAAACCTCACCAATGTTGTGGCATGAAGTTTGCTGAACTCGGAATATGGCTGTTGGGGTTTCGTTTTCTTGCATAAATATGTCCTGCTTCCCTTTCATCGACGTTAATGACCGCTGCTTGTACAAAGGCGAGTTTGTTTTTTTTTACTATCTCAAGCTGCTGAATTGTGGGAGATGAGATTGTGTCTCTGTGCTTTACTGAAGTTTTTTTGGTGGCGGGTGGTGTGGGGGCACCCCCTCCCCCAACACATACTAGGCTTCCACTGATTCAGGAAAAATACTGATTCGCAAAAAAAACCCCTTGGGTTCGAAAGAAACATGGCCATTACCGATAGTTTGTTTTGGCATCATTCCAAGATACAATCCAGGTTTTGCATATCTGTGATTCACGCGTAAACACGGTGCTTAGAGCTCTCAGATTCAATTTTAAGAGTGTAGCATGAGTTTTGGCGATGAAAGGAGTTTGGCGAATGGGATACATCTAAAGTTTTACTTACGCTTGTTAAAGTCATTTTGGATTATATCGTCTCCTTGTTATTTTGTTCTCTGCATGAAATTAAATCGGAGTGTGGGACATTAAAACGTTATTTACAACTATCCACTCGCTTTCTATTATATGATAATTGAATCCAGTGTGCGAGAGCGAGGCCCTGTTGTAACATAGTAGTAACATATTCACCTAATGCTGTTCATCTGGATTCCATTGACTGGTAAGTGACCTCGAACGAGACCTGTGATTTAGTGTAACTTCCAAACCCCAATATGTTTATGTGTTGCTGAACTTACTGGGAATTGCGTCTATAGCCCAGTGGGCCCAAAAGCAATTTCCATTACCATCTGAACACGTTATTCCTTACGACAATACCCATTGAGTAACTCATTAGTTGGATTATTGTACCAATGATTATAGTAATCTAAAGGTAATGTTATGCTTAGTCAGTATACTGTATTCGGTAATTACATGCGAATGTATGTAATTACATGCATTCAGTTGCCATTGGTAACCAGATTTCTGTAGTTAGCGAGTTGACAATCGCCTTTTCCTACTAGGTTAATAAGTTTTCTTATTGAGGCAGGTAAATACAATCCATCACAATTTAGCAATCCCTCAATATTGCAATTCTGAGATGCTATTAAACTGTCAGTTTAATGCCTATTGACCACATTAAGTATCACATTAATAATTTAGAAGTAACATTAACAGTATCAATATGTTGTATTACAATTCAAAAGTCACATTAGTCGTACGGTGTATAATAATTCAAAGGTCATATTAAAACTGTCAGTATGCTGTGTATTTAATACTGAGGATCATATTAAACTATCAGTATAATGTGTAATACTTCAGGGAGTGAGAAATATATATTAAGTTGTCGACAACGTCCCAACTGACCTGTAGTGCAACTTCTAGGATGTACTATGAACTAGGTTATAACAAACGTGGATATAACGAAAGTTCTCTGGTCACTTGACGTCCATTTTGATGAAGTTTGACTGTAATTAAATTTAAGCACTATACGAGTTATATGGGCCCCAGCCTCCACCGCCAATAATTTCAAAACTTGTGGCTTTATGGTGGCAGTATAGAAGGATTTTGAGGGTTCAAAGGTTAGATTAGTTCTGTTGGTTCTATTTTTGGCGTCTGCGTGTGTTTTCAGGTTAAGTTGAAGAAACTAACTGGCGCGAGAGAGGTCATTGTCTTCTGAGAAAGCATTTTCTAATATCGCAATGGCTTTTAGATAAGATAAGCACTTAGAACAGATAAGTGAAGGTGTCATTCACCATTGGCAAATGTAGATTATGCCTCATATTTGTTAAACAAAGATAAGCCCTCTAAAATGGAAATCACATTCAAATGTTTATAAAAATAATTATATTTTAACACGTGCTGTATTCAGAAAGTTCTATAATAGAGGATAACAGAGCTGCAACCTATATGGTCTATGTGTGTATATACATACTACATTGCACTAGTAACTTCTGAAGACCTCCCCTAGCAATGCAAGTTTGCACTATGATGTATGGTTTTGTTGGAAATTATAAATGCAGTGGCTCGAGGATGTCTTACACTTGAAAAAAATACAAAAAAAACAAAGACAAATTATGTTTGTAGTTTTGAAAGAGATGACATGCCATGCTGAAAAAAGGAAAAGAAAATTCACCCTCTTAGAAATCAGTATATGTACTTAAAGCGTGTATATATAGGGTTTCCACATACCTGGAGACATAGGTGCCCATACTACTATTTCTAGGGAGGCCCGAGAAAAATTATTACCTCCTTCTCATAGCTGTCAAGAATTTTAGTGAATGTACAAGATACCAAAACGCTACAAAAATAATTGATACTGCTTGACAATTAGTAATGAGCTAAAAAGTACCTTATTTTAAAATGTGACTGTAAAACTTTTGAAAGTAAATGCATAGCAGGTTCGGGCAAATCAAATTTTTAAATGGCTAGGGCAGGGGGCTCAAGCCTTCCATATGGGTAACCCTGCTTGGAGAATCTGGAATTGTCAAGGAATTTGAGATCATCCCAAAAGTCAGGGGAATGAGATTTTGTGGTCAAACCTTCCTAAAACTTCTGTGCTGAATAATTAAATTTTGTTTGAACATGAAGCTATTTTCCCTAAAATCGAAATTCAATTTGAAGTTTTGTTAACAATGGGTTAGGAATTTTTTTTGGCTAATATCAGCGGGAATGTGTATATAATAATCAACTGACAAAAGTAACTAAAGGGAACTAGTTATGAAGAGCTGTAGTGATTAATTTAATAATGCAAAATGTGAATTTCACTTAACAGGCTATAGACGATGAGTTTGCGGCACAAGCAAGTAAATGTTGAAAGACGATGTGACATATTAGAGGCACCTAATCCATACGCCTCCTTATTTGTGCGTTGCAGTTTATATTCCCCCTTTTCTTGATTTTTGTAATTATGTATATACAGCCGAAACCGCATATAGGCAAATGAATGTAACATCGAAATTCTATGCATATAAGAGAGTTTTACAATAAGCGATGTTGTCTGAAATATTGCATGCAAATAATTTGCTCATTAAATTTTTATAGTATTTTGTTATTAAACTTTACTCTTGGAAAAGCTAATGTGCTACACTGTGAAGGCTATGGTAACCTATTCACAACCGTGCAATGAGTATTCATTCGCCAATTGGCAAAAAATAAGATAGCCCTCAACATTATTAGGCTATTTATCTCCTAATTTGAAATACACGAAAATGTGATTATCAAAATTCCATGTACCAAATTTCCCACCAAGCGAACAAAGGCTTCTGAGTGATCAGTTACTTGAATGATGTTAGCACCCACTATAATGAGCCCCTCTCCTAAATTTAATGAATACCAGATTTTAATTACAAACATATGCCTATGTTTTATATCGGAAATGTATATTTTATGAACTCTGTTAAGAAACGTAAGAGCGAACTATATTGCACTGGCGAAATCATACTGCTCTATACTTTGTCAGTATATCAGGTTAGGTTTGCCATGAGTATAGGAATTCCTATTTCTAATTTTATAAATCATATACATTATTTATTTCAATATTTATAATGTACAGTATTATTACTCTATTAACAAAAATAATAAGTAATGTTGTACTTACATAAATACACATGCTATGTTAGTGGAAAAATCAGTTAACTTTCTTTTCATTCATGGATGTTCTGATGACTGATTAAAGAGTTGATCTTAAAACCATATGTACAGTCTCCTCTTGTTTGGTGCAGAATGACCCTTGCTGTCCATGCACCCTAAAAATGCAACCAAACCAAAAGATTTGATCTGTTAAAGTATTGACGTTTTCCCTTTCAAAATTGTTTCATTTTAAATGATCTTGCAAAGGCATTAGATCAGAAATATCATCTTTGCGAGTAGGTACATTTTCCACTTCATTTGATACTATTTCTTCATTTACAGCAGAAGTTCCCAAACTGTGTTCCGCAGAAAGGGCTCCACGGTGCTTGTCCATAGGCTCCGCAGGAACATCGAAAATGAAAGGACATTTTCAAAAAAGTTAATTCACTTGTTCAGTAAAAAATTGATATACCTAATTTTTAGAAAAATCCTTTTTCATCACATTACGATTACCTACACTAAGATCCATAGCTAGATACTTGTTGTTGGTGGGGGGGTCTGAAAGTTATAGGGGACTGAGAAAGCTGCAGTGGGGATAAAATTAATGTTTTGATGTACTGTTTTATTAATGTATATAGTATTACTAATATATCAAATAAACTAATGTATTTAACATTAAAAAATAAATTTCTCAAAGTAAATTTTGCACTGAAAATTCATAGAGGTAAACTAAAATTTATAATTTTTCTTATCCTTATTATAGAGTAGGTGAAGCCCCAGATTTCTGTATTAAAATATGACATATACAAGACTTACCGAAGAAATCTATTTTGAATACATTTTTAACGTCAAAAAGAACGATTCCCACTGTCATGTACAACTTTATAAAAAAAAATATTTTCCAAAGTGGGGGCTCGGTCCCCCAACCTGACCCTGGCTACGCTTCTAACTACATTATCTTAATATAACATGCGTGTCAGGGTAACTAACTTATATATATAGGCCCTACCTAAAGAACGCACATTAAAAGTGAAAAAGAGTCAGGTGTCCCACGGTCAAATTTTTTATTCTTATAAAGGGCTCCATTGGCCAAAAAGTCTGGGGGCCACTGGTCTACAGGGCCATATCCGGTAGGGAAAGCTGCTCCTGAAAAATAAGGCTTGCCAGCCATTTACTATGGATCAAAACTTGTTCATGAATTAGTTTGCATATATGCAGTTTGCGCATGTATAAAATCACAATTAAGCGGATTTAGGTAACATTAGAAATATAGGAGAAAATTTTGGACTTGATATTTTATTCATGTATGTGATCTTCGCATGTATGCAAGTTGCATATCCTCAGATTTGACTGTGTGTTCAGTGACCAACAAGTTAATCCTTTGAAATATTTATCCAAATTTCACTCGCTTATGAGTCTTAGAACTTGCTTCTGATCTCCTAAATAGGGATGCTTTAAATTTTAGAGACTCTGTATATAGTACTCCTTTTTATGAATTAATCGTACAATGGCATATAGGTGGTGTGTTTATGTTGCAGGAAACCCAAGTTTGTACCTGACTGCACAGAGCATTTTTTTATTATTATTATTAATCTATATTTCGTGATTTGACTCCCTAGATGACAGAGGTTTGTTTGAATGACTATAGGCCTTGACCCATGTTAATTATCCTTGTAGAATAAAACACAAATATTCCTTCTATGAGATTGAGTCTTTATAATTTCTAAAACTGATTTCAACGAACTGTCAAGGGGGATCTGTCCTATTAAAGAATAGTTAGGTAGAAATTGATTGATTCTTAAGAAACATTTTCTTTTTCCCTTTCGATTTCATTTAAATACTGATTGAAAAAATCATAATCCTTATTTAAGTGTAATATATTTTAAAGCTTTTTCATAATTAAATACAATATGTTAATTACACACACACTTTGTTATGTAGAGATTTTTGATATATGGAAGCTATATTGTATATGTTTGTGGGAAATCATGCTGGGGAACTTTTCGACTACCATCGCTTTGCATACTTTATTCCTCTCACTTGGTGAGGTACATTTGATGTAGCCGGAAAGTCTCAATTCAAAAAATATCAACCAACTAGAGTAATCAGTTTGTCCATTTTCTACTTATTATCCCTTTATATGTGTATAATAGTGCAATCCTTTTCTGAAATTAATAGTGTTAATTATTATTTTTTTATATATTTTAGATTAGGCAAAGGGATGTTGCAAGTCGATTTGATCGTTACATGCTTCTCACATTTGAAGAACCTCCCAACAACATCAAGGTATGCTTTTAAGGCATGTTGTAGAATTTATAGCCTTGCAGTGGCATAGAGAGTATCTACATTAAAATTTCAACACCTACGCTTATTAGCTCAGGCTAGAGCTTTTTGTTATGCGAGAGGAGAAAAAGAGGCATCGTCTCTGACCTAGATTTGAATTAAGGTCTTCCCATTGAACCCGAACTGCCTTAACTGCTAGGCCATCGAGAACGGGGAACGAAGCTCCTTTTCTCCGTGTATATAAGTTGTAAGATATTATTTCTAAGGCTGTCCTGAAGAAAATTATTGAGAGTATGCGGTGCTGTCTTAATTAAAGAGTATTGAAATTGAGGGGTTACTGGACTTGGTGATGTCATCGCGCCGCGCTGACTGGCATTTGACTGGTCGTTTATCGCCTATCCAAGCCCAAGGTGTCACTTGCCACTTTCATCAGTTTTTCATTCCTCTTCTGGTCATACGCAGGATATTATTTTGAGGCTTGGGGGAGTTCAGGATGTTTTTCCTCATTTGTTTACATTCAAGTTTGTAAATGACTAGCAATAAAAAAAAGACAACTTTGTTAAAAGTTGCCCCAAAATCACCAAATACAACAACTTCCTTGAGAGTATGCGGTGCGTACCCTGTATTTTTCAAAATTTCTTCAGAGAATGCGGCACACACAACGCGTACTCTTTGGGGATGGCTCTGATTATTATCCTTCTCAGGGATAACACAATTGCCACATAGTGGTAGGGAGTATGCGTTTGCCAACCATGCAAAACATCTGGGTTTGAATCCTGGTGGTCTTGATCCCTTGTCGTTTTTTTCTACCAATCCACATTCTAAGGTTTAATTCTCTAGGTAGAAGCGGTTTGCATCCCTCGGGAAAATGTAGATTCTGATTGAAGATGTTCTTTGGTGTCCCTATTCCATAAAACACAAATTAATCTCAATTATATACTAAAGTGCAATTTTTTTTATAACTTTCAAACCTTGAAATTGACTCTTACAAAAGGATCTGATTATATCAAATTGTCTTTTTTTTACATGTTTTACATATACTACTGGTTTATAGTTGTTTATCTAAATATGTATGTGATTTTTTTTTTCTGTTTGAATTTATGTATTGTATATAGGTGTTGTATGTCCCATAGCTATCCTCTGTCAAGAATACTGACACTCCGAAGCAGCCCTTCGGTAGTGGTCACTATTTGGGGGGGGTGACACAATGAGTCCCACCTTAACACAGGATTTCGGCTGTGGTGACCGAAGTTCAAAACCTTCATTGAACTGTAGATCTGGCGAATATAGTGAGCTTAAGGCTGCTTCCTCTATATTTTTTTCACCATCAGGGTGCCTATTAGGTCATGGCAGTCACGAAAGTCAAGGAAAGGTAAAGAAATAAGAAAACTGTCACGGAAGTCAAGAAAAGGTCACTAAATTGATGTTGTAGGTCACAGTTACACCCGTTTATTCAATTTTTCGCTCACCTTGAATTGTAATTTTTGTACGATATTTTAATGAGTTTTTACTGGTTTAGTAATTTTTAGCTATTTTTGTCATAACTTGGCAATTTTCCATCATACTTTGGCAATGTTTAGGGATTTTCAGTTGCTTTTTTTATACAGCTATTTTATTAATTGTAAAAAACAAGATTGAAAATCTTTTTTTAAGGTCAAGGAATGTATAAAAATAGTCAAGAAAAGGTCAAGGAATTGGGTTTCTTATTTTTAGTAGACACCCTGACCATATTGCGTGTATGTGCGATAACAGAGACACCTTCATCCTGTATGGATTGGAAATTGTTGATGGTTATAGTATAGATGTAAATAAGCTTATTTTTTATAAAACTTGTATGGATGAATGAATATTTCGAACTCTTGTGTATGAATATTTAAAAAAAAATATATATATATATGCTTTTAACTTTATAATATGTAATATCTATTAAAAACTGCATGTACAGCTTCACCCCATTTGACACAGCATGACCTATGTTGTTTTTGTGCCATTAAAATCCAACCAACCAACCAACTAAAACCTTGAACACAGAGAAGACTACTGTAGATATTACAGGGTAGATTAGTAGGGAACTTCATAGCTGTTAGTTTTAGTGTCTTACATAATGCGTGCTGGGGTCTTCAAGAACTATGTACAATCAGATTTTTGATATAGGGTTGCCTCTGCAGATTTGAGAAAGCTGCTGTAATATGTGTGGTGACCATGTATATGTGGCGTTAAAAAATTTAATTTCACAAATACTAACTTTTTTTTAAAAAAAGTGATACAGTGGGTGACCTTATATCAGTCTGATTAATTATATATAGTTTTGCTATATTTTGAACACTGGTGAAATGCTGATGATTAAAACAATTGATTTTTCCATGTCATCATCCAGAATATGAAATATTCATAAATTTCTCTTTCCCTAATTGTGTTGGTAAAGTGGCAGAATTTCTTTTATTGATCTGTTAATTATAAATAATAGGATTTTGTTTTTGACAAAATTATGTCTATATTTTGAATGCATTTTTAATATTTTTTATTTTTTTATTTTTTTTTAGGCTGGCTGGAAAGAGAGCTTGGCTACATTTATGACCGAATTGAAAAACCTCCAATCTCTAGGCATGACAACAATGGGAGCTGCCCTGAAGAATGCGTTAGATTTATTAAATATAAATCGTATGCAAATCGGCATTGATACCTATGGCCAAGGGCGGTGCCCATATTATTTGGAACCATCGATAATCATTGTCATTACGGATGGAGGGAAACTGACATCAACACAGGGTGTCCAAGATGAAGTAATTGCAGTTTCCTTAAACAATAACATAATGTCTTCTCTGTATCGTGAGAAACTCGAATCAATATTAGATTATCACATTATGAGGGAAAATTTTCTTTTTATTAAATTCTGCCTGGTTCGTTAGACCCACCCAATTTTGAAATATGTACAGGCCTGTTTCTGCATCTATATTTATAGTTTTATGTACTTCGCATGTTTCTCAGTTATTTTACAATAAACTTTTGGATTAATTATATGGAATATATTCTTTGGAAGAGTTTATTTGTAATGATAAGGTATATGTCATTTTTTAGTTGAACTTGCCCATGCACTCTTCAGTACCTGGCTCGGAATTGACTAAAGAACCATTTCGGTGGGATCAACGATTGTTTTCGCTGGTTTTGCGGTTAACCGGTATACCTGCAGCAGACAGAGAGCCGTCAACAGTAGTTCCACCAGACAATTCAGCCGTCGATGCCATGTGCGAAGTCACAGGAGGTAAACTTTTTATTTTGTTTTTACTTTTGAAATGTGTATTTGTATAATTATTGCACATAGGACATTTTATTGATCAGTATTTTGTTCCAACTCGTGCAAGTCACCTTTAAAACAATGATCAAATATTTCTTGTCTTGTAATTGAGCGCGCGCAGTCTCGCCTTTTTTGGCACCGAATAACTGTTGCTGTCCTTGCATCATAAAAATACAACCAAATAAACTGGTAATTGAGCAGGCGTGTGGTGGTCTTTATGTTTATTATAAGCCTATTCCTCCTTTAGTCAGCTTTTTTTAATGCTTTGCACAGTTTTGAGTTGAACTTTAACCCTCTAATTGGGTATTTTCTCTAGCAAAGCTCTTCTACAATGGGTATTTTAAGTGCTGACAGAGTTAACATGTGGAAACGTTGCTCTCCATCTTTTAAGTTGCAAACTAAATTAAGCAGTGACAAAATCTGGTGTTTTCAATTAAATCCTTTTTATTCAAATTTATTTTTTATGGTGCTACCATCGCTTTTTTTTTTTAATTTATAGATGAAAACTAAAGCATATCGTGGATGGATGTATCTGTCATATCCATTGCTGATAACAAATGGGTATAATAGATGCATCCATCGTACCACTATCGTATTATCCATCGTACCACTAGTGTTTCATCTAGAAAATAATTAGGGCAGGGCAGATGGCTTGACAAAAGGCCTTTTTTGGCGCTCTAAATACAAGGTTACGTCAGCTTTACTGCTATTAACTCCTTTAAACAACGTCTTAATTTGTTTAGTTCCTATAGTTGCTTTCTTTAAATTGCTTAGTTTTCGTTTGCAGGTAACCATTTTTTGGAGGTTTTTTTTAGTTTAGTTCCGAGTTAAGTATATGCGAAAGGCGAGCGGAAGGTGTGCGTGATTATTGCAATCTAATGTCAGTGTTGCCAGATGGCAAGATTAAAAAATCTCAACTTCATACAAAATAATAATTAAATTAATATAACTATAATTTAGTTAAACAATATCCTATACTATATGACAAGTAAGCTTCATAAAATAGGGATGTAAAACATGCTTAATTTAGTGCTTAAAGACAAACAAATTGATTTTAACAAAAATTTGATCTCAAAAATACGTGGAACCGCTAACGTTTATCGCAGTAGTCCGTGGTTGAAAGTCTGCAAACCTGGCAACAGTGCTTTGTTTACAAATATTCGCCAGCAATTTCATTTTGCCAAAACAACCAGTGTTATTACGAAAATGAAATAATGGAGTACAAAATTTTTATAAATCATGGTTCCTACTATCCTTGAAAAGTCCTTGAATTTTTTTTTTGCCAAGTACTCGTAAACTGCCAAAAATGTGTAATGAAAAGTCCTTGAATTTTTCTCAAAAATCTTTTTTAAGTTTTGACAAGAGGGGAAAAAAAAAGTATTTCTCCTTATTTCCTGAACAAAGCCAGTAGTACTTTGGACACGCCCCCCACTGAACTTGGTTAATACAAGGGATGCAAGAAGGGTAGTTTTACTGGCAGTGTGCCAAGTTGAAAAAGAGCAACATAATTAATATAAGGGATGCAAAAAGGGTAGCTTTTGATGGCAGTGTGCCAAGTTGAAAAGAGCAACATAATTAAACACTCTAATTTCCGTATTATGCTTATAATGTCTTGCATTTTTAATTTTTATGTACATTGCGATTGCCAATTCCTTGCCGAGGAGGTCCTTGAAAAGTCCTTGAATTTCATCAGGACAAAAGAGTGGAAGCCGTGTAAATCAACAAATTTCGCCACATGTTTGGGATTCTAATGTGGGAATTTGAACTCTCATTGGGGAATGATGGTGCATTATTTTCCGAGACCTGGGGGGGACATTTGGGCACAAGGGCAGACAAGTTGAAAGGAAAGGCGTTTAATAGGTTCGGCAGGGTGTTGTGCCCTTCTATTTCACTTTGGATGAAACACTAACTTAATGGATTACAAAGTCACATGAAACAACAGTGACAGTCTCTGCATGTCTTGTTTGCTACACTGATCCATATTCTAGGGTTTACTTCCCTAGGTAACAGATTCGTATCCCCCCAGAAAGCTGTAACTAACAGATTCGTATCCCCTAGAAAGCTGTAACTAACAGATTCGTATCCCCTAGAAAGCTGTAGGTAACAAGTTCGTATTCCCCCAAAAGCTGTAGATAACAGATTCGTATCCTCCAGAAAGCTGTAGGTAACAGATTCATATCCCCCAGAAAGCTGTCTGACACAGCATAATTTCAGCTGTCCTTTCCACCATAAAACACGAACTTGTTTACTGCATAAAAGTACATCTTATAATGATGTAGCAGTAATGTGTTCATCTACCATGTGAAGAATATAGATTAAATTTGCAATGGTCCCTTGCACTATATATCCACCTTAGCGATTCATACTCCAGCGTTCGATTCCCTTTGCAATAGAAGTTCAGATACCTTGCAAAAAAGTGTGGATCCTTAGGTGTCCTTCCACCATAAAGCAAACGAACCAAACCAGACAATATAAAAATTTTATTTTTCAATGCCAGTGACCTGGCCAATCATAATTATGCTGTAGAGAGACTGGTATTGAAGTGACTTTACTAATAAACTGATAGTATGTTATGAAATGTAAAGACATGTTGCTGGCATACACTATGCATCTGCCTTACTTGACTGATGCCAATTTGTTCACATTGTGTAAATAACATGTTGCACCAATCATATCTGTTACCTTCCTTTGATGACCAAGTTAGTGAGATACTGATTAAATTGAATTAGAACTAATTTAAATATGTCCAAATTAATTTGAATGCTATTTATTTTTCTAGTAACCTCAATCTTAATTTCATTTGAAGTATTCTAAAGTTAATTGATCCTAAATGAATTATTTATGTTTTACAGGACGTAGTTACGCTGTTATATCTCAGCGTATGTTAATTCAGTGCCTTGAATCGGTGGCGCAAAAGCTCCAAGGGGGTGTCGTTATAAATTTTGAGAAAACAGGGCCCGATCCTCCTCCTGTAATCACCGAAGGTATAAAGTATTTCCAACCGTCCTATCTGTTGGTGCATTCTGTTTAATATTCTATTAATTATGAATTAATATATGGGGGTTTTTTTTAGATGTTTTGTGCGAGGAAAAAAATGGAAGGTCCAGTCCATCTGTGAATGGAGTAAATAGCACATCATGGCACAATTGTCGGAAGCTTATCTATGTACCACGGTCAGCCCAAAAAGGCTATACAGTGGGTTACTGGCCAATCCCTGAATCATTTTGGCCCGATCAAAGCGGCCCATCTTTGGTAAATATGATCCCAATTTTTTGCCCAATCTTTATGTATGCTTACACCTGTTATTTCTGTTTGAATTTAAAATATTGTGTTCGTAAAAGTATTTAATTATGTTGATAATATATGCATATGTATTCATACGTGGTTGTAATGAACATCAAGAGACCAGAGGATTTTCTTCTACATCAGCTGTTCTTCAACTGTAGTCTGTAAGACCCTCCCAGTGTTCCACAAAGATTCGAAAAAATACCGAAACAAGAGCATTTGCTCTTTAATGCTAAGAATAAATTATGAGGGGACGAAAAATTCCTTCATTAAAAGGTGAAAATCAACGATGAAACACTAGAAATAAATACATATGATGCAAATTCCGGGCTTTAAACTTTGAGTTAATTCTTCGGGGTGTGTGAGGGCAAGTGACCTCTGAAAGGGAGTCCTCGGTCTAGTAAAATTTAAGAACCGCTGTTCTACATTATAGCCATTATTTGCTATAACTAGTGTTTGATATCAAAATATATATATAATGTGCCCTAGAACAGCCAATACCACCCTTAATAACTCGAGTTCTCAACGGAAAAAGTTTGTTTACATCTCATTTTATAGATTTTGAATGTGCTATCTTTACGTACCATGAAGAATCCCATGGAAACATGGATTGTGTGATAAAAATTACAAAACACACTTTTACTCTCTTATTTCTCTATATATTTTTTTTACATGGAAAAGAAAAGCTTATGTAATTGTGGTTCTAAAAGACCAAAGTGGATTTTCTGAGATAAATAGAACTGGAAATATTACGACTGGAAGTTTGACGTTTGTGCTAAATCACTCGAGCACTACATTATTATGTATTGTGGCTGTTACTGATAAAAAATCGTGCTTTCTTCCAAAATCAATAATACAAGAAGAAAAAGGCATCACAATTTCATACTCTGCTGGTGACAATACATCGAGGCAAGGGCACCACCCCATGATTTATGGCTGTAACAAAGCCGAAATGGATTGTCTACAGAAAACAAAACTTCAGATATTGTGAGTTGCAGTTTAACAAAGCTATAGAATTTCATAGCTTCTTCAGGTGAAAAATAAAATTCCGTGACAGGTTACTAATTAGAAGACAAAAATAGACATAACACAAAAGCAATTTTATTTATATTAAACATTTTCGTAAATGCCAAAGTTTAATATTTGTCCAGTTGTGTTCACAGAAAATCTGTTTTGATCTCGTTAAAGCCATAAATAAAGTAGAACTTTCAACCAGCTTCTTTTATGACAAAATGATTTTTCAAAAACCTATGGCCTCTCAGATCTCTGGACTTAAATTCCCCTTATTTTTTTTTATGGGACTATTTGAAGGACAGAGTTCACAAAAATAGTCCAGAAACATTGGATTCATCGCTTGAAACAATCACCAATGAAATTGCTAATCTTGCTGCTCATACTCTACATGAAACGTCACTGAATATGATGCGGCACGTCCAACTTTGTTTACAAGAAAATGGGATATTTCCAGTATTTGCTTTGATAAAGTGATTCTCTAATACTACATGTATAATTGTGAACTTAGTGTATGTTTTTGTTGTAATTTATAAAGGAGTTCTGATTAAATAACATGATACTGGTTTAAATGGATGACTCTGTGTGTGTGCCACAGCCGTCCGCTTCCAAGAATACCGACTCCCAGGAGCACCGCTTCGAAGCAGCCCTTCCAGTAGCGGTCGCTCCGTAGAGGAGTGATACGAATCTCGCCTTAGAGCAGGACTTTAACCATGTGACCGGAGTGTGGAATCTTCGTTAAATTGTAAGCACAGCTTGCCAACACGTCTGGCCAAGCCAACGTTGTGAGCTTAGGGCCGATTCCTCTGCATTTCTTTCACTGTACTACGTATATGTGTGTGATAACAGAGAACCTCCATCCTGCAGTGGATTGAAAATGGTTGAAGATGATATATATATCATCATCCATTTTCAATCCACTGTAAGATGGAGGTCTCTCTGTTACCACACATACCGTAGTACGGTGAAAGAAATACAGAGGAAGCAGCCTTACTCTCACCACGTTGGCCAGACGGGTTGTCAAGCTGGATCTACAGTTTTACGAAGAATCCGGACTTCGGTCACCACAGCCAAAGTTCTGCACTAAGACACTGCCTCCTAAATTTACCCTCGAAATTTAGGAGGCAGTGGCTAAGACGGGACTCGTTGTGTCACCCCCACTACGGCGCGACCACTACCGATGACGCTTTTCAGCAGCGATAGTTCTTAGCAGAGGATGTCTATGGGACATATACATACATGTATAGGATACGGTATAATATAAATGTTTTAAACTTGAACTTTCATTTCTAAAACATGCACACTTGCTGTTTAGGATTTTTTTTTTTTTAAAAAAAATGGGTATTTAGAAATCAAAATTTGTTATAAATTGAGGTTTGATGTCAGTTTTTAAAATCTGTTTCACATTTTAACAAGTTGATGGTTTGTTGTTCTATTATATCATTTTTATTGCATACCATGATCATAGATGCTCTTGCACTATGAAATACAAATTGTTTCTGTACAGTTTAGTTTCTGACCTATGTTTAATTGCCAAAATTTGTGTTTGTTTTAGCCACCAAGAACAGCTCATCCTGTTGTAAAATTTAGCTGCAGAAATAGCGAGCCTATGGTTATAGACAATTTACCATTCGACAAATATGAATTGGAACCAAGTCCACTCACCCAATATATATTATCTAGAAAGCAACCAACTGTTGCATGGCAGGTCAGTTCTAATGCTAGTGCTTACATGCATTTGCTTAAAAAAAAAAGTGATATTTTTCAAAATAAAATGATAGTGTCCCCTCTGTAATGATAATAGCATTTTGTCGTAAAAAAAATTGTGTTTGTGTAGTTTCAGCTATTATAATTTCCTAGCAAATTTGGCTACATTATGTATGTGTTTGCAAGGAACCTTAATGATTTAAAAAAAAAAAAAAAAATTAGCATGTGTCAATAAAGAAAATTTAAACATTTTTTTTTTTAATTTATTTTTCTAACTAGGTTTTTGTCAGTAACAGCTATAAAAGCAGTGAGGTTGAGCATCCATTTGGCTACCTAAAAGCCAGCACAAGCCTCACTTGTGTCAACTTGTTCATCATGCCGTACAATTACCCAGTTTTATTGCCCCTTCTTGGTAAGATTAAGTCTTTTGATGATGATGACTTTAATTGATATTTTATTTTTAATTGTGTATTAATGGCAACTTGTCATTCATTTGCAGATGAGTTGTTTAAAGTCCATAGGTGTAAACCAACGAGAGAATGGAAACAACAGTTTGACAATTATCTGAAAAACATGCCTCTTTACTATTCCTCTGTAAGTCTCTTCCATTGAACTTTTTTTGTAATTCTAATAATGATTACGGTATTTTATTTTTTGTAATCCTAATAAGAATTTTAGGAATTTTGTGTGTAATTTTTAAATAAATTTTGATATTATGTATATTGGCCTTCAAATATATGTGCCGTCAGACATGCTTATATTGAACTTGGGAATCTCTAATGTTCCATGTATATTAGTTTTTCTGTGTTTCTCGAAATTCAGAATATTCATCAGCTGCTATGGATATCGTGAAGTTCACAAATATCAGATATTTTTGCAGATCCCTTCAGCTTCATCATAAGCAGTTTTCTCTGTAGGAACTTTTGAGTTGACATGTTTGTTTGCTTTATGAAAGTTGTTGATTGTTGGCTGTATCGTTTTTTATTTTTTTGTGAATTTTTAGCCTTTAAAAAGAGCCTTACAAAGAATGGGTGCGACGCCAAACTTAGTGCCTGAAGCAATGGAAAATTGCTTAAGTTATACAGTTTTAAATTATTTAAAAAGATTAAAAAACCAAGTAAGTGCGTTTTAGTGTTCGTTAACTAGTTATATTGTATTATGTTTTCAGTCAAATTTAAAAAATTCGGCAGTTTTAGATCATATTTTTTTTTCATTGAATTTAATTTTTATTGCATGTTTTCAAGCTCATTTTTTCTTAAATTGACCTTTTATTTGAATGGAAGTTTTATTTATTTCTTATTAAAATTTCATTATTACATTTTTATTAATTTGACTTTTTTTTCTTAATTACGTTCTCTTTCCAAGTTAAAATTGATCCTTTCCAAACAATTACCCCGTTTCGTTACTATGGAAGCGTTCAAGTATTACGTAAGCACCTTTGGGGGAGTGAGGGGTTGCCGTTGGTCTTATTTTCCTATGTTAGCCAATGTTAATTTTTGCTTATGGTGAGGGAGGTTGAAATGACCAAAATATTGCTCATATAATACTTAAAACGCTCCCAGTTGCAATGCCATTTTTCCAATTAATTGCAAAATGTAATTTTTTTTTACCTATCTTTGTAAGTATTGATTTTGTATTTGCATATATTTCTGCCCAGCTTTCGAGCTCTCCGAAAAATCTGGGATATGTAATCATTATAATTAAAATAATAAAGAATGTGTTTCCATTTTCTGTTCTTGTTGCAGGCTAAAACGGAATTTGAAAAATTGGTAGCATCCGTCGGCACAAAGAAAACTGTTCCAGAAGGTATCCGTGTAAATCCCACACCATCAAGACTTTCCACTCCAACAACTAAACTTTCGGAACGAAATTTTACCCCAAATTTGGCAGTAAATGAACGGTTTTCAGCCATTAAGAATGAAATAAATGATTTCAATATGTTCGTATTACATGTTAAGGATAAGGAAATTAAAAAAGAGTATTATCGTAATTCATTTGACATTCTCAGGAGAGGGTTGCTTGATCAGCTTGCCAGGATGCGGTCTAATTTCTTGCAGTCCAATCTGAGTCATACTCGTTTTCAGCATGATGGTAAGTATGGTTTTATAAAATAACAAATCGATCGAGCAATAGTTATGGTGAACATGTACGATGTTCTAGCGACTGGTATATATTTTATAGTAAAAGGACGCATGCTAATCTATAGATTTTTGGTGGTTAGGGTTAGGTTTGACCTGTGTGGTTCACTGTCGTAAAAGGGCTAATTGTGATTTATCAAATTGGTAGATTTTTGTGGTAAAAAATTTTAGCCTTCATATTTAAGTCCACGTAATGATTGACTTTTATGACAGAAAAGTTATCACTTTTACTTTCGCATTTGAAGCTGAAATTCTTTGTGGGGGAGGGGGATTAATTAAAGCAATTAGAAGCAAAAGGAATGTAAACGTATCAATTTCATTATGCACCTTAATTGTTGCATAGCTGTCTTTGTGGAAAATGCAGGTTCCCATCTGGGGCACTGAATTTGAAGCAGCCTGGACAAAAGTCACTCCTTTTTTTTAGGGTTACACACATGGGTGCCCATATGGGGGGGGCCAGAAGGGGTCTTGAGCCCCTCCCATAGTCGTTTAAAAATTTGATTTGCCCGGTTCTGCTATGCATTTACTTTAAAAAAGTGTACAGTCACATTTTAAAATAAGATACTTTTTAGCTCATTACTAATTGTCAAGCAGTACCAATTATTTTTGTAGCGTTTTGGTATCTTGTACATTCACTAAAATTCTCGACAGCTTTGAAGAGGAGGTAATAATTTTTTCAACCCCTTTAAGGGTACTCATTAATTTTTCTCAGCCTCCTCCTCTCCAAAGAAGTACTCTTATGAGCATTCATGGTTACACACTGCCATAAGACAACTTGAGCTGTGGGATCCAAGAGTTAAAATCTTTGTTAAAGTGTAGGTCCAGTTCGGCAACATGGTGAGCTTTAGGCTAAGTTCTCCATCTCTCTCTTTCGCTCCATTCTTTCCTTTTTATGGGTGATAATGCAGAACTGTCTCCATCCTGCAATTGATAATAGTTGATATAGAAATGGTGATACCTTAATTCCTTAGCAAACCCATGATTTGAATGCATGAGTTAAAAGTGACAAAGTATGAATTTAAAACAGCAATAGTTATGTCTCACTCAATGGGTAGAATGTTAAGATATAGGCCTAGAGGTTGCTGGACTAAGGTTGGCTTGAGAAGTTGCTTGCCGTTTTCTCCGTTTTTATTTTTGTGTCTCACAAAGCTGTAGTTTGAGCCCCTGAAAGGTCGAGGCATTAACCTAATTACCACAGTACAAAAGTTAATTGTAATTCTATGAATTAATACATTTTTATGGTGAAAGGGCAAATTTTAATTCATGGATTGTGTTAATTTTTATAGTATTATGGGTTGTTGGTTTTTTTTTAAAAAGTCAGTTGCAATCCTGTGTGTGTGGCAGTATATATATTTATTTTAGAAAAAAAAGTCAATGTTTGGTAAATTTTTCTAATCAAAATAGACATTATTAATAAATTATATTTACATGCATAAATATTATACTCTACTGATTGATTATTGTTTGCGGTAATCTCATTGTCGTAATTATTAGATTGTTTGGAATTCTGCATAGCATTAATAGGTTTATAGTAATTAATATTAATTGACAATAAAACATATGTAATAGATAAAAATACTTATTAATAAAAGGTGATATTTTTATTCAGAGACAATTTTTAATTCGGGTTTAATTAATATTAGTTTAGAAACCATGCAATTTCATGGAGATTATGGTTCTGTTACTGTATAAAATATCCAAGTTTGACTTGAGGTAGTAGAGATTTTTTTTTTTTAACAGACACATTTTCCAGGTTTTAATTTCATAGGTGATATTGGTTTGAATTTTCAGACAACTTTAGGCCAGTATTTCTCAAAAGTTTGTTCTGCGGTAGCCTATCAAGTGGCTCACAGTATTGTTAGGAAATTTCAGAAGCGAAATGATCTGTTTAACATCATGACTAGAAGAAATGCTTTTCTACAACGAGTAAAAATTTTATGTTGACAATAAAAAATTTGTAAAAGTAACTTAAGTCATAGGTATCTTTACAAAATGTTATTTACATAATTATGTAATTTACAAAACCTATATTGAGGTGTAAAAATTGATGCCGGATGATTCAAGTGATTTAATAATAATGCACAAAACAAAATTATTTAGCTTTACTAATAATTTTTGACACCCATATTACAGGGTGACCAGAAAAAAAAAATGGACAAAATTTAGAGCTTTCTAGCCAGTATAATAATAATAATAACACTTTGAATTTTTGTATCTTGTCTCATGCTTTCGAAAGCTAAACAACAAATTCAACTTTTGTACTATTTTCCAATAACTTCCATGCTTTCAGCAATGTCAAACAAATGTGCTGTTGTTTTGGAGTTGTTTCGTTAAGGTTTTTGTCAATGTGAAATTGTTTGAGGTTTCCCGCCAAACTGTGTCTGAAGCTATTAAGCGTTTCCATGAGCTCAGCCGCAAAGGCGACCACCCCGGATGTGGAAGAAAGCGAACTGTCAACACTTCCGCCAATCGTCAGATCATCCGGAAGCGAGTGAAGAGGAATACATGGTCTCAACGAGAAAAATCGCTGGATAGACCAGAATGAAACATGAATCGGAACAACAAATGGCTAGATATGATCTGAAACTCAAGCCCTACCAGCCTCAAGAGGTTCAACTCCCCACGTTCGAAGACAAGCGAGTCCGACTTCAAAGATGCCGACAACTTCAATACTGGGCTGCAGGTATGCATTGAGAATGTACACTCTTCACAGATGAAAAGCTTTTTGCAGTCAAGCAGGCTCACAAAACGATAGGAACTAGTTCACATAGGCTCCCGGCACCTCATCCATCGTCAAACACTGCCAAAAACCACGGTCCGTCATGATCAGGGATGGAATTTGTGCCAGTGGCAAGACACCCTTGGTTTTCATGAAAACGGTGATAAAAGTCAACAAGGACATGTACGGACGTGACATTTTAGAAACCGTCGTACTTCCATGGGCCCAGCAGCACTTCGGTGATGTGGTATGGATCTTCCAACAAGATTTAGCGCCGGCTCATAGAGCTAAAACAACCCAGGAGTGGTGTAGGCTCCATTCTCCTGTTTCATCACTTCGCAAGGATGACCGCTGTACTCACCGGATTAAAACCCGATGAATTACAACGTGTGGGCATTTTTGGAGGCCAGGACTAGTGCTAAGTGCCACAAAAGTTTTGAGTCACTGAAACAATGTCTGCGCCTGGCGTGGGATGGAATCACACCGGAGGTGTTACGACCCACAGCCGAAAGTTTCGAGAAGCTCCTGGGACTGTGCATCGACGCTGAGGGTTGCCACTTCGAAACCTGCTGAGAATTCTGTTACTTAGGTAACATATTATTGTATTTCATTGGTAATTTTTTAAATTTCTTTATATAAATAAAGATATGGTAAAAAATACTTTTCCGGTTTTTTTCTGGTCACCCTGTATTAGCTCAAATTTGGCCTTTATACATAGAAGAGAAACAGTTGTTTCCCTGACTTAGAGACAAATTAGGGAACCTCCATTTGTTTATCATTGAACTGATAGTTGAATCTAATATTCTTAACCAGAGTTGGCAACCTTAGTTTTAGACAACATACATTCGCAATATTCTTAACCGAAGTTGGCAACCTTAGTTTTAGACAACATACATTCGCAATATCCTTAAGTGATCAAAGCTTGAGAAACTGCTCAAGATCCTGGTGCAGTATGAACATGATTGTCCTTGACACATAAAATACAATTATATATTCATTTAGAATGCCCGTATTCTGCTAATTATGCTTCTTTTTAGGTTATTTGTTGGCTGTTCGGGCAGTTGCGATTCATTCATTCTCATATAGCAATTTTTATCCTTGTTGTCATGACTTCTTTCAATTTTTCTTTTTAGATCAAATACACAGTTTGCCTGTTGCTCAAATGGGCAATTATCAAGAGTATTTAAAACGCATTACCCCTCCGCTACGGGAGATTGAATCGATCCCTGTGCGTCAACACATGTTTGGTAATCCTTTTAAAATTGACAAGGTAAGTTTTGTATTTACAAGTTCTGTTTACTAATACTGGCCTTCTGGTTGCACAATAGTAAACCTCTCGATCAGTAATCTATTAATCCGGGTTTGTCTCTTAACAGTTGGGTGTGTTAGAATGTTTTTATAATTGTTGGTTTTGGGGTATATGCAGGTCAGTGCTGAATATGTAAATGCAGTAATGTCGTTGTAGGCAGACCCGCCAGTCTAATTAAACTGCTCAGAGCCGACTTCCATGTAAGTGATGGTAGTTTTGTGTTTAGCAGTGCAAAGCTCTCTGGGTATGAGAGCTAGTTGCCTGTGGTACACCAAACCTAGTTGTATTGACGACCAGTTTAGTTGATCGCTCATTGCTGCCTCCTAACATGCAGTGATTTTGTTTTAGTAGGTAGTGGAGCTTTCTAAACAAGGGAGATAGCTGACTTTGATAGACCAATGCTATATGCGTCAAGTGCTTAAAACGAAAATAGACTTACTTTCTAAATATGAAACTTCTGGCACAATATTCATTCAACAACAGATGAAGACCCTATACAGTTACATAGAATGACACATTCACATGTTGGGCACTTAACCCGGGTTTGATTCCAGTAGTGCCATAGCATATATCTCATTTTTGGCTCCCTGTAGTCACGGAAGAGATCATTTTGCTTTCAAAAACTAAAAATGTCACGTTTATTTCAAAATGCATTCTGAGACAACTCACGTTTATTTTGTATGAATGTGATTTATACATAAATGTATTTTCTTTTTTCAGCGAATGATGGTAGATGAAGCAGATATTGATTTGGTAGGAGGTGGTGGTGGAGGTGCGAATTCACCTATGAGGGGGCAAAAGCGTTTCCTTGAAATGCCTGTCGGCTCCCCAAAATCAAAAAGGAAACCTGGTCCATTGCCTAAAGACTTCTTATGGAGACCCCAGAGCCCATCACCGTTAGATCAACCATTCCTCGATGGGCCAGATGTTCCAGTGCTTACTCCTAGCAGTTTGATTGAAAGCGATGAAGACTTGTTCCTTGAAGAAAAGGATAGGCCGTGCCCATCACTTGGTAAGGCAATAATGATTCCTGATCAGCCTTCCGTAATTCTCACCATTGTTTAGCCATTGTGCCAATTGTAATACCGATGACTCAAATAATAATAAAAGCACATAATGGTTCATAGTTATTTTTTTCTAATGTGTTGGTTGGAAATGGGAAAAGAATAAAAAACCGTAGCTTTTTATTGTTATTGCCAAATTCTCTCTTTCAGAATAGTAAGAATACAAAGTAAATCAAGTGATGGTTTATGTTATATTGTGTAGCTTTATTGTTTGCTGTGACCTTGTTATAAAGTTGCGTATGTATAGTATGAAAAATGTGGTGTCACACTCATAAGAAAAGAAAAAAGAATGTTTTTAATCAAGGACAACAGTTCAGTATAAAATTTGATTGAAGAATGGTCGCAGTTCAGTGAACATTCTTCCAGTGAACCAAATGGAAAAGTGAAGTGTAGGGAGTAAAATATGAAGAGAGAAGTGCGTTAGTAGCTGCATCAGCGAAGTGAAGTGTGAGTTGGCACAATACTGTGCAGATTTTGTTGGTTAAGTTTCAGTGTGCGTGTTTTACAATAGGGATAATGTGTGATAGGAAAGAAATAAGTAATAGTTTGTAATCATGAAGGCATGTGTCTTATTGCTCACTGTGATTAATTTTAAAGGATTTTCAGATACAGGTGCACAGTAAAGTTAAATCTGCATTAATACCCGCCTATTTTTCAAGGAACAGTATTCCAAAATATTAGGTTGTATTTACATAGGTATATGGGAGTAGAGTCTGGGAACTTTATAATGTTACATGGTGGTGATGGCCATGATACCACTTTCATCCATCCAGAATAAATTTTAGTGGGCAGAAGAATGTGTAAAATAATGAATTAAATGAATGAAACTAAGAACAGAGGTGGATTCAGGAGAGAAGTGTGGGGGGACACGTTCCCCTGTACCTCTTATAGACCTTTATTAAAATAACAAATTCACATTATTTATACCGAGAATACAAAATCATACTTATTACAAATTCTACAACGGTTTCTACAGAATGTGCCTAAATCGATTCCCAAGTTTTGCACCCTCGCTAAAAAACAGAGAACAGAAACAGGGTTTGTGTCCGAGATATAGTATCAAATAGCAGAAATAAAAATGTTTTAATGAGCCCTGCAGTGGTAATACTTCCTTCTAGCTTAACGTTAACCAGGGCTTGACGTCCCATGGGTCAAAAATAAAGTTACCGACTAATACCTCACTGTAGTCAATGCGTTAATTCTCTAGACTTGAAGTGCTTTGGATTCCTCCGAAAACCGTAGGTCTTGGCGCATCATGGGGTTTACTGTCCTTGCCCTATGAAAATTACAAGCAAACAAAAATGTTTCAGGCAATTTGATGCACATTTCAACCAGGTAACTTCAGTAGCTTAGTGATAATACGTTCGCCTAGCACGTCATTATCCTGTGTTAGACTCCCAACAGTGCCAAAAGGAAAAAAACCACTTCTAGGCCATAGGAGGTTAAAATTTCTTGGAAAACTGTGGGTCCCTGCATAACATGACCTTTCTGTCCTTGTGCTTTAAAGCTCATACAGACAATTTGAGTCAAAGATTATTTTATGACAACCATTAGTTAGACTCTCTGGTATGGTTTAAAAGCATTTTTTACGAACAAACTGCTCCAAGTTAAACCAATTTGCTGAACATTTCTTTGTAAAAGATTGTGAACTAAACTGAAACTCTGTAAAAAGTTTTACATTAGAGCATGGGAAACCTGGGTAGTCCATTCTTTCTAGAATTATATCTGTGGTCATAGGGAATAACTGGTTAAATATAAAATTGCAATTTTTCAGGGCGTTACTTTTGTACATTAGAACTTTTTCTGTATGTACAGTTTTTGAAAAAAATAAATTTGGTTGACATCAATGTAAGTCAAATAACGTTCTAAATTCAATGGTTTGAAGACTAATTAATTTGCTGCAACCGTGTGCACTTACTTTTGCCATTTTTTGACTTAACCATTTATTTCCTGACCACAGATATGAGATCTGTAACTTGAGAAACTATTTCCAATATTTCAAATCCTGTACTAGGACCATACAATGGTTTCTCCAAATTCCAAGTTAAGAATAATCATTTGTCATCGTCCAAAGGTGAAGATTTCCTCAAACATGGTTTTCCCAATGAGAGGATATATAACTTTAGAACTCTCATTCTTTCCACTTTATAAAGGGGCCACTTGGCTCCCAAACCGTTGTTTTCTTAACTTTATTGTGTCCTTTTAAAAATGCCTTTCCTTTCTTACAGCACCTATTGATATGCCAGTTATAGAAAATGTGTTCTCTTGGAACAATATAGCGGAAGATGTCCCTGCCTTAAACCATGTGAACTCCCATAACTCCATGAACCACATCGATGAGTGGACTAATGAGGAAGTGTTAAACAACGGTGGTACATCAAATTCGTATGATTTTGAAAATGGTCTGCAGTTTCTCAATGGCAATGGCTTTAGGACAGAAGTTATTCGTATTCGAAGTTCCCTTTTCAAAGAAATTCGTAAACCTGGGAGAAGTATGTGTTCGTCCACACTTTCCATATTACTACCGCTTCATATTTCCATTATTAGACTCATCCGCTTTGTTAAAACAAGTTGTATATCTGTTGTAGCTTTTGAAGTGTGTTTATTACATTCTATATATTCTCATGTCATCAGTATTGTTTATTACATGTGACAGTTATTTGTTATCTATTGCATCAATAAACAGTAGAACATGTCTGAAAAGAAGTCTTTGAAAGATATCCTAAGATCCTTTAAATGAAAATAGTATTCCACTAGATCACAACATTATTTATAATGCATCACATCGATCAGTATTTTTAACGAAACTAATCCATTTTTAACTGTATCTAGCATCAGACATACATTTTTTTGGCTGTACTACTATAGAATAATCAATGCCGAAATTGTATTACAATTTCTCTTATGCTCCAATGTCACATTCGATGTGACGAAACAGTCATTCTGTATTGATGTACGTTTTATGGAATCTTTAATATTTCTTTGCGAATGTGCTCTACTGTATAGGGGAAATTGCGCTAATCAGTTTTGGTTGAAAGAAACGGTAGATTTTGGTTAAAGAAACTATTGTTGACCAGTGCAGTTTAGAAATTTAGGATCTTCAAAAAAAAAACCCAGATAATTAACAAGCTATTCTGCAGTTTTGATGGCTGGTTCAAATGTGATAGAATATGGGTGTTCTGTGCAACCACAATCTATCGATATTTATTGATTGAATTATTATTTTTTTGTTCCTTAATCACATGCAAGTTTGGTTCTCGATTTAAATTGTTTGGTCAACCTAGTTTTTCTTCAACTAGAAGTTTTAATTTTTTCCAACCAAAGTTGATTAATGTAATTCCGCCTTTGTTTCCCGTTCATATAATCTTTGTGCTAGTGTAAGTGTCACACTTTGCTAATACTTTGTACTTCTTTGTGATTTTGCAGATTTTTCGCGGCTTTTCGAGCAGTTACGGTCAGTGGAGGGTAACACTTTACAAACGTATATGGTCAACGAGCTCATTAATGAAGCAAATAGGTTTAAAAGAAAATTTTTAATTAAACTGTTGAAGGACTATGAGCAGACACTTTTACCGACCTATTCAAGATAGCGTAGTTTGTAATTCTATCCTGTATATAGGGTTCAGATGTACTGTACATATTCGATAAAATTTGTTTTAACGTCGTATTATATGTATGCAATGGCAAAAGATACCTTCTTTTAGCCAGACAGACGAGATAGCAATGGAAAAACATTTGCCTTTCGGGAATGGGATGCGATGCCTGAAATCACAGAAATTGCTTCTCTGATCAATTCAATTAAACTGCAAATGCATTTTGAAAGTCGTGGTGTCGTAGTTCTTCTTCCCATCCTTTCATTCGTTTTATTTATTTATCTTTTTATTTATATATATAGTTTTTTTTCTTCTTGTTCTGCTGCCTCCTGCGAAATGATACAAATTGTTGTTCGAACTTCAAGAAACATCTGAATCAAATTCAGTCTCAAAAATCTTTGAGATAGTAAAGACTAGTTGAAAATCCACATTTAAAAGCCATTGAGATGGCATGGAAAGATGTTCACCTTCTGTTTTGTAGTTTGATTCCTGAAGGACTGGAGTATTTTCTATAACCTTTACAGATTGGTGGCTTTATTGACGGTCTCATTGTTAGGTCTGGGGATTTAAGTTCGATAAGACATGGATGTTCATAGATTTTGCATTATTCAAAGGGTGGTTAAACTAAGTTCAAATGACCAAAGAAGGACAAATAAATTTGTAAAAACTAATGGGGAAAAAGTAATGCACAAAAATATAATGAAAACTTATTGATCCCGATTCTTGGAAATTTTCAGTACGTCATCACCCAAATAAATTTCATTTGCAAAGTGCACTTTCAATTTGTGTCCGATATCCTCTTCATTATTGCAGTTGCCATTTTCTAAACGAATATTCAATGTTTCTTGCTAAGGGGCAACTACCTTTAAGAATGTATTTGATAGGTCCTGTAGTTAGTATTTATATTTGACAATAGCTTCTTCAAATAGAAAACACATCTCTAACAACTTTCAACTTGAACAAAGTTGTCTTCATCTATAATTTCTGTCGACAAAATATTAATGGATATGCCCAGTGGAACTTCGGATGAATGCAGCGATATTTTCAAACAATTGACTAAAATATTCACAATTTTCATCTGTCGCATGGAAGTTGACTTTTGGAACTTGATCATCATAAAAGTGATAGTTTTGATAGTCGTTCGTTTTTGTACGAGGAAGCATTTTGCGAGAGATGAGTGGCTGGCAAAATTAGTATATTTCTTTGAGCTGCAATGGTAGTTTTCTTTGTCCGTCCATGCTTGAATCATTCGCAAATTCCTACTTAAAAGCTCTAATGGACTTTGGAATTTTAATTGCAGAAAGCAGCGCAGGATACGTAGTTGGAATTTTAATGTAAATCTTAATACAAATAAAAGAATGCTATGACAAGAATGCAAATGTTTCTCGACTAACAATGGGGTTACATTCTGGTAAACTCATACATTGAAGTATCGTACGTCAAATGCTTTTAATATATTTAAATATGAGACTGCCTTTCGCTTTTCTGAGCCTTTCCCCACATTTGCTATGCATGTATCTTTACATCACCATATATCACTAGCCCGAAAAAATTCAAAGCGTGGTTTCAACTATATATCGTTTTTGCAATATCATGTCGGAAACTATCTATACACCTCGAGAACAGATTGAACAGTATGCAGGGATATGATCTAAGACAGCAGTCGCCAACCTTTCGGACCACTAAATTCATAATTTTAAATCCCGCAGACCACATTTCGTGAATTTAGTGCAATATAAAGGTGAAAATTGTCATTCAGAATATGAGAATTTCTTAGAATATTATTTTTGTTTTATTATTAATAAATCATTAAAAATGCAAATAATGTCCAGATTTTTCTGTGGGCCATGAAAATTTTCTCGCGGACCACCAGTTGGTGACCGCTGATCTAAGATATACATGAGGCAGAACTCTATCGATATATCAGAGAAATTAAACCATCTTTGAAGGAATTTCCCATTAATAGTAGCAAACCACCTATGCATTGGCTGTATTAATGCCTGTTTAAATTGCATTGCTGAAACAGAAATAAACATTTTGTGTTATCGTATTCAGATATACCTTACATTTCAAGGATATTACAGCTAAGTTCACTTAAAGTGTTTAGTTTTTAATATATTAAAATAGTTTTTAACAAAATATTGATATTAAATTATATTATAATATTAATAATAAAATTTATTATAATATTGATATTAAAATGAAAAACTGATATAGAGGTGGATGCAAAGAGGTTTTTTGAGGTGGTGGTGGGGGGGGGATGTAAAATGTGATAGGACCCACTTATAACGAGCCTCCAGATATATCTTGGAAAATGTGGAAATCGATTGGTATAATGATAAAGCGCAATACAATTTAGCCACTTTTAGCAAAGAAGTTTCTTTTGAAACCCCAGATTTAATAAGCAATTTAAGAAAAATAAAATAGGAAATCAGACTTTTTGAAAATATTCTGTCATTATATGCAGTTGGCTGTTACCATCGGCATTCGTTATGACCTGTATGGATTTGGGGGGAAAGGAAAATTACCCCAATTCGCCCCCATGGATCTGCTACTTACTGGTAGGAATGCTAATAGAAACACAGCAATTACTCATAAAATTAACCATTTTATAATATCTTTTAAGAACATCTTAAATTGTGTTTGGAATTAGACTATGTAAAATGAAAATGCACTAATTTTTATAAATGCAAGGGCATTCTGAAGTATTTGTTCTTTCTGCTCTTACATAAGCTAACACATTACCTTTTCAGTTTATGGTTTTCCGTGGCTTAGTGTTACCACTTTTGGTAACTATGCTAATAGTCGGGGTTTGATTCATGTAAGCACCCAGTGGTTTCCAGCTCTTTCCGCAAATTCACAGTTCGTCGTTTAATTCTCTACGTGAAAGAAGTTTGGATTCCTCGGAAAATTGTAAAATTTAGTGCAACATAATTTTAGCCCTCTTTTCACCATAAAACATGTTACCTTATGGAGAAGCGACATTTGACATAAATATTTAAGCTCCTGGCACACCCCAGACAACTTAAGACGAGTTAAGCACCCAAATGGGCAGGAAGTTGTTTTTAGCAACTGTAAATACCACCCATGGTGGCAAATAATTTAAGATCGTTTTACAGTAGGGGTGGCCAACCTGGTCCCTACCGCCTATTAGTGAGCTATTCAAGTTTTTATAGCGGGCAGTAGCGGTTTTGTGGGATGCTAAAGCTGATGAACAAACCTTACAAAAATTGAACCAGATATCAAATATTCAGTTTTGCAATATCAACGTCAAGGACCTCCTTAATAATTAGTTAAAGATAATTTCAATAGACTTCATAGATTTTACATTTAATTTTCTTGTTCTTCAATTTAAGCAGCTTCCACACTCGCAGGCGCTGTATCGATGGAGATGCAGAAATGCAGCGTCAAATTAATTTTTTTTCTGTATTGTAGACATATGCAAACTATAAATAAAAAAAATTTAACTACATATTTCTACTAAACCTCTACCCAAAAATTACAAGAATTTTGCAGTTGCACTAAATTAAGTTACTGCACAACTGGCGGGTTGTAAGAAAATATTACTATTGACAAAGGTACAAAAGTGGGTGATAGGTATAAAAGGATTGACCGTACCCCTGTTCTAGAGAAATAGAGAATATGGATGGGGGATTCAGAGATATTGTGTACTATGTAGGTTTGCTACTTAATTCATAAATATATGAGATATGAACGAAAAGGACTTAGATGATAAATTGCTTACAAAGAAAAAAACGGTGCCTGTGCTGGAAACCAAACCCAAATCAAGCTTAAAATGAGGCACCATGAAATCATTCTTTTCTTTGTGAGAAATTTATCATCTAATATTAGAATATCATCGGCTATGATGACAAAAAAATTCATAATTCCCAGTTTTAAAAAGAACTTGTCTATAGTATGCCAGCATTTATCCTAAAATTGGATCCAGATTTGTCGCTGTAAGTTTGCAGATTTGAAGTGCCACATGGCGTTCCGACTGACAGCCGTTATAAATAACAGACTCAAAATCAGTAAGTGGTAAACAACGGAGATTTGAAAAAGTCCATTATTTTTGCACCCAACACGAAGCCACAAAAGTGCTTGTTTTTCGACGATCCAGATTCCTTAACCCTTTAAGGCATTGAAGTGCCCAAGATTTTATTTTGCAGTTAAGTGGTGGGCAGGGTGAGGAAGTTTTTTTTTAGCAACTAGAAATATAATCAGTAATGGTGAACAATTTCTTTATTGTAACCAGCGTTCTAGAGCAACTGGAGGTATGGTAGAGTATACGGATATATTGTGGGTTATACTGGTTTGCTAAACAAAGTCTTACTTTTGTATACCCACCATTTATTTTGAAATTGGATGCAGACTTGTTATTATCTGTTTGCGGTTTAGAAATGCCACACGGTGCCCCGCGTGATGGCCATTGTATACAAATAACTCCAAATCAGTAGGGGGGTAAGCAGGGGAGATCTGGAAAAGTCCATTATTTTTGCGTCCAACATAAAGCTTGAAATATACGAGGTTTTTCGATCATCCAGAATCCTTAAAGAGTTGATGACTGTTTCTATTCTTCAAATTCGGTGATCACAACTTTAATTATTTATTCAGGCATAAAGCGGACACCATTTATTCAATTTTCACTTTGATTAAATCTTAATAAAATTTCTGATCATAAAAAATCAGCATAAAACAGGAAAAGTGCAGTGCATAATAAAACTTTACTTTCTTAAAGCAATTGTTATTATAGCATTTTTTTAAATCACATTTTCTACTTCAGTACTTGGAATCTACGTTTTTAAAATTTTGTGATGATGCTACCATGATTAGTATAAAACGCAATAATTAGGTTTTATTGATAGTGGGACAGATCTACTGATCATTGTTATAATGTAGTCAACTTAAACCCTTTGGTGGCAGCTTACAGCCGGGGCCGGATTATCACATAGACAAACAAAATATCTAGGGCTCGCTTGTTTTTTCTAGAGGCCTAGAGCAGTAAAGACTAAACACTACTTCAAAATCTTTGCTAATCGGTTCTTATCACCTGGGCAGTATTTTTATCATGGTGTGAATTTCCGTGATGCTTTCCGCGAATTTTAGAATTTTTTGTATGTAAATATGTTATCAGTACAGACTTTAGTTTGAAAGTTTAAAATTTAAATTCCAGAACAGATTTAGCGATCGATCGAACATAGTAGGCATTTTCGTAGGTCCCAAGACACTCATTATATAGGAGTCCTCCTCCAATTACACAGGCTTAATTTATGCTACACGGGGCCTCTCGAAACCTTAACCTGGCCCTAGTCATAACGGCTATAAAATGAATAATCCATATTTTATACAATTAGGAACTTAGTGCTTGGCATTATTTTCCCCTATAGATCTACAGTCTAGAATTTGATTCTCTGAGCAAATAAGGTTGAGTCCTTGGAAAACTGTTGATGCCGGTATAGCCTGATATTAGATATTCTTCTGTGCCATAAATTGCTCATTCGTATATATATATTTAATTATCGCTGTCATAGTATAATCATTTTTTTATGAAAAGTATAAATAACAAATAACTTCATAATAACCTATCATTCTGATGGCACGTTGTTTAAAATTTTCACACAATTAAATGAAACTTCCCCTTCGAAAATAAATAATTCCGGAATAGTCGTCTCATTTGAAGTGGATTCGTGAAAAGTTTCTCGACATGAAACTAGCAACCGAAAATCCTATCGAGCATCTGCCATTTTAGTCAAAGTGAGTTTCTTTCTTTAAAAATGATTATGTTTATTTAACTGACTCTTTAATAAAAAAGTGCTACAAATTAATTTGCTTAAAAGGTGCATCATATTATTTTAAAATGCTCTTGTGTTTTTAAATCTTTTCCTTGTTTTATTTTTTTCTAGGTTTGTAAAAAGGTTTATGGATTTTTCTTTATGGTCACGTTTGACTGAGGAACCGTTCCCTAACTAGGAGGTCTAGATGCACATCGCAACAAACTTTGGCACAAGGCACTTACCATTCGCTTCGGTTGAAACCACATTCTTTATAAAAGATCTCTTCACATAAACCTAACTAAATATCAGTCGTGTAGTTTTTATAATAGAAATTATGACAATTTTGTATAAAAGTTGGGATTATTAGAGAATGTTCAATTTTATAATGCATATATATATAGTGAAACCCCTTATTAGTGGGTATTTGGCCATAAAAAAAAAAGTGTGGTGGGGGGGAGGTCATGATCAAGTGGCTTCAATCATTTAAATACTTCATTTTGAAACTTACATATTCTTAAGCACGGGGGAGACAAGTTTAAAATAACGAATATAAGCATTTGTTGACTATAACAAGTAAATTTACAACAAAACGTTAAATATTAAAATTTATTTGTCTTGGAAAAAAATTTATCAATAGCTGTTTGTTGGGTTTTACTCACCAGTGCTTCTCTTTTGAAATATATACATTTTTCATTGCGAGATTGCATCCACTGTTTTTCCATCGTTATGCTTGCAGGATCTGTGCGGTACTTGAGCAAACGATAATAATAAATTTAAACTGTAATAATTGCTTATTAATTTTGAGTAATGTATCACTATATGATTTATTATCAAAGTCTTTATTAAGCATTTTAGTCATTTGAATCAGTGAATCTGAGTCAATTGCCATTCTTTTGTAATAAGGGGGGAAACTCTCCTTAGCTCTTACCCTATTTATCTTTAGTTTCCTCTTGTGATGAAACGCCTCTAGGGAAGACGGAAGTTCAAACATATTTTCTCTGTACACACGTTCTAGTCTAAGAATCATGAAAACAGTATCCACATCCTTATCTGAAAGTGACTACTGAGCAGTGGTTTGAAATATATTATTATGAATCAGTTTCTGCCGGGGAATTTTTGTCTGACTATAAAAATGGGTGACCATATATGAGGGGTGTTTGTTAAGAGGGGTTTCACTGTATGTTGCTTGTGTGTCAATTTACATAATCACTTTAATGATTTAACAAAGTTGTTACAAACACTAAGGTTTTTATATACAGTTTTGACTTTAAATATTTTATTTTTTTATTATTAATCCCTGTAAGTTTTATTTTGTATATTTACTTTTGTCTCGATTCTAATTCAGGTGAAAAGGGATGCAGAGCACTATGTTTGTCAGTTCAAGAAAAAATTAACATTTTTCTGAGATTTAACCTTTATTACTGAATGTTATTAATACTTTGTCATTAGATATTTAAATTTGAATCAACATTTGATTCACCTCATCGTTGCTATGTACTTTTTGATTAAAAAATTTTCAGGCTAAGCTATTTCTTGCAAGTGCAATGTTGATGAAAAGACGTTAGCAAGCAATCTACTGTTGTCCTACGATTTTACTAGAATTCTCAGTTTTTACGATACATATCAGAGTGACAAGACTTTTTACAGGTAATGTTAAATACATATGACAGACAATACAGTGCAAGTCGAATACAACAAAAGATATTCTATAAAGTCCTACCCTCTGGTCAGGGAATTTGAAATCGTCTCTAAAGAAAATGGGATATTTTAACCAAACCTAGGAAAATCAGGGGAAAACCCTCCTAACTTCTGTTCCAAAAAGCTAAATTTCACACGAATATGGAACTATTTTTCCAGAAGCAGAAGTTCAATTTGAAGTTTTGTTTGTGATTAATTGGGGAATTTTGACAGAAAAACCTGAAGAGGTAGACATTTTTTACTCCAATGTGGAATATGAACCTTGTCTGGTCTACAATGATTATATAAATGTATCGGAAGTTACCTCTGAAGGCTTCGATCACAACTGATAGTCAGCAAATCAAATTTTATTCAGTGCGGTGGCACAGTGTGGTAACACGTTCGCCGTTAACTCGGGTTTGACTCCCAACGGTGCAAAGAACGCTTACTCATCTATCTCATAACGGTCGCACTGCTCACTGTAGTCCAGGGGTTTGGTTCCCTAGTACCTAAGAGGTTCGAATTTCTCGGAAAACAGTAGGTCCCGGCGCAGCATGACCATTGTAGTCCTTGAACCGTAAAACCACAACAAATATTGTCTAACATGTGTTTATCCCAGGTTCGACTTTTGACCATGTCAAAAAAAAAAAAAAATGCTTGCCGTCTAACGTTTAGTTAGTAGTAGTCGTGTAGTCCGGGGGTTGGTTCCCTAAGTCATAGGAGGTTTGAATTCCTTTAGAAAACTGTAGGTCCCGATGCAACATGACCATTGCTGTCCTTGTACGATAAAATCCCAAACAATGAAACTTTAAGGATGTGCTCATGTGGAACTCCACTTACAAATCCCAAGTGGATCTTTTATTTCTGAGCTATCGAATATGATTAAACAATTCTAAACCATCAAAGCTAGTTAGATGCTGTGATGTCCGCCATCACACTTTTATTGCTAACAGAAACAAGTGACTGAATTGTTTTCGTAATGTAACATTACCTACAAATGTGAATAACGATGTTGATGCAGTATGGTCTTAGTTGTCACTAAATTAGGGTTTCCTCACAACTTGGAATTGTCAGAGAATTTGAGATCATCGCTACAGGCCAAAGAAAAACAGGATTTTTTGGTCAAACCTGTAAAAGTGAGGAAAACTTCTGTTGTGAATTGCTAAATTTCCCATAAACATGAAGCCATTTTCTACAAAACCGAAGTTCAACTGAAAATCGCTTGTGATTGGTCAGAACGAGGTTAACCTGGAAAAGTCAGGGAATTTTTTCTCCAGCGCAGGGTGTCTACCAAGTCACGGAAGTAAAAAAAAAAAGTCATTAAATCGATGTTATAGGTCACAATCACATCCATTTTTTCAATTTTACCTGTGTGTTGATCTGTAATTTTCTTACGATGTTTTAACGACTTTTTACTAGTTTACTTATTTTCAGCTGTTTTTGTCATAACTAGGCAATTTTTAGTGATTTTTCAGCTATTTTCCGTCATAGTTTAGTAATGTTTAGGGATTTTCAGCTGCTTTTTACATAGCTATTTTATCAATCGTAAAGGAAGTCAAGAAACTTTTTCTAAGGTCAAGAAATGTATAAAAATAGTCAAGAAAAGGTCAAGGAATTGGGTTTCTTATTTTTAGTAGACACCCTGCTCCAACATGAGTGGGAAGCCTGCTAAATAAAGTTTTTATAATAGATATTTATTTCGGATTCTGCACGAATTTGGATCTTATCAAGGTTTAAAGGTCCTGTCAGTAAAAGTCCAAATCTCTTTACCCACCCTGCAAATCTATTTGGGGGGGTGGGGTCTAACCCTCCCAAAGTTAACAGACAACAAATAAAAAGCTCAATGTATATAGCTCCCATACAACTTGGAATTGTTAAGGAATTTGAAATCACCCCTAAAGGTCATTGAAAAACAAGATTTTTTGTTAAAACCTGGAGAAGTTAGGGAAAGCCTTATTAACTTCCGTTTTCAACAGCTATTTCTCTCATAAATCTTCCCATGCAACCTGGAATTGTTAGGGAATTTGAAATGGTGTCTAAAGGTCAGGGAAAAGCAAAATTTTTTGTTTAAACCTGGAAAAGTCAGGGAAACCCCGAACTTCCGTTTTGAATAGCTAAATCCCTCACAAATCTTCCCACGCAGCCAGAAATTTTTAGGGAATTTTAAATCATCCTTAAAGGTCAGAGAAAAAAAAAAAAGATTTTTTGTTCAAACGTTGAAAAGTCAGGGAAAACCTTGACTCTCATTTTGAATAGCTAAATCTCTCACAAACGTGAAGCCATTTTGCCCGTAACCGAATTTCAGCTTAAAGTTGCTTACAACTAGTTAGGGAATTTTACTGGAAAAGTTGGGGAATTTTTTTCTTTTTCTGCAATATGAGTGAGAACCCTGAAAGTAGTTGAGGGTAAAGGACATAACCAGAATAACAATATATTTTATACATCACTTTTTCTTTAACTAGACTGCACATGCAGGTTCTTTCATTCAGGTTTCCTTCTATTCAATATATTTTCTTCAAATTGCTAGCCCTGCTTATTGGTGGTACTGACCTTTGAACTCAGAGCTTGAAATTGACAATTGCCGTTGAAATAAGCAAGGCCTGAAATATTAATCGTTCGAATGTATTACGCAGGAATGTAAAATCGAGATTTCATTGTAATTGGATGTTTGATAGATTTCTTAACTAATAAATGACATTTGAAAACATTTCGTATTAAAACACCTTCTCATGCGCTGTTTAATTTCTTTTAAATCTTACCTTCCTCCCAGCTTGAACCGAGATGTGGCTCTTCGGCACTGGCGTACACAGGTAGACATTGATAGTGGTTGTAATTTCTGCTATTGCAATGAAATTTTGTATATTTGACATAGGAATATATGCATTGTATCTCTGTAACCCCCTCATTTTAATTCCTGTGTACGCCTATGCTCTTCGTATTTACCATGGTCTTTAATTAGATCAAAATGACTTCACTAAAAAGGTTAAGGCTGCCAGTTCTAAAGAATAAAATACACGATTTAACTTCTACTACCAAAAAGATCTTCATAGGACTAACAAGGATTTTAAACTTAATCTCCTTAGAAGTCCCTTCATTATTATTTTTTAATCTAATGTAAATTTACAGTTCTTTTCAAAAGGGAAAAATTTATTCACTAAGGTAAATTCATTGAATTAAAAAATAGTATTTTTCGGACCTATTCCTTTAGTTCAGTGGTTTCCAACCTGGGGGTCGCGACCCTCAAGAGGGTCATGAACAGGTTTCTGTAGGGGTTGCCGCAACTATTTTTAGTTGAAATTATCTTTATAAGAATTTCGTATCAAAGGTTTCCAAGGCTTTTATATTTCAACATGGCTACACACATTGCAATATTCTACTAATGTTCATTGGCTTTGTTTATAATATACATTAATATGTATGTGTTTTCTTTACTCTGTTAAAAATGCTTTTATTATGCAAATGTGGCTGTGGGCAGGGGGATGGTCACGGATTATACTTAGCTACTGTAAAGTGGGTCATGGCTTGAAAAAGGTTGGGAACTTCTGCTCCAGTTCATTCACAAAATCAAAACCGATTTCCCTCAATAGAATGATTATTGTTTTTCTTCCTGATTAAAGAATGCATTATTTTAAACCAATCTTTTACATGCTTAGTTACCATGCCTCTAAAATCTTTAAAATGTCGACTTGGTACAGGATTTCAAAATAGGGAAGGTGGTAAAAAATTTTGCCATCAGAAGAAAACTAATAATATTGTCCAACCCCCATGTGCATGACATTGGTGGTAGTAATTATTATCATATTACCAAGAGTAGTTCTGATAACAGATTTTCAATCTGCTTATGAATGTTAGCCCGAGTGGTTGAGGTCGCGTTATTGAACTCCTTCGAGTCTTTGTTACATTTGAATATGGTTTCGAAGTTATTTTAAACTATCAGTCTGATCCACATGACATGAGATACAAATATAAGACTATTTTATATAACTTTATCTTATTATATATTTAAACTTCCAACTTTTTAGCAAGAATTGATCACTAAATAATGTAAATTCATAGTTATAGCTATCAAAAATGTCAAATTTATTTTCATTTATTATATTCAGCATATGAATACTTTCTCTCTACTAAAAAAATATACCCTGCTTATAAATCTTGTTAGTGGCAATTGCTATATAAACGATTTGTAAATTTCAAATGGAAGTTTTGTTACTGGAAAATGTTGCCTGCAGCAAGAGATAGTTTCCCTACTAAATATACTAATGGCAACATCATTGGCAGTATTTTATTTAAAATAAAAATATATCACCAGTTTATCGTTAAGTGCACAAATGTGAATATGTTTATACTTAATTTTTGACACCCACATATGATACAATAATGTTTGCCACCCACGTATATTTAGCTCAAACTAGAGCTTTATTGTTTTTGGAGAAAAAGAGGCGCCGTCCTCATCTTGGATTCGAACCAGGGTCCCCGCGTTGAGCCCGCGGTGTCTTGACCTACTAGACGAATGAGGACAAGAACAAACGCATTTTTCTCCGTATATGAGGATGTAAGATATTATTACCCTTCACAGGGATAACACAATTGCCAAATAATGGTCAACACAGAAAAGCCTCCGGGGCGAGATTTTTGTGAGTTTTTCGTGGGGGAATTTATTATACAATAATTTTTGCCACCCACGTATATTTAGCTCAAACTAGAGCTTTTTTTGTTTTTGGAGAAAAAGAGACGCCGTCCTCATCCTGGAGTCAAACCGGGATCCCTCCGTTGAGCTTGGAGTATCTTGACCACTAGATGAACGAGGACAGGAACAATGCTCACCTTCTCCATATATAAAAACGTAAGATATCACCCTTCTTAGTGATAACACAATTGTCAAATAATGGTCAACACACAAAGCCACCCATGTATGAGCTCAAACTAGAGCTTTTTTTGTTTAGGAGAAAAAGAGATGCCATTCCCCATCCTAGAATCAAACCAGGGTCCCTCCGTTGAGTCTGGGGGAGGGTCTTGATCGCTAGACCAACGAAGACAGGAACAATGCTCTTTCTCCGTATATAAGGATGTAAGATATTATTACCCTTCTCAGGGATAACACAATTGCCAAATAATGGTCAACACACAAAGCCACCGGAGCAAGTTTTCACAGAGGAATTTATTATATTTGATGATTTTCCACACCTATGTATGAGCTCAAACTAGGGCTTTTTTTGTTTAGGAGAAAAATAAACCCCATCCCCTTCCTGGAGTCGAACCAGAGTTCCTCTGCTGAGTTTGGAATGTCTTGACCGCTAGATGACCGAGGACAGGAATAATGCTGTCTTTCTCCATATGTAAGGATTTAAGATATTATTACCCTTCTCAGGGATAACACAATTGCCAAATAATGGTCAACACAAAAAAAAAAATTTAAGTTTAATAAATTTCCCCACGAAAACTCACTCTGGTGGCTTTGTGTGTTGACCATTATTTGGCAATTGTGTTATTCCTGAGAAGAGTAATATCTTACGTGAATACATTTCTTCAAATATTCCATTATTAAAAAATGAGCTAAAGCTTGTTTCCATAGAAGCAAACAGGTATAAACTTTGCAACGGGAGGGTTTCTCCTGGTAGATGGAAACAACCCGGCATCTTAATTTATACATATGTAAATTGAAAAAGCAAACATTTTGTAACAAAATTTTTCATGCACAAATGTTTTTAAATATATTAGCATTTTCTTCAATATTTCTAAAGTCATATTGAGCAAGAATCTAAAATTGTATTTGAACATGATAATAGATAGGGGGGGAACAGAAAAATGGGAATTCCAGTTCTTTAATTTTTTTTGTTTTATAACCATTTGAGACAGGAGGTGTATTTGATTATATTGCCAATAACTAAGATCTGTACTTACACGGAAAATATCTGACAATGATCTCATCAATTTGCTTGAAATGTACGAAATAAGACTAATGTCTGAAGCATAACCTTGCAACGTTTTCATTTGTGAAGTAATTTGTTATTCGACATGGCATCAAATATTTACAAGGGCATATAAAGCCAGGAACATTCTGTGGTAGCCCATAGTTCAGCCTTATGTATCCGAGGCATTTCTTTTTAATTTTCATTCTCTGTAATTTTTACCCTTCTCTATTATTAATTTTAATTCTTCTACCTATTTAATTCTCGTTGTTCTATCTTAATTCTTCACTGAAAATGAACTTGTTTAAATCTCTTGATATTCAATCATAACTTGCTTTTCTGCTGAGTACTTGACCAATTTTTTCTTTGCATGATCGTAAATAATTTTGCCACCCAATGCAGTCAACTACATTCTACTGTATTAACAAAAGAAAATAAATTTTAACGTAGAAACATCCTCTCTGTGTAGGCGTAACTTGAGGCCTAAATATAGCATAAAGTGCAGACAGCAAAAAAAAAGCACCCAAAATTTGGCGGAAAAATTTTGCCTGTGTTTTAAAAAACTGTGCCCCCTCCTTGCCTCTGCCAGATTACACCTGTGCCTCCGTCTATTCTGATACCGGTCTAAGAACAATAGATGTCATTTCAATTTCCTTCATAGTGTCACTTTTTCGTTATTTAATTGGTCAATTCTTTCCAGTGTTTCACCCTCTAATATAACCTTTGTCCACTGGTGTAGTAAATTGAGCAGATGAAAATGGCAAAGCTGACCACTGTGTTTCTAAACGAGGATTGGAGAAAGTCCAATATTATAAGGAAAATGCATTCCCCCTCTCCCAAAATTAAGTAGCAGTGAAGTAAAACGTGGTAGCTCAACATAGAAGAGGTAGGACATGTCTAAGGATGTGGTTTGCAGAAGATGAACAAAAAATTTTGGATCAGACTTATAATGGAATAAAGGAAAACCAGCTATCAGAAGTTGGGGTGGGAAGGTGAAGAGCAGATGAAAGGTCAGCAGACACCAAATGAAAAGACATAGTATCATATATCTGCTTTCAGGTGATGAAGGGAGTCCCAGTACAGAGGCGGCAGAAATGCAAAACAGACAAGAGAGAGAAAGCATGTCGACAGAAAAAACAGGAATGAACACATCACCACTGCTTGGTTGGATTTTAATGGTGCAAGGACAATGAAGGTCATGCTGCATCAGCGCTGCAAAGCAATAAGAAAAGTGGTTTGAATACTACTGTCTTTTCATTTTAAAATTAATTTAAACTGTTAGATATTATTATCCTTCTGAGGGCTAACACAATTCTCAAATAACGACCAACACGCAAAGCCACCAGGGCAAGTTTTTTTTATAGGTGATTTTATTAAAACTAATTCAGACATATCGGTATCATGACATTCGTATTACATTGTCTAGAATTCACCTTAAGAACATCGATGTCCTCACTAAACCCCTGACTGTGAAGACATCTAATGCAGCCAGCTTCTCACCAAATTCCTGCCTGGGCCTACACTATATAGCCAAAGGTTATTGAACACTTACAATTTCAGACATTTTTTCGAATTTCAGGAGAAATACTGAAGTGACTGTAAAAAACATGCTTCAGTGACAAATGCATTTAGGGCACTGTCAACGAAGTGAAGAAAAGAATGTTTATGATCACCCTGTATCATAAAAAAACTGGAAATGATCAAGTAACTAAAAAATGATTTTACTTGCTATGTGCAATACTTGTACGCATTTTTGTAAGAATAGTAAGTATATCCACGAAAGTACGATTGGTTTCTTTGAAATATTCCATTTCTCTTTTCATGTTTTCTGCTTGTAGCAATCCGAGTTTTCAACCATATTGCATGAAACTTACAAACCTACATGAGAATCATTATACTGCAGTTTGAAATCAAAGCATGAGATGTTCGATGAGATGAGGATTTATAGGAAATATTTTTTTAACTGCACATGCACAAAAGACAGCATTATTTTTCTTTCAAAAGTCAGTAGCTAAACTGTATAGGGCAACTTATATAAAAAAATTACAGTTGAATATCATGAAAATTCCAAAAGACATCGACAATATTGTAAGCTGCATTTCAGTGTACTTTTGAAAGTATCTGGATGATAAGGGATTTTCCACAAAAATGTTTACTGCTTATTTCTTCAGTTAATAACTGACGAAGGTGCCGCATATGTTCATAATATGAAACCACGTTTGTATTTGCCGATTGTTCAACAGGCTGAATAACAAAATTATATGGTACTTCACTTTGCTCACTTTAATTGTAGGCTGAATAGTGTCTCCTACTATTCTTCCTTGTTCTTTAATTCTTCAAGACAGGTGCTACATCATCCAGGAACCCCGGATTCCTTTCTGTAGTGTTATGGTAGTTTCTCCTATGTCTCCGTTGTCTTCTAAGGTTTCATTATCAAAGCTTTTCCATGTCCTTACCAAAGGTAGATTCGATTTCTTTCACGGCATCAGCAAAGTTATAAACTGTGGATTGAATGTTGTACAAGGTGCGACCAATAAGCAGGATGAATAATGAAATAAGTCTTATACAATAATTTTTGCCACCCACGTTTTAATTACAGCTCAAACTAGAGCTTGTGTAATTTTGGAGAAAAAGAGACGCTTTCCCCATCCTGGATTCGAACCAGGGTCCCTCCGTTTAGCCCGGAGTGTCTTGGACCGCTAGACGAATGAGGACAGGTAATAACGCTCTCTTTCTCCGTATGTAAAGATGTTAAGGTATAACGATGTATATGATATAGATGTTAAGGCAAACGAAATAAGTCTTACATTGAATAAGCCTAACATGGAAACTGTTTACAATCCTTCAAAATAGTCCCCTTTGTACCTGTAACGATGTTTGTATAAATCACCGAAAGCTCTTGAAAACTCCCACCTCTGGTACAGCTTTTAATTCCTGTGTCACAGCAGCTTGAATGTGCATAATGTCTGTAAATTTTTGCCCTTTTAGAGCCACTTTAGGAAAAAAAGTTAAGGAAAAAGTCTGGGGGAATACGTTCGGTGTGACAGTTCAGTAACCCTATGTTGAGCCAGACACCGCTTTACAAGCGTCGTGGTATGCAGCCATGTATTATCGTGCAAGAGAAACCAAGAGCCAGGTTGCTTCAGATGTGGTCATACACAACGAATACGAGCCAAAAGTCGTTTGAGCACCTTGTTGTAAAACTTGTCGTTGACTGTGACCGACAGGAAGAAATTCATTGTGAATTATGCCTTGACAGTCAAAAACGGTTATCAGCAGTGTCTTTTTTACCCTTGACTTTTCAAAATGACATTTTTTCTGTTTTCGGGAGTTGGATCCGCACCACTCCATACTCTGGCATTTTGTTTCCGGGTCATACTAGAAACACCAGATTTTATCTCCGGTTATCACAAACTGTGCATTTTCGTCCGTCATGTCAATGAAGTCTTCACAACATTCCATTCATTGCTGTTTTTGTTCCTCCGTTAAGTGATGAGGAACAAATCACGAACAAACTTTGCATTTTCTCAAATCCTGTGTCACGATTTTCCGAACAGTTTCCTCGAGGGTTATCCAATTCGTTTGACAGCATCTTGATGGTTAATCGCCAATCTCTCTGCAACAGTTCACATACTCTCTCGATGTTTTTTCTGCTTTTGGTGGGCCGCCCACTCCGATGCTTGTCTTCGACGCTTTCACACCCATCGTTGAACTTTTTAAACTACGCGTACACAGTCTTTAGGGTCACTGTTTTATATCCATACACTTGCTTCAGTATTGCATGACTTTCGCCTGTTGATTTACCCAAGTTGTACAGGAATTTCAAATTGATTCTCTGCTCCATGACACGCCACAAAACCACCGAGCAGACAAAAGTCAATAAATTTATCAAGACGCACAAAACAACACACTACCGTTAACTGAATATTACGGAACATGACGAAGGTGTTGATAATCAGGTTGTTCCCATTTTCGATTTGAAGGCTGATTCATCTTAATTATTGGTCACACCTTTTATGACTTTAAATTTTGAAGAGTCTGTTGTCTCCTCCTTTCTTCAACAGATGGCTCTTCAACCTCCAGAATTTCAATGAGAAATTTACTTTTATACAGCCGTTTTGTGGTATAGGTCGCACCTCAGACCATGGGCTGGAACACTGATGTTATGTTGGGTGGTAAGAATGTACACTTGATCTTATTTTTACTGCAGAGTTTGCCCTTATCAGGGTGTATTTGTGCATTACCTAAAAGGATCAAGGTCTTTACTTCATCTTCTGGAATTTTTAAATGGCCAATGTGATTCTTTTTAATCACCAATACAGCCTCTGTATGAAACCAATCATTTATTATTTCAGTTGTAAATCATGCATTGCTAGAACTGTAATAGTCAGCTGGAAGTCTGATCAGTCTATCGCGTTTTTTAGTGCCCTAAGTGTTTTGCTTTTACTAATGATAACTGTTTTAAGCAAATGGCTACTATCTGCATTCGCACACAGCAAAGCTGATACATGTTCCTTGCTTATTTTGCTGCCAGGCATACTTTTCTCGGCTTTTGAAGCTTGTATGTTGTCAAGTAGATTTCTCTAAAACAAACCTGTCTGGTCAAAATTATAAATTTAGCTCAACTAATAAACCTTATATTTAATCACAACATTCAGTTTTTTCTAAATGGCTGAACAACTTTAAAATCTCCCCATAAATTTGATTGATTGAAATATTGTGGCTTCCACAAAATCTAAACCAACCAACCAGCCAGAGCTTACTTTGAACTGTTCAAGTCCCATCTGTTTACACAGCTCTTTAGCTTCTATTCCTCGAACAGCTAGCCCAGATGAACGAAGCTGAGAAAACTGCTTGTAAACTGCATCATTCAGCATAATAAGAGTAGACATCTACATATGTTTAACTTCACTCTTTTCTTCTTCTACATTAAACTTCAGAACAAAGTTACGACTGTCACTTTTAACCGTTTTAATATCAGATATGGTTTGTTTTTCTATTCCATACTCAGCACAAATGCTAGATGCTAAAACTTCTTTCTCATGGTTTTTTTTATCACTGACAGTGTATTATCGTGAAGACTAAGAGTTTTATAATATGAAATAATTTCAACACCCATGTTTTTTAGTTCAGACTAGAACTGTTTAGTTATAGGGAAAAAAGAGGCATCCTCCTCGACCTAGGGTCTCCCCGTTGAATTCAGAGCACCTTGACCATTACGCCATCGAGGACAAGAACGAGGCTTGTTTTTTCCATACATATAAGGTTATAAGATGGTATTACCCTCCTCGGGGCTAACACAATTGCCAAATAATGGTCAATGCAGAAAGCCTCTAGAGAGTTTTTTTCCCCGTGGGTAATTTATTATGTGAAATAATTCCAACATGCACATTTTTTTTTTTAACTCAGACTAGAGCTGTTTCGTTATGGGAGAAAAAGAGGCATCATCCCCAGCCTAGATTCGAACTAGGGTCTTTCCATCAAATTATAACCAGAATTATTTCATATAATAAATCCACAAAAACAAAAATCGTCCCAGAGGCTTTCCGTGTTAACTATTATTTGGCAATTGTGTTAGTTCTGAAAAGGGTAATATCATCTTACAAATTAAGAGCTTTATGTTTCTGTCCTACACTGGGCTTAACGACATGATTCAAAGGTTAGTTATTAAAAGGTGGTAAGTGTGCATGCACGAGCAATAGCTGACGAATATTGAACAAAACAGAACCAGGTGCTGGCATCAAGCGGCAATTCGTGGGATTTCAGACAATGACTTCTGGCTGGCAAGCGGATTCGTGCAGCGCATCCATGTTCAATCGCTTGTTTGAAAATATAAAACTTGTCAGACAAAAATAAGCATCCTTTATTATTACAGTATGACAAATTCTTTTAACTGTCTGTTGTAATTGGGCTCTGCTGTTTCTAAATAAAAATGTATCCTCTTGAAGTGAAACAATAATGTCGAAGATGTTTTCGACATCCTCCTTAACATATTTAGGAGAAGGGATAAATAATATAAAATTTTAAGCAATACATTCTTCATATATATATATAAATAAGACTTTTATTAACTTAGTAAACAAGGGAACTTAGACAGGATGGAGGTAATTCAAGTTCACCGAATTAAATATTACTCATACAACTACTATAATTTTCTATAGACCACTGAGCCTGAATCCACCCAACGTTACATCGCCTCCTTGGGGTCCATGTCCACCACTTCGATTACTTCTGGTCAAGATTCAAACAAATTTCAATTTCTTACTTTCGCAACTACTAATACGTGTTGAAACATTTTAAAATTACACCGATGCAAGATATTGCCCTTCGCCGGGAGTATACACGGTTTCACACAGCTAGTCAACTGAAATGGTGACCTATCCCCTGCAGAAATTTTGATTTTCCACCACGCTAATTGAAATCTTATTTACACATCAGGGTTTATTCTTGAAAAGCCTTGGGAATGACATGGTAACAATTTTACGCATTTGTTACTAAATGCAATGAAATTTGTCTTAATTATATGACAATTTTATAGTAGCGGCAACCCATGGCAAGATTTAAGGAAAGCTAATTCACCAAAATACATTTATTTACAGTCTATACTTGACAAAAAACCAGTTTTTATCTCAGTAAGTATAAAAGAAATTTACAGTAATTTTGACGAATTGGCTTCATGCAGTTTCACTTAAATCTTGCCGTTATGTTATAGTTCCTAAATTTACAAAAAAAAAAGTGACTGACTTATTTGATTACAACAGCAAGTAGAACTTTTCTCAAATAACATATTTTTAAAATTCACTGTGTTCTTTTCTAACAATTCTTGTGTTATTCGGCATCTAAATACATTAGTTCTATGCATTCTCTCTTTCAAGGTCTTACTTTTCTTTATTTGTGGAAAACGCTTTTGTTCTAAATAAAATATTTTGTCATGAAGATTTATAATTATATAAATGGAGGGACCCTGGTTCGAATCGCGGATGGAGACGGTGTCTTTCCAAAAAGAAAAAAGCTCTAGTTTGAGCTACAATAAATACGTGGGTGGCAAAAATTATTGTATAATAAATTCCCCCACGAAAAACTCACAAAAATCTCGCCCCGGAGGCTTTCTTGTGTTGACCATATTTGGCAATTGTGTTATCCCTGCGGAGGGTAATAATATCATACATCCTTATATACGGAGAAAGAGAGCGTTGTTTCCTGTCCTCATTCGTCTAGCGGTCTAAGACACTCCGGGCTAAATGGAGGGACCCTAGTTCGAATCCAGGATGGGGACATTTTTCTCTAAAAAAAAAAAAGCTCTAGTTTGAACGAGAAAAAATGATTGTATAATAAATTCCTTAAAAACACAAAAATTGCCCCAGAGGCTTTTCTGTGTTGACCATATTTGGTAATTGTGCTATCCCTGTGAAGGGTATTATATATCGAGCATGATTGTGTAAAACCAAGGCTTTATTAATAAAAAAACCTTTCAGCCAAGGAATTTCCATGTGAAAATATCAACCTGTAAAGAAACATTGCCCGAAAAACAAGCCCAACATTTGTATTTTTTTAAAACAAATAATACACTATAACTTTTATGCAAAGCTCAGGGGTAGGGATGCAGAAATTATTTGTTCACCCCAGAAGTATTTGTTTGAGAGGAATTGAAATAAAAAATTTAGAGCTTTTAGAAGCTTTATTGTTACAATTTTTTTTTAACTTTCCAAATTTTTCTTCAAAAAAATCAGGTATTTCCCCCCTGACTATTAGGGATTTTTCAGATGAATAGGAATATTATCGGACCACTATTTTTTTACAAAATGGAGAATCCTGTCACTTCATTAGGACAAAGCATTTGAAACGACTCTCATTTTATTGCCACTTCGTCAAATAAAACTTTAGGAGAAAAATGATGCGCAGTACAAGATTTTTAAAGACATATGAATGTAGTTATCAAAAACATGTAACCAATTTCGGCATGCACCTTTAAACTTTGCAACCCTACTTCAGCTGCATTGTGTTTTACGGTGTACGAAATGCTAGAGTTACACTGCACCCAAGTCTGTAGTTTACTAAGGAACCCGAACTTCTTTTGTATAGTGAATCAACCCTGCAGTGAGGATTTGTAAGGGAAAAAAAACTAGAAGTGCTGGGTGCCTGTTATTATCAAACTGAGTGTTCACGCAAATAGAGTACAGGTGGCTAACTTCAAGGTGGTGCTTCGAACTTTCTGGGAACGACAGGCGCCTTTCAAAATCCATGAACAACAAATTAAAAATATGGTTGAGGGTGAAAGACAACATATTATTGTACATTCTCATATTTTTAATCACCCATTTTCTGCCGAGCAACCAAGCGGAAATCTTGTATATCACAGGGAAACTTGATTGACTGTTGCTTCTGAGGATGCTCCGCATAACACGGAGTGAAACGTTAAGTGTTCTGTTTAAACGTTAATAAACAGTCGTGGTGGAATATCCTGCAAAGCTCTATAATATATATTATTGGCTTTTTTTTTTTAAATTGATGTCTTTATAGTAGACACCACTGTCTCATCTACAAAAAACAAACTTTTTCAAGACTTTATTTTGAACACTTTAAAGATACATAAGAAAACATGATGAACTTCAGTAATTTTTGAAACTGTAACCACTTGTACAATAAATGCATTGACTTAATGGCGAGACGTTCGGCGATAATGGCTGCACCCACAGGTATGGTCAGACCTTGACTGACGACCCTATTTACAGGAAGAAAAAAAATTATCATTAATTTCCCTAATCACGTTGTAATGAACACACTTTTGGTAAACTGCATTAACTTCACTTGTATAATTTTCCGTTACAAAGAATATAACTGGCCAAGGCTTGCTATAACTCATAAGAATTCATCGCTGGTCCAATATTTGGACTAACGACAAGATGTTACTAGCTATATCGGGGTTTCAAATAAAAATAAGAAATTCTTCACTATAAAAAAAATATTGCTGTAATTAGTTGATTAAAGATAGATTAACAATAAGATGCTGTCTGGTCAAAATTCAATTTCAAACTTCCCTGACTTTTCCAGACCAAATCTTAACGGATTTTCAGTCACTAATTTTAGTAAACAACATAATGCATTATAATTTGCATAATTAAAACAAGTTTCAAGACAATAAAATTCACTAATGCAAACCCAAAAGCCATTTGTAACTCACAGTGAATTTTTTAATAAAATTTTTGTATTTGTAAAGTGTATTTCTTTACACTAAAAACTTGCATTAAATACTTACATTTCTATTAGCCCTTTTTGAGATCATTATAAACGAGTTCAGCCATATGACCACAAAGACTATGCTTTATCTTTTATTCAATTTAAAAGTGTGTATAACTATATAGGTATATATGGCAGCGGAGATTGTTTTGATCAAAATCCCTCACAGACTAGATAATTTGACTAAAAAAAAATTTTTTTTCCCAGTTTTAGTTATATATATATTTGCCAAACGATCTCGCCTGAACTATATGTAGGTTTATTGATTTTATATAAAAATATATTAGCTTTTGTACAAAAAAAAAGGAAATTTTTGGAGGAAATTTAGTCAAAAATAGAAGTTTTCCAATACGGAATGTTGTAGAAAAAGCATAGTTCGAGAAAATTATTTTAATAATCTGTTATCATAACGAATTTCAAATTTTCTTAACTTTTCCATGTTTTCTACTCTGAAGATGACTAAATAATATAAAAATAACTTATTTCAGGCAAAGTGACAGTTCAGTCATATTTTTCATTACAATAAAGTATAAAATTTAAAATGTCCACATAAAATCATCTACAGAATATATGAACGCATTTTCCCCACGAGACGATTTTGCACTTTTGTCAGTCTGTCCAGCTTTGGAGAATAAACGTTTCGAACGAAAAGGATTGGGGGTTTTAGGCAATATTCTCGATACATGTGGCTACATCCATTCAATGCCAGATGACATTGTGAATGAATGTAGCCAGTGGTTAAACATGTTTAAGAAACTTCTGTTAGTAATTGGATACATTGCCACTATGTGCTTCTAGAAAAGTAAGGGATTTTTTTTGTCTGCAGCACTCAAAATTATAAATTTTAGTTTGGGACAACTTAAAAATCAATTAGCTTTAATGAACACAAAAAAATTGACCAGAGGACACTTGCCAGCATTGAGGAACATGTTTACAGGAGGGAGGCTCAATAACTTTGTAACAATTAGAAACCACTTTTCTCTGTGCCCAATACTGCATTTAAATCATAAAGTGAATATAAATGAAAAACTAAGATTAAAATACCTTGTACTACTATTAAAAAAAAATCGATATTACAGTAAAAACATCAATGGTCTCAAAACGTTGACCATTAACTACCAACCCATCTCTGTCTCAGTACTCATTCTTAGTTATTTAGTTAATGTGTTTCCTCTGCACGGTTTCATTTGCTATGATAAAACTGCTTTTTATAAGGGGGGAAAAAAATGCCGTTCCCAAGTCCAGTACAGAATACTGGACCTTGTATAGTGATGGAAAACCTCTTGGTTAAGACTACAAAATGGTTGGTTATAATTTTTTAGTTAATAGGTATTTTGTTTTATTTTTATGGTAAACGGTTTCATTTCCCACAGCCAACTACATTTTTGTAAAGAAAAAAAAACAAAACTGAAGACATTCCTAAGTCTAGTATCAAACTTAGGACCCTATGCAATGATGTAAAGCTAGGTTTCTTGTCGATGATCCTCAAAAAGTCCGTTATTAAATGTTTCTTAGCCTTTTTCCAGAATGTCGCTTCATTTGCTATAACAAAACTACCGCTAAAAAAAAAAGAAGCCGTATATCGAACTAAGAAACCTATACAGCTACGAAAAGCCACTTCCCTAATTAACGAGTATCGAACGTCTTTTTTTTTTTACCCTTCTTTTAGTGATCCTCGATTAATATTTAATATGCATGTTTTGTTTTCCATTTATGATAGTTTTTTCACTTGCTCCGGTAAAGCAACTTTTTGTAAAAAGAGGACGCTCCCAATATCAAACTCAAGACCCTATACAATGTCAAAAACCCAGTTTCACAGTAAGTGACCATCAACCTATTAACTATTAAACGTTTTTCAGCTAATATACCTTCCTTGTTTTATTTTTTTGCTTGATTTTCCAAGGCAGAACGATTTAAAAAAAAATTAAACATTCACAGGTCTAATATGGAACTCTGAAGCCTACGAAGTGATGAAAAGCCATCTTCCTTGTTGATGAATCTCAAAAAAGTCTGCGATTAAGCTCCATTTGGCAGATTCAAACTCCGGATGAGTGTCATGGATTATAATTGATGTCAACACCAACGAAATACACACAGTTGATGTTTGAAAAATATTGTTTTCTAAACATTGATACTTAAAACAAATATTTACAACCTAAAATCAGGATAATTTTAATTAAAAAGCAGAAACGTAAACTGAACATAAATGATCATGAATCTCCAACCTTGATGGTTTTATTAAATTCTACTTCGATTTAAGATCGTCAAATCATTAGACATAGGCTTTTTCACTTCAAGGATGACTTTAATTACTTTTCATTTACCATTTTTGCAATTGTTATACATAGTTCAGATATATAAGTTTATATAAATCAGTTAAATATTTAGATGTGGAGGATAAGAATTTCTCTCCTCCACAAGAAGCTTTCAAGCATACCTTATAGAAACCAGTATGGTACCCTGCCATGTACCAAGACATCAAAAGTGTGGACAAAGAGTCATTATCTTCATATCCACTATTGTGCAGGTTCATCGAAGGGAGAATCACTGGGGGACTCATGACACGCTAAAGAAAAAAAAAATATCGTTAGTACATGGAGCACAGAGAAACTAAAGAAAAAATTTAAGAATGACATCGACAAAATAAAGATACCCAATTTGAGTCGGAACAGCCATTCCTAAAACTGCACGAGATAACTCATTCACTTGAGAAATTTAATGTTTGTTTTGTATTTTAAAAATGTAAGAACAGCAAAGGTTACAAAAATGCTGGGACCTATTTTTTTGAGGAATCGGAATGTCAGCTGCAAGGGAACCATGCCCTGGTCTAAGGTAGAAAAACGATACGGGTCCTATGAAACAAATCCGAGTTGAATCCCAGTCAACGGCACAAAGGAAAATGTGTCATCACTACGACACCATACAACAGTGGAGCTATATTATTTTACCCAGGAACCCAAACCTCATGAAGATTAAGAAGCCAAACATCGGACTACAGAGAGCAATTATTCAACGTTTTTCTTTCCCCCCTTCTGCAGGGGGATGGGGCACTGTTGGGGGTCAAACCCTAATCATCAGTAAGCCATATGAATGCATTACAACTAAGCCTATAATGGAAATAAGCTCGATGTTAGGAATGAATAAAAATACACAGTAAATGAGAATAATCATTTAACAAATGACTAGAATGAGACTCGGATCAAAAAAAACATTCATTCATGTGAATGAGAGTGAAAGAACCAGTTCACACCAGAATGAACGTTTTGGTCCACCTATAGGAATGAATATAAAACATTCATTGGAATTTTTGGACATTGACAGTGGTGAGCGGAAGTGTTTCATTAATGGCGAAAAAAGCTTTGACCATGTCTTTAGAAAATGCTAAATAGAGCTATGGAGCTCTATGAATCAATTCTAAAACTTTCTGCAAAAGTGAAAATTATGGCAACCCACTACTTGCTTGATACTAATTATAGGAATTTGCCAGTTCTTGATTATACATTGACATGAACAGCCGAGTTTACCGGGGAACACAACACAAATTACAGTGCTCAAAAGGTGGCGGTAACATACTTTCAAGAGGATACTTTAATTGGAACTTACAAACGTTCTCAACAATTAGAGATTGAAGATCACTGGTATAGATGGCCTTAAGATGTAGGAAGGGGAGAACCTAGATTTTTTTCAGGGGAGCATCTTCCATTTTTGAGTATTATTATACTGTTAGACTTCATAGTAAAAGAATTTATTATTTGAGGGTTTCTTAAGAAATATGAAAGAAAAAATATTGTTTTGCACATTACTGACAATTGCCGAAAGATGTTTGTTACTAGTAGAACTCTTATAAACACTCGTATTTCATTTCGAGTTCAGCTAAAGTTCTGGTTCATAGGAAATATCGACTCCTCGTGAAAGAACTTTCTTGTTTACAAAAGTTTACTTACACATATGAAGCATACATTTAATACATGCAGTAATACAGTTACTAGTTGAAATTGCGACACCACACATGTGTGATCCCCACTCTAACATTGTTTTCTCAATCAATTCCCTTTTTATAGTACTTTATTGATTCCCCAATTTTTCTTGTTACCTCACTCAGCATGCATTTCACAATTTAAGCCTTTTGTATTCTATATTGTTTCTATTTGCTCTTATTTTAGATACATGCAACATTTCACTTCCCCTCAACGTTAATCACTCATTCAAGTGTTGTTTATACATGTATTATTTCATTAGATTTTTTATTATGGATTCTTTTGTACACTTTATTCAATGTTCATTTAATTTACTTACTGGAATAATACCAGTTTCTTCCAATATGGGTCTCCAATCTCACTCCTGGTTTCCATATAGTGTTGGTTGCAAGGAATTTACCCTAAAATTTTTCTATTAATTTAAGATTTGTTTTTCCCGGATTTCCCTATATACAATTACAATAGATAAGATGGAAACGAACAAATGCATGATATTGCTATTTTTATGTCTTTTGGTTAATACCTTGCTGTTTTTTGTTTTTTTCAATTAACCCCATACCTCTACTTATTTTCTTTAGATATTTGGCCTACATTATTTTTCCACATTAAGTATTTTGTTATTGTTACTCCTAAAAATTCTATTTTATCAATCTGACAAATGGCTTCACCATTTATTAATATTTTCCCTCCATTTTCCAGTTTCGTTACATTTTTGTTTTATTACAATTTTCTTTTATCATTCTTCCACTTTCAAAATTTCTCTCCTTGTCTTATCCAGTATCTCTCGATCTCTATCCCATATTATTGCACTCACATCGACTACAAAGTGAGTTATCTCACTTTCCTCCACTTCGTTAAAAATTTCATTTACATAAAGGATCTTCACACTTTCCATTCCCAGGCTCATACTGGCTCTTTCCAACTCTTAAGAGTAAAAAAGAACCATGTCTTAGACTGGCTTCAAACCACTAGCTTTCAAGTTTCCATTTTCATGCTCTGTCAACTGAGATAAAGAATGCATGTCCTTAGGCTCCATACTTATGATGTCAAATTCAGAACTTCGACACCAAAGTGAAAGGTTGAGAGGAAACTAAATTTATCTGAAATAAAATATGACCGTTCTCAATTAAATTTCACCCATTGTGTGATGTATACAATTCCTAAAAGATGCACCACTTACTGCAGGAGGATGAAATTGCCTGGAAGAGGAACGGCGATGACGGATTTGACTTTCTCCAGAGTCTGATGGAATGTATTCGTGGGATTCAGTTTGAGATGCGGCACGGTGAGCAACTGGCGGAGGACGAGCACGGATTTCACAAGGTTCTTCGTGAGGAACCTGCATGCTACTGGCGCCACTCGCCGAGCTGTAGTGACTGCTAAATGTACTGCAGGCATCATCTTCGTTGAGCATTTCCTAAATACAAGAGTTTGTATTTTAATTCTTTTAACAATATCGAAAATTAGCAATGTTAAATTGAGTTTCTTCGTACAAGGATAGCCTAGTACGTTCTATATCAAATGAGGCCCTGAATATCAATAATTCTATATTTGATGAATAATTCTCAAATAATTAAAAAATTAATAAAAAATCTTTCATTTTCTGACAGTGTTAAATAATTCACCAAGAACTGGTAGTTTTGTGATTGTTCAACGAATCACCAGAGACAGGACAGAAAATTTAAGGCATGACCTCCGAATAATAAATGTAAGTTGTTTGTGTAAGTTTTATGCTGAACCAGGACTTGCAGTATTCTAAGGAATCCGAACCTCTTAAGGCCTAATGAACCAATCTCTGAACTACAATGAACAGTTGGTCAGTGAATTTTAAGATGGGAAACATAGTTAGGAGTTTAACCCAGGACAACAATATACTCGGCGAATGTGTTACCACTGAACCACTACAGAGCCTTCAGAACAGTAAACCAGTAGCAGAAATATTCAAAGTTATTACGATTCAAGCAAGAAACTTTACTAAAATGCTGTTCAAGATACTCACTGGTATAAACAATTACAAACTCTTTTAAGCGGCTTTAAGTTTATTTCATTAAAACTATTTAAACATCTATGTAAACAAATACTCTTATCAAAGATGTTATTTCAAATACTCTTTTACAGGGTTTACTAAAACTTTGATATATATATCAAAGTTTTGGTAAACCCCATGATTTGGAGCCCCCATTTATTACACAGAAAAACAATTCAATACATCATTTTTTTTTTAATGGAACCACAGACCTTAATATATTGGAAGTCCTATTGAATTTTTTAGTTTATTTTGCAGTAATGTACAAATAAATTAACAGATTCATCTTGTTAAGATTTTTTTAAGGTGGGGGGGCCCAACTCTCCTTTTCATATTTGGTTGTACACAGTGTCTACAGAGTTTCTGGAAGTTAATTTAGTGGTGACCATTTAAGAACCTTAAAAATTTTTTCCTCACCTTAAACAGGGCCTAATAAACAAAATTCGCAAGTTCAGCACTACCTTACACCATTATATTATATGTCGAAAAACATCATATAGAAATCGGTTTGTGGAATATTAATTAACAAATTTCAGCTTCAATAAAATATTTTCTAAATTAAAATTTTGAACTGCAAACAAATGAGTCAGATCATAGGAAATTTAAATGCTACTTAATATCTATTATGTTTTATTCCTAAGAAATTAATGATGAACATAAGGAGAATGTGCAAACACATGTCATTGGAAGCAGACAGGGTACATACACATTCCTTGACAAATTTTACGGACCTATCAGTAAATGGGAATCGAATGAATCACAGATAAGCTATGCAACTGACTTTATATTTATAATATTTTAAGAATAAAATGAAAGTTAGGATATACTATATAATTAAACAAGAATTGAAAATAAAAAGCACTTCCCTAAAAGGGATCAAGTAGCTAGCTTTAAACAAGATAACGTCAGTTAAATAGTGTTAATAATGTTAGTGGGTTTCAAATTTAGAATAAATACTAATTATAATTCAATATACAATAATTAGAATTCCCTCGATCGGCAGAATCGAATGTCTCGGACAGCACAATTCAACTGTAGAATTTGAAGTAGACCGTTTTTTTTTTAAATTTGTAATGGAGTGTTGTGAACTCTTTTCATTTCTCCCATTCAAGGTATGATCGTCAGTCAAAAGTATGCCATCTTCGTCACAAAACGATGTAAGAAAAAAAAATGCAATTAGGAACTGAATGGGACATCTCCACCATTCGGGCTAGGACGCTGAAAAGACAGGCCCAAATTTGCAAATGGGTACCAAATTTTAAAAGATGGAAATTTACCTCCATGCACCTTCCCTTCAATTGCAATCAATCTCTGCCGTAGAATTCCGTCAACCCCACCTCTTGGGAAAGCCCCCCCACACACACACACAGACACATTGTCTTAACTTAAAACTACTACACAACTACTTTCCCTAAAAATCGGAATAAAAAATTCAAATAAAATACATTCATTCATAAAAATACCATTATTTTATAACAAAGTACATAAGACAATCATAAATATCTATTTCTGCATGATTTTCTATCGCAAAATATTTTCTTAGGTAGCTAGTTTAACTTCCTAAAAAAGGAGGGCAACAAAAGATCGTTGGCCTAAAATCTGGGTTTGGGAGAGGGATGACATGGAATGATTGCTCTCGATCTAAAAAATAAAAGTGGGTGTGCTTTAGCAAGTTTCCACGGCGAGTTCTCTAGGCATATTCCAAGAGAGGCAGTTCTTCTCTATGCATGCTCTAATTGTTTGTAAAAAGCACATTACAAGCTGAATGGTATGCAATCCACATTTGTTCTTCAAGTTGATTCATACTATGTACTACAGATAAATGTTGAAGGCTGGGAGAATAAAATTAAGGACTTTGGATGGAAGTAATGACTTTCAAGGACTATACAAACCCTAACCGAGCTATATCGAGATGCTTCCCAGCCGTGGCCTATTTGGGACGCAGTTTCCATTTTCGGAACTTTTGTGGCCTGTAGACACCCGGTTTCACTGAAGTAAAAATTTAGACATTATTTGACATTACCATTTGCTCCCGACTGGCCATTTGACTCTGCTGATTTCGTACCGCCTGGCCTCCAGATACTTGCAATTCAGATATTGGAATAACCTGAACATCTTCATAACCAACGAATCGGACGGTACAGCTTTGAGAGTCGGGAAACCCAATAATTTTTGCTTCTAAAAGTTCTCCGCTCTTCTTATATGGGGCCTTGCAAAATTCATAGAACTCCCACTAAAACAAAGAATGTGGTTACACAATAGCAAAAGTTTCATGCCAGAAGGACACATGCACCATCGAAATAATGTTAAACTAATATGGAATGATACCTTTGACATTCAAGCAAAACATATAATAAAAGGGCTGAAGGATATTACCCACAGAGCCAAACGTTTTGTTCATATTTCAGCATTCTAAAACTACTCAACAGATTATCTCGAACAAGACAGCATGACTCCTCAACTACAATAACTTTATGCATAACCAAGCATACTGGAAATCTGTCAGTTTGTATTTTCTGGCACAAAGACAACTAAGGTCATGATGCACCAGATCCTAGAGTTTTCAGCGATACGACCCTGTCATCTACCGAATCAAACTTCAAACAGGCAGAACTATCCAGAAAACGTTAGCAACCGTTAGGAGCTCAACCCAGACTTTTCGCATGGTAGATGAAACCATTACCACCAGCATACCTGCCAACATGTCGATTTCAAAATTTTTACAATTTTTAAAACGTGTGTGCCACATAAGCATGCACATCATTAGACAGCGTGCAAAGTACATGCCGTATAACATGTCCAGAATTGAATGAGGTACTAAATTTTTTTCCTTATTAAGTACAGATAACTAACAAATGTAAACAATATTAACCAGAACATAAAAAATCCACGGTAATTTCCCAAATTAAAATACACAAATTATAGATATTTACATAGGCGTAGGGTTATATGGGCCCGTGGGTCCCCAGCCCTTCAATGATTTGAAATAAATTACAATTTATAATTAATTCATATTTTAATTATTATTTCTATATTATCATATTTACTATCATATTTATTTATTATAATTCATTATTTGAAATAAATTACAATTTTACATATATATTGCAATGTATAAATGTTCATAATATGAGCTTAGCATCCACTTTCCCAATAATATTGAAAACCATGTTGATGTATGCTTACATCTACAAAATTATAATTAGGAAAAAAATACTGTGTTAATTAAATCAAACTTTTTGCATACATATAATTATTTACATGATGTGATAGTGATTTACAATTTATTAGTTAATGTCATCTGTCTATGCAGCAAAGGGCTCTGACAAAGCACCTGCGGCCTAGAATTGGATATAATTAGGAGAAGCGGAAGTAATAAATAAGAGATGATTGATTAGCATAGATATCGTAATACCCTCTCCAATAGTTATCCAACGAAACAGTGGGAAAAAAAATGTTTCCTTTAGATTTAACCTAATTTCAAGAAGACGAAAAAACAGGACTATATGCATATACGTCTAAACTTTTTAACTAAATATTCTTTCTTAGAAATGAAAATCTGGCTCGTAAACACAAAAAAATGAAATTTTTTTCAATTGTATTTGAAAAATTCCTCAAAAATTAAAAATAGGATGGTGACTCCGACCCCTACCCGAAACTGGCCCTGAGATGCGGCATTTCAAGTGCCTTCACATACAATCTCTGATTACATCATATCGTAATCGTAGCCTCAATAGCAGCCAAGAAAAGGGATGGAGGTTCTGGCCCTGACATGCGGCATTTCAAGTGCCCTCACGTACAATCTCTGACTACGTAATATCGTAATCGTAGCCTCAATAGCAGCCTAGAAAAAGGATGGGGCCTCCGGGACCCTTTCCCGATACGCCCTTGAAGGCTTGCTCGGTGCATTTCGAGTTTCTAATTTGTCGAAATACAACGTTTCCTCAATTCTTATACCACCCATCCGCCCCCTAAGAAAATATTCAGAAGCATCAAAAGTGAAGTCCGTGGGCAGGTGCAGTGCACAGTTTCGGAAGGTACAATTCGAGTATCCAAGTCCTAAGGAGAGGTTTGACGATGTCACGCCGCCGGTTCCGATGTTTCTTTGTATGTATGCACAGTTTTATAAGGACGGTGTGAAACTAACTCGCATTTGTATCCTGACGTGGATCATACGAAAATAATGCATTGTGCATGCCCACAGACTTTATGCCGATACTTCTGAATCTTTCCTTAGGGAGTGGTACAGGAATTGCGGAAATGTCAATTAGGTAGGTTAGGTGAGAATAATGTGGAGACAGTATCACTATTGTGAATTGAATTGAACATTACTGCATTCCCCCTATCTGTTTTGGTTTCTCTCGCTTGTTTTGCTTAACATCGCCATTACATGAAAAAAATCCTTATGCATCTTTGAAGCATGGATGATTTTAAGTCCAAATAAAATTCTCTGAAAAGTACCGTAATATTTTTGGTAAAGACACTGATTTCCAAAGGAATATAAAAAACAGGACACAAAACGAAATTTTTGTCATTTTTAAAAAGAAATGCTGGGAGAAAAAGTTGAAATTCCTGGAACAAAATCACCCCTGATCTTTGAAGGGATCTGAAATATACACTTATTTTCTCCCTTGATATACATGCGATTCTATGTAATGACCAAGGCGATTCACAAATGCTTTGATATATCACGATATTTGATACATGGAAGTTCTGTATGTAGCAAAACGGATACAGAAAACAACCAAAATAATTCTAAGAAATAGCACGTAGACTATATCTATATCGCTACACAGGAATCACAATAACTCAAAGTGATTCTCATTCCCTTTGAATCCTTAAACAACTTGAAGCAAAACCCCTGTCCCCATTAAGTTTTGCATTATAGAAGTCCTGTGATACTTACATTCCTTTTCTGAGATGTTAATAATCCCAAATTAATATTGCTTGTGTTTTCTGTTGCAAGATCAGCTAAAATCATGGTGCTCCAGTTTCTACGATTTTTAGGAAGAATTTCTCTTGCCTATGAAATGTTTGTGGTTTTACGGCTCAAAGACTACAATGGTCATGCTGCGCCGGGACCTACTGTTTTCCGAGGAATCCGAACCTATAATGTTCTGAGGAATCTGAACCTCTTAAGGCTCAGGGAACCAAACCCTGGACTGCAGTGAGATATTTATGAGATCTCTGAGTAAGCATTCTTTGCACCACTAAAAGTAGAACCCAAGTTAACGGCCCACCAGACGAACGCGTTACTACACTGCTGCACCACCACAGAGCCTCTTGCCTACGAAACGTATCTCAGGTAGGCTAATAACAATGGACAGAAAAATTGTACACATTTTACCATAGTATAATTGGAATCCAACATGGGCTAATGGCATGATAGATGACTGTGTTACCACAGGGTCTAAATATTTTAATATTTGCAAAAGCAAGAAAATTCCAAAGTAAAGAACTCTTACATCGTTAGTCGCAATCTTGATTTGATCATCCCTGGCACGCTGTCCTTTTGATGGACGCAGATCACACACATTCACTGTTTCATCATTATCGTAGCCAATGAAACGGACGACACAAGTATCCCCATCATCACATAGCTCCAAAATTTCTGCTTCATAGGTATTGCCATCTGCTTCATAGATGGCTCGGCAGGAGTTTCCAACAGCCCACTAAAATCATCATCATAGACAGTCAGCTACAACATGCAGTGAGTAATGACATGCAGAAGAAAAAGAAAAAAAAAAAGAGAAAAATGCATAGAATATAATCTAGTATTCGAAATTTAAAGGTAATCTACGTTTATGTTTTATGGCACAAGGACAGCTAAGTTCATGCCCCACAAAAATGGCAAATACTCTACAGTACCATATGTATATATTCTATACAGTGCCATATATATATATATATATATACTCTATACAGTACCAATGGTAATGGGGCAGAATCTCGGAGTCAAAATATCACATGGAAAAAACAATCGATTAATGTTTTTTTGAATGATGGATACTGCTAACTTTGAAAACCTACAGAGTTACTTGAGAATTAGAGAGTTTCGAATTGGAGAGTCGTGACTTAGTGAGTTCTGGATAAGAGAGTTGCGAATTAGTTATGTATTAGAGCAGTGGTTCCCAACTCAATTTAAGCCGCGGACCACCTTTACGCTTCAAATGGATTCACAGACCACTTTTCCACTTCAATTGGATACGTGGGGACCACTTTGAAAAATTCTCATGAGTTGACTGTAAGACCTGAATCTGACTAGGAGCCGTGTGTTTTTTTCAGGGAAATGTGTTTGTAAAATCGTTCCTTGGAAATATGAGAATGAAAGAATAAAGAGAAAAAAACACATCTAATAATAATACAGCCAATCTCTTTAAGACGAATTACTTTTAATACAAACCATTGTTCAACCACTGTCCAAACCATGTTCTGTCAGATTGTAAAATACTACAAATATACTATCAATTTCATTTTTATATTTAATTTTAATATTTAATAAATAATATTTTTATAAGTATTTTTTTTAATCGTTTTTTTAAATAATGACCCGTCTAGCGGACCACTGTACTAGAGAGTTCTGCATTAGAGAGCTGCGAATTTAAGAGTAATGAATTAAAGAGTTGAAGAGAATTATAGATTAGCATTTCAGATTAGAGTTGGAAATTAGGCACTTGTGAAAGAGTTGCAAATAGGAGAGTTGTATATTAGCGTTGGAGATTAAAGTGTCGGGAATTAGAGAAATTGCGAGTTGAAATTCGGAAAGTAACTTACAACACGCTAGCTTCCGACCCGTCACATTACAATACGCAAGCTTTCAACTCGCAAAACTTTTACAAGCTGGAATTTAGAAAGTAACCCACATCTCTCCAACTCATTGCATTCCAACTCGCAAATTTTCAACTCACAAAAATTATGCAGGTTAGAATTTGAAGGTTTTGTGGGTATTTGCGGTTTGTATTTAGTCTGTTCAATATTTTGTCATTTGTGACAAATTTGATTTGTGATTTGTTAAAATATGACATTTTATCCTCGAGATTTTGACCCCAAACCAGTACCACTGGTACATACCCTACAGTACTGGAAGCGAACCTGAATCAATTGCATGATATATGAACGTGTTACCACCAAGCCACTAAAGGGCTGACGGATAATTTATAACAGAGACATTCAACCATTGTGTCACAGCACAGGTATGCCACAAAAAGTCCGCAACACAGTCAGAAATTAGGAGCAGTAAGTTAGGTGTCAATGGTAGCTAGCAAATTTTCATTAAATGCCAAAATGTTTTTCTTGAGTGCAATTAAAAAAAAAACTCACTATGATAAACTCTAATTAAATGTCTTTAAGGAGGTGCCTTTTAATAAGACTTACACCATTTCATATTTTGTCACTGAGCAGCAGAGAAAAGAGAAGAGTCAACCCCCTCCCCCCCCCAAAGTGAAGTTCATGGAAAATGTAGGGACACTTAACAAAAAATTTTATGTTTTATTTAATGTTCAGACACTTTCTACAAAAATTACATTGCATTTCCCATTCAACACCACAACAAGGCTTTTTTGACCCCTCTCCATAAAAAAATTTATTGCATTTTTGAAACAATATCGGTAACTCCAAAATTGAAGCCAAAAAAGCGGAAAACTTTCATGCCTGGATCTTGGTTCCAAATCAATTGGTTGTATTTTTATGACATAAGGGTCATTCTGTGCCGATCAAAAATTTATAGTAAAAATCAGAAATAAGCATAGAGTCAAAGAATGTCCCTGTGTAAACTACCCCTAAATAAGATCTTTATGGGCAGAAAAGACTAAACTGAGATGCTAGTAGAAGGAATGGAGGGTATCACAGTCGGCCGCAAGACGTAAGAATACAGACCATGGGTTCCCCCCTAAACGAGAGCAACAAAGGGTTGTGATCTTGCAACATGCATCAGTAAAAACAAAGGATCGGGCAGTCAAAATTTGCATCACATGAGCAATAACAATTTAGAAAGTGAGGCAATAAAAACAATGACTGGATCTAAAATCTCAGTTATCAAAACAAAATTTATTGGTGCAAAAAAAGAAGCAACGACGGTCAATTTTGAACCCTGGTCAGAAAGCGTACTTGATAATCTATGTTTGAACAGGCACACTTTCATACTGAGGAAGTGACGAGTTAAAAACAGACGGCATTTTTTCTTACAAGACGTAAACAAAGAAAATAATAAAATTATCACCTTTTTAGTTTTCTCACGATTCTTGGAGACCTTTTTGCTGCCTCTTGTTGCAATGCCACCATTGGCCATCATCTGCTCTACCTTCACCTACAAGACAGCTACATTTAAGCTTCGCTTAAGTAAAACGAAAAAATAGGGGGAGGGGTAAGTAAAACCCACTAATAATGCAAGCCCACATTTATCAAGTTCTGTGATTTAGTGAGGAAAATATGGATTTTGTTTGGTATAATTATGTGCAATACATTTTAATCACTTTTCGCAACGAAACTTCTCTGGACATTGAATTGAAAAAAAAAAGAGAGAAAGAAATGATGCCCTTTTAAATGAGACGAACATTATGAGTAAAACGTTTTAAAACTCTCATGCCTTTTAGAATACAGAGATCACAAACACTTTTTAAGGTAATGGATTGTTTGTGGTTTTCCAGCTAAAGGACTACAACGGTCATGCTGCGGTGGAACCTATTGTTTTTCGAGGAATCCAAACCTCTTAATGTCTAGGGAACTAAACCCCAGACTTCTGTGCAATCTTTATGAGATATCTGAGTAAGCGTTCTTTGCACTGTTGGGAGTCAACCCCAGGTTAATGCCACACTAGGTGAATGTATTATCGCACTGTGCCACAGCAGGGCAATTATATTGATGAAACTATGTATTGAAATCAAATAATTATATAAATAAAGACTATATATTTGAAGCACTAAATATTTTAGACATGTTTAATGAACATAGATACAGTAAAACAAAAACGACTATAGACAGGGTATCTACAAAAAATAATAAACACATTTAGTTGACCTTTTCTTCTTCACTATTTTTATATATTCCTTGACCTTCCTTACGATCAATAAAATAGCTGAAAATCCCTAACTATTGCCGAAGTATGACAAAAAATATCTGGAAATCACTAAAAATTTTCAAGATTATCGACAAAAATAGCTGAATATAACTAAATTAGTAAAAAAATGTTAAAATATCATACAAAAATTACAATTCAACGCAAGCGTAAAGTTGGAAAAGACTGGCGTAACCATGGCCTACAACATCGATTTAGTGACCAATTTCTTGACCTTTCCTTGACTTTCATGACCTGGTAGACACCCTGATAGACCTTTTTTTACATCCCAAATAAAGCTTATTGTGGGAATGATTGCCGATTTTACATGATGTGTGTTTTCTTTAAAGTGTTAAAATACTGAGATGGAAGTGATAAAACAATTTGCTCATTAAATTTCAAGTAAATTCAAAGCCAAATATTACCGTATGCATGAACACATGTTAGCTACACAGACTTGATTTTCAAAACTTTTAAATTCCAAAACTGACTTGGCAAATGGGTGAAAATATAGCAGGCATTTTGTTGGTCCCAAACCCATTATACATAGGTTCAACTGTATTTTGCATTTAAAATTTTAATTTTCAATCCATTTATGTATAATTGAGGCAGATTTGAACATGGATTTATTGAATGAATGTTACAGCTAGAGATGTGGGTGGGAAAATTTTGTGATCTTGAAATTTTTAAAAATGGATTTCCATTTTAAAAAAAAATCATTACTTCTCCCTTTCTCTGCGTACATACATAACTAAAAAGTTTAAATGCAAAAACCATATTAGGGACACATTGTCGGTCATTCATAATATAATCAGAATTCTCCCCCTCTCCTGACTACATAAAATGGAATCCTTTGCAAACATCGGCTTTTCTTTTCTCATGCTATTAAACGATATCTTTTATTTTCATTAAATCATTTTAAATTTCATCAAATATTTAAAGTTACCAAATAGTTTCAGTAGATAATTCTTCCCTCTCTCATACCTTTTTTGCTATTCTCCAGAAAGGTTCAATGCCTCTACTACTTTGAAATAATGCTGTATATGAATCTAAAAGTTAATTTTTTACACACAAAAATATTAATAAATAACCCACATATAAATAAAATATAAAAAAAAAATCTATTACAGAAAAAAAAGATTCATCACGTTATGATTTATTTTTTCACTAATAATTTTAGGAATTCACATTTTTTTGGTTTTGAATTTTATTTATTTAGTACAATATGATATTTTTGTATTCATTACACTAACATATTTAAAAGTGACAAATATAAGTAATTGGTATCATCATATCAACCCCACGACTCTTTGACTGAACTGTTATGTAGTAACAATTTAAATTAACAGATTCTAAGAAGTAACAATAATGAATTTAAACAATATTATTATTCCAAAATTTTTTCTGAGCGCTGGTATTTCTTTCTACGAGGATAAATATGGGACTGGAGATCACGGTTTGAGTAGTGGTATAGTGTATAAAAACAAAAGTTATTTAATAAATATTATATTACATGTACACTAGATGTTTAGTAATTGAAAATATTCTGGTAAACCCATAACACTAACATGATTTCATTTTTGTAAACTCATTGTAAATCATTGTAAATTTGGTAAACCCATAACACTAATATGATTTCAATTTTGTGTAGCAAGGTTGTAGAAATGGATCTCACTGAGATTGGAATGCTGGCTTAACACGATCGCCAAAGAACAATATATTTATGGGTAAACAAATTTCCCAACAATAGAACCCAGCTTCATTTTCTAAAACCTTGATCATAAACATTCATAGGCAATAGAATTGTGATGGTAACCCCTCACCACATGGTTCTTGACCTGCAGATGGGTTCACCAGGTCAGTGAACTCATGAAGACAGTAGGGGGGAAAACGTTTGAAAGAGGAAGACATTTTTAAAGGTGTGAATGCTGGCAGCCACGTTTGAAGAAGGATGAAGGCTCGTTTTCTGTTGAATTCGCACCAAGGATTTGTGCGGATGTTGAACATCCCCACGTGTATGTCAAGCTGTGGCTAGCT
>QLNU02015003.1:11549204-11561737 GCA_006491805.2 Dysdera silvatica | reverse complement strand
TAAGTATTACGTAAGCAATATTTTGGCCATTTCAATCCCCTCCCCCCAAAAGCAAAAATTAACATTGACCAACATAGGAAAATAAGCAAAATGGCAACCACCTCAAGGTGCTTATGTAATACTTGAATGTTCCATTATCTGTATCAGCGAATGGTTAGTGGAGGGGGGAGACCACTCACTGTCCATTTGGACAGACTGAGTTATGCCTGAATACTTTAATAACTATTAACCGATATCCAAAAATGACGAAATCGCAATATGCATTCCTGGTTATGGCAACGTTTCAGAAAAATGGCCAATGTTTACCATATTCTTACCGGCGACATTTTCCTGAATCAGTACATGCCTTGTGGGAGGTATACGCCCCTACCTCTACACCAAAACATCTGATAATTATGGCACCACAACCTGTTGCATCCGAAAACCTTGCAATAGCAAAAGTAAGAAAAGAACTTCAGTCCGACTCAAAATATTACGAAGTCATACGATATGACGTCGGAAGAGTAACGACTGCATTTTGAGGATCGGTTGGTTGCATTTTTATGGCACAAGGACAACTGGGGTCATGTCTGCACAAAACGAGAGGTTTGAAAAAAAACACAAAGGTAACGTGTCCTGTACAAAGGTAGTGCTTGCCACCCACCCACTAAAAACTTAAAGTAATCATGGCACTACATTCTTCTGAATAAGGTAAATGTGACAAGACAAGGGTTGGGATGTCTGCATTAGAGCCCAACAGCAACGTTCTCTTATGGTGGATGCTCGCTACGGCCGTTGAGGTCTTGGCGGAATTACCGTAATTTTTGCTATTACTCATTCAAGACGCTACTTTTTCAACATGTTTACAAGCACATTCTGAAGCTAAAATTACGGATAATTTATGTACGAACAACGTAGGTAGCATGTCTTCATTAAGGAATAAATATGTTGAATATAGTAAGGTTGCAATGATATTCTAAGCCAAATTTTTATTAAACGGTTTTAAGAAAATAGATAACACCATTAAAGTGAGTAGGGAGAGAGAGCTAAAACCCCCCCATCTCAACGCTAGTTAGGCAAATGGATAAAACGCCATTTGAATAAAAGAAAATTGAAATGATAATCCAATCCTTATTTATTAAACATTGTTACGAAAATAGATAACACATCATACCATGCTTAAAAGAAATCGTAATTGTACCAGCAATCAAAATCAATGTCCCACACAATGACGGCGCCAAGTTAAAAATAAAAAGAAAATGCAAGTGTATGAACTCCTGCTTCTTGGAAATTTAAAATGTCATGAAGAACAAAAAATATGGAGGTGGTAAATCATCGAGAGGGCGCCACAGTTTCGAGCCCATAAATAAAGCAACCTATACTCCCATATTTAAAAAGTTTTCTCAACCTATAATTTTAAAAACTATTGTGGGAAAGCAAGATAACTGGATTGGTGCGGATACGCATCGCACCGACGACGTCAAAAAGGTGTGTCAAAATTGACTAATACGGGAAAGACGCCTATTGGCTTACTATCTTGCTTCCCCACAATAATTTTAAAACTATAAATTGATGAACGTATTTGAAATATTAATATGAAACAAGACACATTAAAAAAATATTTTTTATTTCTTTTGTTGTAAAATGGAAACACATGAATACTAAATTTCCATACTCAGGATTAAATAGCTATCGTTTTTATACTTATGAAGTCCTGTAAAACGAAGTCCTTCAACCAAAAACATTTAAGTATTGTGTTGTTTGTTCGCTGGTTGTTGAGTTTAAAACTGGACTTTTCATAAGTATTACGAAGTACTTTAATTATTTATTTTTTTTTTAATTTCTTGTAATCCATATAAAAATTACATTTGTACTATTTTTCCTGCACATTATATTTTGTGCATAAGTTTTATCCTGGTAAACTCGATGTTTTGACACTTCTTGTGTATCTTAACCCCGGTATTGGGGCACACGTGCTTTCATAAATAACAGATATGCAAATTGTGGTCAGATATTGTTTTCCGACACAAACAGTACTATGTATATTAAGTTGGCCACGGACGTCTTATTTTAAACGGGATAGTTCTTTGGACGAATGTGTCCCACTGCCTCCAAAGTTTTCTGTGAGATGTACAATTGCCCCGCTTTAACAGCAGTCCATATCGCTAATTAAGCAATAAACTAAAAAGGAAATAACTAATAATTAGTAGAAATGTATTGGAAAAAACTCACCTATGTTTTTGTAAGATAGTCAAAAATGCTTTTGGAAACTGTGAAAACCATCTTTGCACCAGAGCAGATCGTCCTTTGTCGCCAATCGCGCCAACCACATTCTTGGATTACGTCATCATGGTTTTCCCTTTTTGCACGTATTTGCGGTTGCCATGATTTAACACCATTTACAAACTAACATACTTTTATGTTTTCAGACTTTCTTTTATTCTATTAATTCTTTAAAATTACTTACCTATGTATATAAACTCTGAAAAATTCCAGTCAAAATGATGGTCTCCAACATTCTGCATCATGCCTGTACATAACCACAAATGAAAAACAGTTTCTCGATCCCCTTTGCACTCCTTCAAAAACCCTTTCTCCCATCTACATTTATATTTCTTTTTACCAAGCATACGTTCATCTATATAAAACATTTTCTCCATCCCACTCCTCCAAAAACCCATTCACCCATCTTTTTTTTTACTTCCTTTTACCGAACATAACTTTACCTATATAAAACATTTTCTCGAACTCCTCCAAAAGCCCGTTCCTGTCTACCTTTATTGTACTTCCTTTTACCAAACGTACTTTTTCGCAATTTCATTCTGAATCAACTAGTCACCCCCTTCAGTGTAAGGAAGAAAAAATATTTGTCTCCCATTTTTTTTACGCTGCAGCGCAGGAGAAAAGCAAGGTCCACACTCAAAAAGTATGCAGCGATGGACGCTATACCGACGTTTCTATGCTGTGCAATGCAAGGGGTGGAGCTACACTCCAAAAATCACTTCACCTCATTTTAAGAGTATCGTATGAGTTTTGGCGACAAGGTCGTCATCTGCTCTGTTCCCTACAAAACAGCCAATGGGGATTAAGGCGAGAGTATATATTAAAACATCTTTTGGTGAAGTTTATAATTATCCCGGTCGCTATGCTCCTTTCGTCATCAGAATTCATGCTATGCTCTTAAAATTGAATCCAAGAGCTCTAGTGCGTGAATGTCAGTGTACGCAATGCCAGGCATGTTGTATTTTGGAATGTTGCCAAAACAAGCTCTGTGCAATGGTCATTTTTTTTTTCGTATGGAATGGGATTTTTTGCGAATTAGTATTTTTCCTGAATCAGTGAAAGCCTTTCCATTGGGGAGGCTCACACCTCCTCCTATCAAAAAACCATGAGTAAATCACGGAGTAGTGCTCTCCCACAATTTGAAAGCTTGCAATTGTAAAAAAAACTCCCACTTTTATGCATGCAGCGGTAGTTAACATTGATGAAAGGAAAGCAGGACATGTTTACAAAAAAGAGCGAAATCCCAACTGTCATATTTTAACTTTAGCAAACTTTATGCCACAATGTTGGCGATTTTTTTTCAAAACATTTAGAAAAATTTGCAATTGGCAAAATGTCAGTGGATATCATCATCTGAGAACGGTTGGTTACCAGAGAAGGAAGTTAATGCCTTTGGCGACCGGAATAACTGCAACACACGATCCATCTTTTTTTGTATTTCCAATAATGCAAGCTTATCCCATTTAATAGATCATGGGACATATTTTAACTGATTTTTTTTTTTTATAGTTAGGGGAGGTGTGGGGGCTCAGTAATATTTACTATAATTTTTTTCCATCTGGTGGTTATTTCAAAATTCAAGAATAATTAAATTAATCTATATGTGTCAAACTGCTAGGATGCACTTTATTGCCAGTATGGAAACTATTTCCTAAAAATTCTCCTTTTCAATTACATGTCTACCTTATTTACAATTTTTTCCCCCGTTTCACTTTAACTGTCAGACTACCTTCTCATTTGTAGGCTATAAATTAAATTTATTTTATGAATTTTGTTTTTTATTTCGCGTTTTTTGTTGCAGAGAGGTAATATTTTGTAGTAATTCTCTGATTTTAAGTAGAAAATTTTTACATTATTTGAAATCGTTACTGGTAAATTTAGTTTTAATAGGAAAAACCATTTGAATTTTCGTATAAAGTTTTTCAAAGTTTAGAAAAATAAGTGCAACTAATGGAGAATTGTGCGAAGCGCTAGGTGGTCGCCTGTCTTTCCTTATCCTAAAGCTGCCTCTGCTTTTGTAGTTAAATAAACAGCTTAGCTTCAGCAATCGTCCCGATCTGTGCTCCTTATTTTATATGTTCTCATATTGTGTTATTTTCAAGTATCCGAATTTATATAACACAGCTTCCTAGTCGCTATGTCCATTGCTTTTGGGGTAATTTCAATTACCAGTTAGGCTGTGAGTGACTGTATGGTGGTTCGAAAATCACATTCATGTGCTTGTCCCATAATAGTCTTGTGATGTAAAGTATTTAGCCATATAAGTATTTTGTAACACACATTCTGACAGAAATGCAACCACTGCTTATAACAGAATTTAATGTATATACAAAGTGATTATGTATATTTAGTTAAAATGTTTTTATACAGGGTGGTCCTGAACTCCATTGACAAAGTAAGAGGGGTGATAATACACATCAGAACAAACAATATTTGTAATGGAACCTAAGGCTGCACCCCAGTCATAATGTCAGAAAAAAGTAAGTTTGGAAAATGTCCAACATGCAAAAGTATCTATAACTAGTGTATGAGAAGTGCAAGATTCGCCTATGCCCTCGATCAGCTCACCTGATTTGTATGCTGTGCTTTTTATGCAGCAGTTGTAGATAATGTGCTGCACGTTTTTTGAACTTGTTATTTACTGGCGTTATAAGTGGGATGCGGCCCTAAGTTCCATTGCAAATATTGTTTGTCTTGTGTGTTATCACCCATCTTATTTCGTTGGTAGAGTTCAGGACCACCCTGTACGTACAGTAGGACCCATAAGTTATGAGCAATTTAGGTACAAGGGAAATGCTGACTATATCCATTCGCTCGCTTTATCCATTTTGGAATTTAAAATTCTAAATTTTAAAAATAAAGCCTTAACATGTAACACGTATACAATAATACTAAACTTTGGATTTTTCTTGAAATTCAATTAATGTAGCCTTGCTTTGGCGCAGTGTGGTAACGCGTTCGCCTAGTGCGCCGTTAATCCGGGTTCGACTCCCAACAGTGTACAAAGAACGCTTACTCAGAGATCTCATAAAAAGATCGCACTGCTCACTGTAGTCCGGGGTTTGGTTCCCTAGGCCATAAGAGGTTCGGATTCCTCGGAAAACAGTAGGTCCCGGCGCAGCATGACCATTAGCCATAAAACTGCAAACGAACTTATTAACTGGGTATTATATTACTATTCAATTTTTAGATTTTTAGTACATTAAGCTAAAAAAAAACCGCTATAAATGAACTTACTAGTAATCAATTACAAAATAAACCTTATTAAAGTTTTTAAAAAAATTGTCTATTCTTTGCTTTATTTTGTAGCATCTATGGTCATTAAAGCTACTTCGTAAAATATTTAGCACATTGATTACATAGCCATCAGTGAAATCCATTGCTTTAAAAAAATCATAAATTGTGAACTCCTTACTTTGTATTTTCGATGAGATGAGAGTTCTTAGAAATTCTCTGGTTTCAGATGCTGGAAAAATCGTTTCATCATGCTTGTCTCTTAAAAAATCCTCAATCACTTTTTTTTTTACTCCCCACGTTTTGTTGAAAAAAAAAATTGCTATTTTTTACTCATTAAAATAATGGGGTTTATAAAAGTTATGTTCACTAAAAACAATTAAATTGCTTTGTACTTAACTATTAAACCAAGCAAAATTCATATCTTCCTCACTATGTCCAGAAACTTGCTCATTATAAGTGGGCCCTACTGTGTAAAAGCTTCATTTTCAATTCACTATAATACATGTGTTGTCAATTTATATATGTAGATGGCATTCAATCGTCGTTCGTTTAACTTTGATGACACTGAGTTGAGGTCGCTATTTATGGATAAGGAAGAACGAGAGAAAGTACGTGCCACAATTTTATTTCATTTTACTGTTTGATTATATTTTCTTTTATGTCTTTTTCTATTATACTTTGCGTAATTCTTCTTAAAATATTTTGTTTTGTTAAGTTGATAAGTTATTTAGCAATTCTGATTACTAATATGAGTACAATGGAACCTTGATTATCTGTCTTTCGATTTACCCTCTTTCTCGCTTAACCGTCAGAGTCAAGTGCAAGTTAGTGTCGACACTTTCAGACTGTAAGCATCATTACGGCCTTGCCCACCAAGTCGTTTGTGCGCACATTTCTGGGTTAAATTTATTGTCACGCTAGTGCTAACAATTGTTCGAAAACAATGAGTGAAAAGTGTGTTGTGCTTGGTTTATCTAAAAGATTGAAGACCATTAAGCATCTATGAAAGGGAGAAAGTTCAGTCAGCATCGCGCCAATGTATAGCGTAGGCTAAACAACTGTGAATGATATTAAGAGAGATGCCAACAAAATCAATGTTTCCAAATTTACTTCTGAAGGCGACATAACAGCGAGGAAGACAATGAAAAAATCATCACTTGTGCAACTGGACACCTTTTGGTTATCAGTAGTTCATTCAAGCATGTTCTCAAAGTGTTCCTCTTTCAGATTCAAATAAACTTTGTGTGTCATTAGCAAGCTTCACAATGTAATTTTTTTTTTAAATGTATAATTTTAATAAAAATATGCAAAGTGTACTATAAATTTCCTATTCCTCGTTTAACTGTCAATTATCCTCAAGGCTCTGGTCATGTGTCTGATGGGTAATCAAGGTTTTGCTGTATATAAAGTATATAAGTACAAAAAATAAAACCTTTTCCCAAATGCTGGGCCCTGTGGTGGTGCATTAGTAATGTATTCTTTTTATATTCAGTTATCCTGTGTTTGAACTCCGAACTATACCAAAAAAAAAATAAATTGTTTACTAACTGATCACTGTAAGCTGAATGTTTGTCCCTTAGGCTTTAACAGCTTTGAATACTGGGGAAAACTCTAGGTCTCGGTCATAGGCATACACAGTAAGTTCATAAGGGGGGCTCAATGGGGAGAGGTTACAGAGCTACTACATATTCCTATATTACAATATGAAATTCATTGCAATGGAGGGTTACAACTCAATATCCCCTGCCACTACGTGGTACACGGTATGACTCTTACTGTTCTGGTGCCGTAAAATTTTTCTGTAGGCCCTGTGGTGACGCAGTGTGGTAACGTATTCGCCTTGTGTTCTGTTAACTCATGTTCAACTTCAAACAGTGCAAAGGATGCTTACTCAGAAATCTCATAAAGATCACGCTGCTCACTGGAGTTTGGTACCTTAGGTCTTAAGAAGTTCGGATTCCTTGAAAAACTGTAGGTCCCAGAGCAGCATGACCACAGTAAAACCACAAATACAATTTTCCTGTTCGATTGTTTCAATTTTTAAGCTGTAAAAGGAATTAAAATTTTCGAATATTTTATGATGTACGATAATGCATTATTTGAACTAAGCTCAATTCTGATGATTGAAAGAACTTTTAATTGAACATCTGAATTGAAGTAATTGAATGAAATATGTACAAAACTGATTCAGTTGGGTCATTTTCAAAAATTCGGTGCTATATACTGTCCACCTACAAATATTTTTTTCTAGAAGTTATAAAAAAAAATTTGAATGGTTTTCTTTTTTTGCCATAATTATTAACAGACAGTTGCCAATAAAAAAAATAAAAAAATTACAGGACATTATTGAATGAAAAATAATTTTTTAAAGAAATAGGTTGTGGGGAAAACTGAAAAATCACTGTCCAAATCAGAAAACAAAAAAAACTTTGTGGATTTACTTTCTTTAAACCACGATTTCTTCTCAGACATACTTTTTAATTGTTCTACATACTCTAAATTACATACTAAAAAGGTTTTAATAACCAGGTAAAAGAATACAAATTTTCTACTAATTGAATAGCCTTGTCCAGAAGTTTGTCATATCTGTTACCATACATTATTTGCAATTTTTCGAATTATAAAATTAAACTTTTTGAATGGCAACACTTCTTTTCCATTGAAGCAAGCTTTAGAAAGAAATAGAAACAGCCATTTGGCATTTTCTGCTGTTGGATGAAAGATTAAAAACTTTTTTGTGTTAAGTATTTTTATTACATGTCATGTCCGTAATTCTAATTATTTATATAAAATATACTTATTTATTAAATCAACTGGCTAATTTAGTTCATAGGGTGCTTAGTTTAGATCAAAATTAATATTTGCTTTGGTTGAATTATTTAGCCTCATGATATGTCATGTCTGTTACTGTATTTACTAACAGACATAACAAAATTGGTCAACCCACTTCTTTAAAAACATTTTTTCATTTAATGATATCCTGTAATTTATCCTTTCTTTATTGGCAACCGTCTGTTAACAATCGTGGCAAAAAGGAAAATCTTTGAAGTTTTCTTATAACTTCTAGAAAAAAAAATTCTCAGGTGGACAACAGCATATGGCACCAAATTTTGAAAATGACACAGTTATATGATTTATTAAATCATTCACAATTCTTTTGACGAAAAGGTAACTTTCTGTTCTATTATTACAGTTAACTAGAAAGGCCTTTGACTTTCTTAATGATTACATAGGTCTGTGATAAAATTTTTTCATTCAAAGTGAAGGGTTTTTATGTATTTTTGGATGCTGATTTCAGGAAAAATACTCAAATTGTATCATTTACAGTTTCAACACAAACTGAAAATTTGTCTGATTGCTTACCTAAAAATGGCAACCTTTTCAATAGGCTTTTGCATTGTTGTTGTGCACTCGCAAAATGTTTTGGATAGCCCCTGTATATATATATATTTCTTTCTAATGAATTGCACGATATAGCCTATTTTTACTTTTTTGGCAATGGAACCACTACACCCCCTGCTGTTGATTGACTTCGATTTGCAAATTTTAATTTCACATAGATTTTTATTTACCAACTACCTTTTGACGTTAATTTTAATTTTCCAAACCTCCAGCGTTTGCCATTTATGTTCTCTTGAGCTTTGGAGGTTACTTGGAGAATACACCACTGATATATATATATATCTGTGTGTGTTTAGAGAAAGACTTCTAGGTCCAATTTGGAAAAAGACACTTAAGTTCTCAAAAGACTTGTGATAGATACTAATAATTATTTTTTTCATCTTTTTTTTTTTTTAATGCTGTTTTATAGGTGCTTAAAGCCATGAAAGAACGAGAAGCTAAGAAAAGTAATGAAGATAGCAAGGATAAGGGTGCTACTGATTGTGAAAATGAAATGAAGGTAAAGGTAACTCCTAAAGTTTTCTAATCTTCGAAAATGTATTGTTTTTCTAATTTCTCAGCAGGTTGTGTTCAGAGTTTTTGTTCAGGAAATGATGGATGTCTTACGTATGTGTTATACATGTTTCAGTGGTCAATATTTCATTTGGAATTTTTTGAGTGGGTTTATATGGCATTAAAGCACAGTTGGGGGAGGAGGAGTTCCATCTCAAAAGCCAACGTGATTTATGTTGGACAAAATAATGGCGTTTTGGTTTATATAGTGTTATCACAATGAACTTGATTTATAGCCACCCCCCCGTAAATGTAAATCGTATTTTTAATCGCCATTTCTCAATATTTAGTCGCCCTGGGGTCGGTGGCGACCATGAATTTTAACCTTTAATCCTTAGGATCGGGTTCCTCCGATAACTGTTGGCTTCGGTGCAACATGACCTTTGCTATCTTTGTGCCTCAAAAAAGAACAAAAAAAGACACCGAATGTCTACGACCGTGTGCTGAATATGTGAATCTGCCTTGAAAAGTGTGTTGGCCAGCATCGTTTATATGCATTATACTACTAGTTGAATGATGGTCAACATTTTTTTTGAAAATCGATTGAATTTCGCTTTTTCATTATTTTATACTTTTGTAGAAAAGTTCAGAAGATGCAAATGTCAATGGAAAGAGTACAAGTGACAAGGAGGGGGATCAAGACTCGTCGGGCGAACATGAAGCCGAACCTAGAATTGAGGTAAGTTTTAGTTTTAGAAAAAATTTCATTTTTTTTAAACAGACTTTTGTATGGCTTTCTGTAGAGGTCAGTATTGTATGTGTTTTCATGCATCACAAATTACATTGGCCCTGTGGTGGCACAGTATGGTAATATGTTTGCTTAGTGCACCGTTAACTCGGATTCAACTTCCAATGGTGCAAAGAACGTTTACTCAGGGATCTCCTAAAGATTGCACTACTCGTTGTAGTCTGGGGGTTGGTTCCCTAGGCCTTGCAAGGTTCGGATTTCTCTGAAAATTGTAGGTCCAGATGTTCAGATTCTTCGTAAAACAGTAGGTCCTGGCTCAGTGTGATCACTGTAGTCCTTGAGCCATAAAACCACAAACAAACAAATTGCATTCGCAAACGTTGATATCTTAATGTAATTATTGAGGCTACCCAATAAAATGATTAAAATTGTCACATTTTTCTTTTATATATGAGTAAAATATAAATTTTATGAACTGTATTTGCTATAAAAATGTTGTTCCATAGAAGATATTCTGTTATTCGCTTCTTTCCTTGATTGCATGTACGTTAAGACATAACATGATTTCGCACATCTTTAAGATGGAACCAGCTAAATTATGGAGTCAACGTTAAACTTAAAGCAATAAGATATGGTATAATAACTTAACTTTATCCCATAAGTTAAACCAAGATATGTGTTGACCCCAAAGCCTGTTCCAGTCATTTTTTTTACAATTGTGGTATGAGGTTGTAAAGTATTTTCTGTCATATAACTCAGCCATATATGACATGCATCAGCTATGTGCTGTTGTTTAACTTAACTTGCATTTACTGGATTGGATATGATATTGAAATTATCATAAATGAAATCGCAAGAGATAACTGATAGTTAATATGTCTCTGTTTCAGTTAAGGGAATTATTATTATCAAGTGTAAATAATTACATCTTCTGATGATTATTCCAGTGGGCTGTTGGTGATTATTGCCGTGCCATGTACTCTGAAGATCTGATGTTTTACGAAGCTATAATCACAAAGATTGTTGATGAGGACACCTTCATGATCAAATTTCTTGGCTACGACACCGAAGAACTTGAGAAAAGAGAATATATGCTTCAGTCCAAGGGACGGGTACCTCAACAAATGCAGCAGATTGACGCTGCAAGCAAAGTGAGAATTTGTTTCTGTGTGTTTGTATGTGGAATGTAGTTTAACCTATGTACAAGAAGAAAATGCGATTTGTGTGATTTTTATTTGACCATGTGTTCTTTGTTTAATAATGTTAATATCACTAATAGCTGACCAGGACTTGGCCAAGCTGACCTTTAGGTCTTTTGTAATGACCACCTTCAAGTATTTTTTTATCACTAAGCTGAACACAGCTCTCTGTCGGCTTAATTCTGTGTAAACATGCAAAACTGTGTATATGTTCTCACTTCGTTTGATGCAGCATGACCCTTGATATCTCTGTGCCATAAAAATACAATCATGCGGAAACATGCCATGGTTCATAGGTTGTGTTAGGTGTAGTTCCAAAGAACCCTTTGAACACTTCACACATAATGCAGACAAACTTTACAAAAAACAAAAAAAAAGGTTGTATTTGCATTATTTTAATTTGATATTTTTTGAAGTAACGCATATAGAGAATGTAGTCTTCATTGTAAGTGCATTCTCCATGTGTGTTACTGTCAGAAATGCAATATGTATTGCAAATTGCGTTTTTCATATGTGTTACTGTCAGAAATGCAATATGTATTGCAAATTGCGTTTTTCATATGTGTTACTGTAAAAATACATTCCATGGGCCCCGTAGGTGCTGCAGCTAATGTGCTTACCGAGAGTGCCCTTAATACAGATTCAACTTCCAACACTGCCAAAATGAAATGCTTACTGTGGAACTGCTCACTGTAGTCTGAGGATTGGTTCTCTAGGCCAGAGTTGGGGTCGTGACCCCAGAGGATTTTTGTGAGTCGCTAAATTCAATGAAATTTATTTGGCAATAAAAAATATAAGGCTTTTCTTCAACAAGTATATTATTATTTATAAAAATGGAACTACAGTAAAACCCGGCTTAATTGGGACCGAGGGTAAGCTGGTTAAGAGAGAATCCTGTTAAATGGGAGTGATTTAAAAAATTTTAAATCCATGGCATTTCTCTTATAGCTTTGTTATAAATTCTGTTATAAGGAAAACTGTGCATTATAAATGTATTTAAACAAGTTAAAACAAAAATAATTACTGTACGTACTATACTATTATTAAAAATTACCTATATTTAATAGACTACATCAAAAAAATGAAAAATACGTACTGCACTAATGTACATACAATTGCATTACTATTCTTTAAAGAAATCAGTTGTTTAGCCAACTTGCACTGGAAATTCTTGTTATCCTTCAATTTTTTTT
>QLNU02015003.1:11523479-11549104 GCA_006491805.2 Dysdera silvatica | reverse complement strand
ACCAATGCCTGTCAGTTTAGAAGTATCTGGAAATATCAATCCCTTCTTCTAGCCCTTTTACTTAATAACAACAAAGAGATTATTCTACGGTGGATTCCTAGTCACTGCAGGACAGATGAAAATAGCAAAGCTGATTCCCTGGCCTAAAGAGAAACAGTGATACTTCAAGCTATGAAGCCCCATTCAATACGATCAAATCAATAGTGAAAACAAGTTTCAGTGGCTACCTTTATGGTCCACTTTTTGGGACAATTTATGCCACGGCCGCATAATATCTTTTATATTCCTGAATGGTCAAGAAACTGGACAGTCGCAGAATTCTGTCTTGCCACATTTCATGACTATCTAACGGAGCACCTACATCACATTGACATTTTTTCCAGTCCTTTTTTGCTCTGCGATCTTCATGAAGAAATGGACATAGCCCACCCACTCCACTGTCTCTTGCTCACTTCAGTTCCAATGCGGGAGTGGTACTGGGAAGCAAGGAACTGAATGGGTACTATAGAGATTTCCTTTAGCCGCCTCCGGTTGACTTCAGATGTCTTCTTCCTCTATTGCAAAGAAAAAAGTTTTGATAGCTATCTGTATGTAATGAATCTTTGACTGGGAAGCCCTACGTTGATGTACAGGCAACATGTTTTTCTATCATGTCATTAGCCCAATTTTGATTACAATGCTATCGCAGAATGTACACCATATTTTTCTATCCACCATAGTCCGGAATTTGGCCTTCTTAGATTCCTTGGAAAGCGGTAGATCTTAGCATAGTGTAACTTTAGGTTTGTGCCATAAAAGACAAACTTAACTTTGAGGGTGACAGATCTTTTAATGTGATTTATGTTCAGTGGAGTGTATGTCTAGTCTCCTTCAAATATATTAGCATATACCCCTTTGCTCTCAGATACGCAGTGGTTAAAACCCATAGACTCACCATTATCACCGATGGTGAAAGTGTTCTGGTAGATTTCGATGCGGTATGACCTTTGCTATCCTTGTACCATAAAGCGCAAACAAATAAAGTTCTAGTAGATTCCTACTGTCCTGTAATTTCAAGTTCGATTCCCCTCTTCAATGATTTCTTTTGTATTGAATTTAATAAATATCCTATGTTAAAGCTACTTTGTGGAACATATCAGTGCATTTAAATTTATGGACATACGACTGTTTCAAAAATGTATTATAGAATTTGAGGTCATATTGCATTATAGGCCCTGTCTCAAATGACGTACTTTTTAATATTAATTGTAAGGGTGAATCCAGGGTGAGGATGGTCCCCCTCCCCCCCACCGAGAACAACAAATTTACACTTATTACAGATCTCTACATTGGTTATCGATCTTTGTACCCCCAAAAATATTTTCTGCATCTGCACTTGGTTGATTCTGAAACGACTCGAATGAGGCATTCAGTCACAGGTATGGCTTGACCCTCGCCTTATAAAAATCAACCAACATTCAACTGCTTTCGAGCCCACTGAGTTTATATGTCGTCATATTAACGTCCAGAGGTCATGCCAAGCCATTCATCCTATTTCAGATGCCCTGTTATGTAGTAGTAGAATACAGAACTGTAAAGGTTCTTGGGATTTCCATCAGCAATCAATCTTGTTTAATGATTACAGATTTATCAAGGTACAGAACTCACATTAAAACACAATCTCTTGCAGTCTAAGAACACAAGCCCCTTAAAAATGTCACATTTGATTATGTTGCTAAAATCCTGAAAATTCACTAGGATGTTAAATATTGTGTCCTAAAGCTAAAACCGTAAACTAATAGTGCTAGTGAGATCACACTAACGTGGCCGAGAGACAATACATTCATCTAATGTGCCGTTAGCCTAAGTTTGATTCCAGTAATGTCGTAGGACATATTTCTTTTCTGCCCACTACAGTCTGAGATTTGGTTTCCTGGACAACAGAAGTTTAGATTTCACAGAAAACTGTAGGCGTCACATGAATTTAACTGTTCTTGTGGTGTAAGATATAAATGATAAATAAACTAATCAGATCCGTATAACTTACATTCCATTTGACGAAGACATGTGTGAAAAAATTGTTTCTGTTTTATGATATAAGGATAGGTAAGATCATGGTGTGCCAAAACGTAGAGTTACCATGCAACCTGGAATTGTCAGGGAATTTAAAATCATCCCAAAGGTCAGGGGAAAATGAGACTTTTGGTCAAACCTTGCCATGCAGTCGCACAGTGTAGTTACATATTCACCTAGTATGTCGTTAACCCGGGTTTGAGTCTCAACAGTGCAGTCCTACTCAGAGATCTCATAAAAAGATCGCACTGCTCACTGTAGTCCGGGGTTTGGTTCCCTAGGCCATAAGAGGTTCGGATTCCTCGGAAAACAGTAGGTCCCGGCGCAGCATGACCATTGTAGTCTTTGAGCCGTAAAACCAAAAAACAAATAAGACTTTGGTCGAATCTGGAAAAGAAAGGGAAAACTTCCTTAACTTTTGTTTTGAATAACTAAATCTTCACAAACGTGAAGCCATTTTCTATGCAATCAAAGTTTAGTTGAAAATTACTTGTAATTGGTTAGGAAATTTTGCTGGCAAAGTTAAGGAAAAACTTGAAAAGGTGGGGAATTTTTTCCCCCTCCAATATGAGTGGAAACCCTGTTTTAGGAAAAGTCTGAACCTTTATTGCCAAGAAATCCAACTCGGAAATTTTTTACTTGGTAGACAGGCACGATATCGGCTTGTTACCACAAGGCATATGTTGAAAAACAAAATCGACAGGAAAAATGATAAATTCTTGCCTTGTATTTGGTTCAAGGCTCCGCCAAAAGCAGGATCACAAAAACAGATGTGATTTCATCTTTTCAGATTATACATGTGGAACCAAGAATTTGTAAATAGTTTGATTTTTATATTTTTAGGTTCTGTCTTCTGTTGGAGAAGATAGTGATGAAGATAACTATGAAGACATTGTAAGCATGTATGAATCGGGGAGCGAATCGGAGAGTGGTGCAACTGTTTCCGAGAAGCAAGGGCATGGGAAGCATTCCTCAAAGCGAAGTACTCACTACTTGCCTTGTGCTGGATGCAACATTTCCATCAGGTCAGCTAGAGATCAGGCTTCATCAAACAGACATGGCTTGAATCCCTGTTGTTCCACTTGGGAACCTCAAAGTGAACGTGTAAGTATATATAAATTCCCATAAATGAAATGGCAATTTTTACAAGGAAGAAATGTTTCTCCAGTTTAAAAAAAAAAAAGTTGTGTTTATATGCAAATAAACTTTATTAATTTCATAACAATAATAAAAGATGGCGCAAATAGTTGCTAAAGTGAGTATGTGAACACTGTAGGAGAAACCGTTCTGACTATGAAATCTAAAATACAGTGTTACCAGTTCCAAAAATTGAAATGATATAAAAAAAGTGTTTGCTGCATTAATTTATAACTAATTAGTAAGGTTGTATAATTCCCTGACTTCGGTGATAACAGTTTGTTCTCATGGTATACTGTGTTCTACGAAGCGCTCCTTGTAGATATCTAGTCCCTTTTCAGTAGGGGATATACCAATGCGAGTGCCTGCCTTCGAGCATCGGTCCTGTGGTAGCACACTAGTAATGTGTTTACTAGTGTGCTGTTAATCCGGGTTTGACTCCCCATGGTGAGTGGGGAGGGACTTCTTACAAGCCAATTGTTCACTGTAATCCAGGGGTTGGTTCCCTGCGTCTTAAGAGGTTTGGAGTCCTTGTGGAAAATGTAGTTCTACTGTATCCTACAGTGCTAATATGTGGCATTGACCTGGGTTCGATTCCTAATAGTGTCATTGAAGACGTGGCTTTTTCTGCTCACTGTAGTTCAAGATTTGGTTCCTTTGGCAACAAATGTGCAGATTTCTTGGAAAACTGTAGATTCTAGGGCAGTGGTCCCCAACCTGGAGATTGCGGATTGGTTTCTTGGGGGTCACCACAGTTGTTTTTAGTTGCAATTATTTTTATAAGGAATTTCGAACCAAATGTTTACAATGCTTTTATATTTCAATATCTTGACATTGCAGTAATCTACTAATGGTTGTTAACTTTATATTTATAATGTATATTAATATAATATACTATGGTTTTTTATATTTAATGTGTTTTCTTTACTCTGTTAAAAATGCTTTTATTATGCAAATATGGTGGATAGGCGATTGTTTGCCGATTATTTGGTTACTATTAATGGGGATCACAAATTACTTGGTTACAATAAAAGGGGGTCACGACTTGAAGAAAGTTGGGAAACACTGTTCTAACGGAACATTCATTCGAACATTCTAACGGGTTCGCTGTCTTTGGCCATAAAAACACAAATCTTCAAGCGTCTTCTATTGAAAATGTATTAGGTTCTATGAACTGTTCCCATGATAAACAGAAAATACAATCTTCCACCTGGAGCATTAAATGAATATGTAAATACTTACGCAAATTCCCATAAAACAATTGGCAACTTCATTGAATGTTGTGGTTTACAAGCCACATTAACACAAAAGCAATAACAAAGGTTTTAAGTGTGTGTATAACTAAATATTAATAATTAAGTACAGTTTGAATAGTAAAAATTCAACCTTCGGTGTTTTACTATAGCGTATTAGAGGTCCATGTGCATCTATTATGCCACCATCTACCTACCGTTGTAGTAATGACGAAGATCAGGCTCTCGACATGCTCTTAATGTCTTGGTATATGGCAGGTTATTATGCTGGAACCGATCAGGTACTTTGCTTTCATATAAAAGTATAATTGTTCAAACAATAGCATTTTTTAGTATAAGCTGTATGATTTTATATTACTTATTTCATATCCTTGTAAATCATGTATTGTTATTAGAAATATCCACAGCAAAGCTTGGATTTTACACATTATGCTATAAATTTAGTTTGCTTATTTATTTTTTTAATATAACTTGTGTGTCATGATATAGAATTGAAGTGTCACTGAATTTCTATGGATTAAAATTTAAAAAATCGCTATGCATTATTTTGTATGTTCCTAAAAATTGCTTTAAATATTACTATAAATTTATATATTAAGATTTTTTCTGATTGTGTATCTTGTTACTCAAATGTTCAAGCTCTAATGAAAGAATTGGTATGAACAGTAGAAATTTTACTTCAGATTAAATAATAAAACATTATTGTTAAAGGTTGATTGCAAACGTGACTGCGGTTACAATCATAATAACTCAGTGTCTGAATAGTAACAAGCCCCATACACACTAGAGATTAGGCAGGCTCATTAGACGGATGCAACTGAAACTGACATTTCTATATCGAAATTCTCCAAAGAACGCAAATATGTGATTTGTTTTTGAGGAATTATAGAAATATGTGTATGAAAATTCGAAGGAAATTAAAGTGTAGTTTAGCTCACTTTTTTTTTTGTTAATTTAAATCGTTCGTCAAGGCATTACGGTTACATTTGAAGCTTTGGGCCTCGAAAAATGAAGCCAAACTCTAATGTGCACACAGATTTACGCCAGACCTCTAATGTACGCACAGGAGTTTTGAGTTGTAAAAAGAGTTAAAAACAATTTCAGATGTTAAAATTAAAAAATACTTCATTTTTTTTGTTTTATCTGTATGAAACAGCTTGAATTTCAATTTTGACAGCTGAAATTACACCTTTGTAACATTGCATGTAAGTTATTACAACTTGATGAGTATAAAGTTTCAGCATTAGGTTAAATAACGACTGTTTTTTCAACACTGGTGTGAGGTTTAAGAACACAATGCTTCGGTAGTTGGCTGCTCCCCATTGCCAAAAACAGAATGACTCAAAAAAGAAAGCAGTTGACCTCCGTAATCATACACCACTGTCAAATTAACAGTTGTTTAACCTTTAGCTTATGGGGCTAGAAAACAGAAATTTGTTGTTCTGTATGGGGAAATATCACTTCTTACCTTTCCCCCCCCCCCATACAAATCAACTTTGTCACCTGAAAACATCACCACATGGAGACAGGAGGGAGGTGTAACTGTGCTAAATAAACGCCAAATAATTTTAGTAGGCATGTATTGTACGTTAGTGAAGGATAAGAAACCTACTAATAATCTAATAGCAAGTTAGCTTTCATGCAAAGAGGTGAAGAGGGGGGGTGGGGGGAGATGCTATTTGTACAATGGGCCTTTATTTCGTCACCACTCACGATCAAACTATTTGCACTGTTCAAACCATTGACTTGGGAAGAGCACGAAAGGGGGGGGGGAAATCACTGGTATAGGGCTTATCCCAGCCCCGTTCTTTTGAGGGTAAATCTGTTGGGATATACCCTGTCCCACCCACAAGCTAAAAGTTAGTCTATAAATAGTTGCAACTAAATAAATCATGGGTATGTAGTTACACACATGTGTATATATGAGTGATTGTGCAATAAAGGGTGTTGAACTGGTTTTGAATCCTAGTAAATTTAATTGTATGTGTACAGTTGAACTTACACAAGTGTGTAAAATATTGAGCCTAAAAAAAAATGCTAATCTTTTCGATGTTGTCTAAACCCACTTAACTGCATATGCATGTCTACACAAACTGTATAAATATACATATTTTTTAAGTCAAACTTTTGTTTTACTATAGAATTTCAACCTCATAAATGTTTAAGAATTCAATATTGGTAATACCCGCAATTTATTTTTTCTAAAATTGTTTTCCATTTATAACTTCACAAAGTCTTGTTACATTCTGATGATGACCCGTCCGTGAAGGGTCGAAAGCGCTTATTGATGTATTAAAACTTATCGCAAATTCAACGTTGTATTTAGTCAAATAATGTTTAAGAAACCAAATTCCCGCTGTGTATTCATACCCCAGAACTAAAACCTGCCTACCTGTATCAGAAACTCGCATGGTATTACGTCTTTAAAGAGGTTGATAAGAAATCGGAAATTTTAAATTCAGTAAAATCATACATTAAATACTGTACATGATTTATAAATAAGAGTATGTAGTGGAAAGATACGCTATACTTAGTATTTTAAAGAAGTACACAAACTGTTCAACAGTACAAAATTTCATTGCCGCATGATGTGCATATGTGTAGTTTCAACTACACATATGCACAGTTTCAACTACACATGGTTCAGAAGTTGCATATCACAGGTCCTGTCTTGAATAAATTATAAATATAAAATACATTCTTTTGGGACACAAAACTTAAATATTTTTATGTGCCCGAAGGAAGAGGGGAGGTAATTCCGGTGAAAAAATTGTTTTTACTAATGAATGTGCGTTCATGGTAGGATTCTGACTTAAAGGTTTATTAAGAGCTTCGTTGTAAGATACTATTACTCTTCTCAGAGATAACACAATTGCCACACAGTAGTCAACACAGAAAAGCCCCCGGGGCAAGTTTTTTGTGGGGAATAATTTATGTTATAATTCCGACACCCACGTTTTTTTAGCTCAAGTTGGAGCTTTTTGTTATAGAAGGGAAAAAAATGGAGACCCTAGTTTGAATCTAGGTTGGGGACGATGCCTCTTTTTCTACAACAGAAAGCTCTAGTTTGAAGTGAAAAACGTGGGTGTCGGAATTATCACATAGGAGTTTTGTTTTAGGTTTTGTGACCCTGTGATTGCATAGTAATGATGTACTCGCCTAACAAGTTATGAACCCGGGGTTGATTCCAATGGTATGTTATAAAGCAGGCCGTTTTTTTCCTACCCACTTTAGTATGTACCGTATAGGGTTCAGGTCTCCAGACACAGTAGAAATTTTAGATTTCTCGTAAAACCAAAGGTCTAAGTACAACATGACTTTAACTACACTTATGCCATAAAATGCTAACTTTTTTTATGATATGAAGAAATTATATAAAATATGTAAACAATTACGTAAATGAAGTTCTGTTTCTTTATAGGGACGCCTTTCTAGGCGTAGGCGAACGTGCTGTTCATGTGGCCACTGAACTTACCATGAAAAGATTTCATGCATTCTGTAAATGTGCATTATTGTAAACCATTCGATTGTTTTTGTCAGTTGTATATTTTCAAAATATATTGAATAAAGTTTTTCTAAAAACAACCCCTCCCTGTCCTGAACAGTGTTGCCAGATCTGAAGATTAAAAAGTAGCAAACTGTGCTCCAAAAGTAGCGGATTTGAACTATTTGTAGCCCAAACATAAAAATGAATTATTTTGCAACTAGTGGTAGTTCAAATAGCAGCCTAGAAAAAGGATGGGGGGGCCCCGACATGCGACATTTCAAGTGCCCTCACATACACTCTGATTTTTGGGCAAGGGGGGAGGATTGGGAACTCTCTGAATACGGAATATCGAAGTCATATCTCCAATACAGCCTAGAAAAAGGATAGGGCTTTGGGCCGTCCCTGATATGTCTAGAGATTTTTTTTAACACTAGGATTTGGCATTTTTGAAACAGCCACAAAACATCGTTTGTTTTTCTTTTTTCACTCATTGAGCATTTTCAATGTTTGAGCCTGACAGATGGTGATGATCTCTGATTCATTCTATTCCTGTTTGCTAATAGATCCTTAATTTTTTTCATTTCTGGTCCTTAAATTCGATCAAGGAAATGTGTATGAACCCTGATTAATTTGATAAAGCATCTGCCATAACTGCATCAATACCATCGTTCGATGGAAATTAACTAGAATTAATGGTACAGGAAAGGGCACTCCTGCCTCCTATTGGATATCAAAGCACATTTCTATAGTCCACATCAGATAATCTTAAAGCCACTTGTGCCCCCCCCCCTGAATTTGTGCTACTCTATTTATGTTATAGAGCGAGATTAATGTATTGTGCATTTTGCTATTACTTTAGACATTTTCATACAATCAGCACATATTGATGTGCATACAAGTTTATAATTAGGGAAGAGAATATTTCCTCGTGAATGGGTCATGATTATATGCTTTTGTTGCATGAAATGATTATCTTGCAACACATCTTTGTTTAGCAACATTTTACTCAAAAATAAGAATTTTGAAATCACAAATCATTCATGTTTTTGACACATAAATTATTTGCTTTGTTGTCGCCACCAACAGCTACAATATGTGGTGCATCGGGACATACTTGCAGAGCAAATATCGAACCAATTTCTAGTTTTTGATCTGAAACAAGTGCAGACTTTTCATCCATGTTCCAAACTTTAAGAGACTGATCAGCACCAGCTGTTATCAGAATATTTGATGTTTTATGAGTTACGGTGAGACCTGTTACAGCACCTCCGTGAGCTTTAAAGCCATTGATATCCCTCTTTCTACAGTCAATGACATAAACAAAGCCCAAATCCGTAGAACAAACGAAGTAATATGGATCAAAGTGATTCCACAATACTTTCTCTACTTCTCCATTAATTCTCCAAGTCATGGTAGGGTTTTCAGGCATTTTGCAATTGAAGAGACATACAGTTCCATCGGTCGATCCAGACAGAAGAAAGTGTGGTTCGCTGGAATGCCACTGTATTGACTGAACTGTAGCAGAGTGATAATTAATTTTGTGTAAAAGACTCTGATTAAAGATATCCCATATACATATGTAATGATCTGTGGAACCACTTGCTAAAACATTTCTTAACACTTTATTCCAAGAAATGCTGAGTACGCTATCAATGTTACCTGCGGAAGAATGGTTTCCTTTTTTTGAAGATTTTTTAGATCCACTTTCACTCTTTCCCAAAATGTAATCAGGATACAAAGCATTTACAACATCTAAATTCCATATGCTGATTTCGGAATTCAGGCTTCCAACAGCCACAAAATTGCCGGAGGAACCATCTTTCGGATTGCAACCTATCCATTCCACACTTAATGGAAGCTGTGGTAAAAGGATATCGTGATGAACATATAGATCATCATCACCTTCATTATATACGTATATTGCTAATAAGCCACTATCCTCCTCTGCTTGCCCGACAATAAGAAGATTATCATCATCCTGAATTTCAAAACAGTTCTTTTCATAATCATCAAATTCATCACCTTGAGCATCAAGGTAAGGATCATTGGCGTCGTTGGCACTAACCTCCTGATATGCACTTTCAGCATCAATATTAATATCGCCTTCCTCATCATACTCATCTAAATTGTACTTGGCCATAACCTCATCCTCATCATTTTCAGCATTGTTTTCAGTACTTTCGGTTTCAGAATCATTAACAGTTCTTGACTTCATCGAAAGGTCTACAAAGTCTTTGAAATCCTTTGCATTGAATTCAACTTTGTCAGGAATGTGTTTTGCTTGCCCTCGTGAAACCCAAGTAAGGCAAGTTACGGCACTCATTTTGCTTTTCAATGTTCTAAGAAAGGAAGAAAATGTATTATTTACTCAAAACACTACACATATTATAAAACTATAAACAATCATAATGCAATTTTTATAATAAATTTAGTCTCACTCAGACATGCCCTCCCCCACTTCAAAGTTTTGCCTTTTGTTTCTTTTAGAACAGTAGTTCCGATAGTATAGGAAAGGGAGGGGTTCAGTGAGCTCCAATACCCTAGTGGATATCGAAACACATTTTCTCTAAGGCCACATTAAATAATATTCATTAAAACCACTTGAGTTCCCCCATGAGTTTTGAACTGCGATGCTACTGATTGAGAGATTTCAATATCATTGAAAAATTTGAATAAATTAAAACAGAACAATTTTAAATACATTTGAATATACTGACATCAAAAACATTTTACATACTTTTTTTTAAATATGTCAGTATTTTCTTAAAATACAACATACATGCTTGGGGGAGGGGGGTCAAAATTAGACTGGTGAAAGGGAGTGCTAAGGGGTTTTAGTAGGTGTAATGCTTAACTTGCCCGTGCTACAGCAGCCCATGCATGCCGTTGAGAGTTTAAAAAGGTGCATGGATAGTAAGCGTTTGGTTTTACTTCGTCTGTCATATGTCTGTCATGTGTAATATTTCAGGTTTTAACTCATCAATAAAAGAGGCTTTGTATCCTGTAATACCCCCTCTATATATATATATGGCAGCATGTATATGTTAGTGGCATGGCGTCTATTACCTTAGCTATCCCCCCCTCCCACACACACGAAATACTACTTTGCAAAAATTTAAGTTTTATTTCCAATTATAAAACTAGGCCTTTTAATAATTAAAATATAAAAAATGTACTAAAGTGAAATTGAGGATTCGAATTTTAATACTTCGTCTTTGAATACATTATTTGTACATGAACGTCACTCTTTTCTTTTGTGTGAATTTAAGCATTACATTTTCATAAAAAATTCTTCGGAGTACTTTTCCATATTTAAAAGAATATTTTTCTCGATTGACAAAAGAGCCAATTGTTCAAGCATAATTGATATCCATATCCATGTTGGAAAATTGCTTTTTTAATAGTTCATTATTGATGACACCCATTTTCACTAAATCACACAATACATATATCATTTAGTTGAATTGACTACCGCTACACACATCATACTATTTCAAAAACTACCCGAACAGCAGAATGCATACTTTTATGAGCAAAAGCACAGAAACTCTTCGTTTGGGCTTTTGCCATTTCCTGAAGCTTCGTCGGCATGTGTGTAACCGCCTTTATTTTTCCCATCCAAACTCCCCCTAAAGAATAGGAACACCTAACAACCGTTGCAAAATGGGTGGTTCGGATTGTATGGGGAGAATTTCATTTTATTATCCCTTATCTATACCGGTCATTAATCAGTCTATTCATCTATACAGGTGTATTCCTACTCGAATAAAATTAGCATTTTCACTGTTGCATTGGGATTGAAGTAAAGCTGGAAAAAAATTCTTGTTGGAGTGTTCTGGAAAATGTTTCATGTTATTTGGGAAAAGACATGTCCAAGACGAGAACTAAAGCACACAACGTTATCGAAAAGAAACCATGGCCTACAAATGAAGCAGCTAAAGCTGAAAGTGTTATTGAATGCTTTAGAATTGTCATGAGGGATAACATCATTGAGATCATAACTAAATCAACGAATATCTACATAGATAAGATGAAAACGCATTATGAAAGTGAGAGAGATGTGAAAATAACAGAATAACTATTGAAATAAGGGCCTTATTTGAAATGCTATACCTCCTTGGAGTATGCAAATCTGGGAGACAAAACATAACAGACCTGGAAAGAAGATGGTACTGAAATCGATGCCATATATTGTACTATGTCCTACAATCGATTTTGATTTCTCTTACGTTGCTTACGATTTGATGATATAAATACTTGCAAAGAACGAAGACGAACCGACAAATTGGCACCAATAAGAGAAATTTTTTAGACTGTTCGTAGAAAATTGTCATAAGTCAGTTTTGCCAAGACCAAATTTAACAATTGACGAACAACTTGTCGCATTTAGAGGACGATGCCCTTTCAGATGATAGATTCCATCAAAACCCGCGAAATATGGCACAAAAGTATTTGCTCTGGTTGATTGTGAAAGCATGTACACTTTGAATATTGAGATATATGCGGGTACACAACCGGATGGTCCTTTTCAATGTTCAAACTCTCCTGCGGAGGTGGTCAACACACAAAGCCTGCTTAGGAAAAATTATTGGGCCTAAAAAACGTCTAAAATTCAATAATCCATCATAGCAGCTGTCACTAAGGCCATTAGCAACTGTTTTGGTGGTTTTGAAAAGTGGCGCCAAGTGGTGGATCTAGTCTGGATTTTCCCCAATATTTCTAATTTAGTACTTTTTCAACATTAGCACGTCCAAGGAACTAGTGTATATTATATACATCTAAAGTTCTATCAAACCGAATCTGTATATTCTATAAATCTGTATATTTTATATATGATATTTATTTCAGACATTAACTACTTTGGAAATAATTTGCACTTATAGCCATAATAGATTTATTATTATTTATATGCTTGGGCTCCAGTTCGGGACCATGCTTAATGTGTTAGTGGCCCTGGCCAAAGAAGATTTTAGCGGCTCTTAAAAGTATTTTTAATGATGAAAATATTGACCAGGGTTTAGCATTACAAAATAAAGTCCTTCACTGGTCTGAACGCTGTAGGTAAAAATAAAAAGAAGATAATGAAGTTAAATTGAAAATAGGGGATAAAAATTAATTAAATAAAATACGAATCATTGTAATTTATTATTACTCCAATTATTATAATTATAACGAATTAATGAAAAACTAAATGAACAACGCCCTTTTTTTTTTATACTATTAGAACTTACAAAATCATTTTTCAAGTCTTTTGTGTCAGAAAGAAAGATGCTTGTTTGTTTGGCTTTTTTATGGCGCAAGAGCATCTGGGCTATACTGCAGAAAGCAAGAGTTCTGCAGTGGCCATATGCATATGCAGAAAGTGTTCATAAGGGGGTTATAGGCTCAATGGGTTACAATCCCATGAACAACTCCCCTATGTACACCAATGCATATGGCCACCACAACAAACATGCATAGGCTACTGATGCTAATGCGTAATAACACGTGTTTATTTTGACCACCATTTAGAAGCTGCATTATGCGAAGCAGCATTTTTTATAAGTGATATCACATCGCAATTTGTGATGCAACACGTGAAAAATGCGACAAAGTCAAGATTTTGCATAGCAAACTTGCAATGCGAAATGGTTACGGCAAGAAAAAAAACTTTTGGAAAATAAAATTGAATCGGAAAAATTATGAATAAAAAGTCAGAAGATAAAGCGTATGATTAAAAAAAAAACCGAGACAAGTCTGTGATAAATAAATGACATCCTTTATGGCTCCCAAGCAAGAACGCTATCCACTCGATGCAATCCACTACAAGAATTATGATATTTATGCAAACATTACAAAGATTTATTGGATCGGCACAGCATTAAAGACTATGTCTTGACAGACTGTTTAGATTTGAAAACCTTTTGGCTTTCAAACTTAACTCATTTGAGTGCAAGTGCAATGTGGAAATGTTTTTCTAAAAATTATGGTAATGTATATCCAAATCTTCAGCATATCATAAACATTTTCAGGTTATTTCCTGTTTCCAATGCGAAGGTGGAAAGAGCAGTTTCTACAATGAAAAGGGTTAAATCTGATTTCAGAAACAGATTGAGGACTATTTGGCTTAATCATTTGCTTTGAATGTCGTTACAAGGGAACTCTTTAAGCGAGTTCAACCCATAAAGTGCAACGGTTACTGTTCTAAAAAAAAAATCGCCATCCTGAAATCAAACCATTTGACTATCAGCCATACAAAAAGCTAAAAGTTTCAAATTCCTCAAAAACTCAGTTTACTAATCATCATCATCTGATTCAGATTAAGAGATAATTTCTTACTTGTTTAATTTCATCTCACATTTTATATGTACAGCTACAGATATACTACAGAGGTGTGATGAGTGTTTGTTTTGTTTTGTACTGTTGTTGTTGTTCACTGGTAAACATGTCTTTGTTCGCAAGTACAACATTGAACTGTGTAACTGTATAAAAAATAAAATTGCTATACATTTATACAGAATTGCTACACAAATAATAATGTGTAGCAGTTGGCTATGCAAATGAATAAAAGTAGGAAAAACATTGATGGGAAGTATGATGTCAAATGCAAGAGGCCAATTGACCAAATACCCTGTTGAAAGTATATGGAGCCACTAAAAACTGATTTCTGGATATTTGCACTACACTTTTTTGGCGGCCACCCAGCTCACATCCCACTAAGCACGGCCCTATCAAGTTGTTTAAAGACTGTCATGCTGAGCCACAGATAGAACAACCATATTCTAATTTAGAACGGATTGGTGAAACCGTAGAACATGTAACCCACTTCTTCGTCTATCCTCTTGAAATCGTAGGAAACTGCACTAGATCACGTTGTGACGTTACATACTCTGACGTGACATACATCTGTATGATGCGGTGAAAACTAGTGTGAGACGCCATTTTATTTTTTCTTCACGCTTGTAGTGAGCATCTGAATGTTTTTGTTTTTGATGGATTGAGTGGGCCATGAAAAGGGGTTGAATTGCATGTGAATATGAGTGTCCAAAAGGGAAGAAACTGGTGATTCCGTGTGCGAGACGTAGTGTAGAAGCCGATTTTCGGTGGTGGTTTAGAGAACATGATTAAGAGTTTTTTAGGCTTGGAGGGGGAGAAGGAGGATGAGGAATAACGGAAAGGGGGAGGAGGAAGAGCAGAATGCAGGAACAGAATGGGAGGGGGTTGAGGAGCAGGATGCATGAAAAAGTGAAGGGGGAAGAGAGGAGGATTCATGGAAATTATGGGAGGGGAGGAAGAGGATTTAGGAAAAGTGGGGGGAGGAGGAGGAAGAATGATGAAATTACAGGAGAGGGGGAGGAGGTGGATTGAGGAAAAGTATGTGAGAGGAGGAGGAGGATTACCAAAACTGCCGGAAACAACATGGTGGCTATTGACTTTGCCGATGTCAGAAACGTCCGTTCCTACGGAAAAAGGAAGTATTTATTTTTTATTTTAGAATTGGGAGGAGTGGGGGGGGAGGAGGAAGAAGACAGACGAGAAAGGCGTAAACAACATAGGGGCTAACTGTGCCAATTACTAGTTTTGGCAGTGCCAATTTTGGAAAAACGGACTAGAATCGAGTGAGTAGCGACGAACGGGTTTATGCTTTATGTAGCCGATTTTGGTATCAAAACATTCAGGTTCATTAATTGCCCGACCACCTCCCATGGTAATATTATGGTAAAGTACTGTTTGCTGTTTCTTTTTTTTTAGTATTTAAAAGCTATGTATGTTTTGCACTATGAAATTATCTCCGCGATCCAATAACAGATTATGACACAAACTGTAGAAAGAAAGAAAATCAACATCACATTAAAATATTATCATCATTTAGCGACACAGTGCTGTATTCAAGAAATGTAAGGCTTACCAGGATAGTCAGGATCGCTAGAAACTTCAGATGGTAACAATTTCCACATTAAATTTATTTTATTTCTTTAGATCGTAAATCACGAAAAACGAATACACACGTGTAAACACCAGTTCCAGCTATAAACACGTGTTCAGATTTTGTGCAATTGAGAATGATTCGATACGAATATCGATAAATTTAATCAATACTAAGGATTATTTGATCGATTCTAGAGACACAGCCAACTAGATTACTACAGGCCCGCTCACGTGAGCCCAACGTGTTAAAAAAACCTGTCGCCAAATTTTCGCAGTGACAATTCCCTCGCGCAGTTTTTCACCGAAAGATGGCGCCTACTGCCTACCATTAATATTTCCAATTTAACAGACTATAAATGCCTATTAATAGCCCAGTTTCTGATTACATACAGAAATATATTGCTTTTTGCTCAAAAAGTTATCGTATTTTATTTTCCAACGACGTTGATGTTAAAGTGATATGATAAACTTTAGTAACAAATTTTTAAACTAAAATTTAACCCTCTGCTTTCCCGAGCCACAGTAGTGGACAAAATTGTGGAAACCCTTTGAAAAAAGATTATTTTAGAGGTTTGATGGCTAATAACACCACTTTTTTTTGTACCAATACTATAAAATTATATATCATTGGAAAGGTAATTTAATCAAGATTGTAATGCAATAACATTTATGAATCGTATTTTAATAGAACAGCATTCATAAAGAAGAAAGGTGATATACATAGAAAAAATGAGATATACAAAAATGTTCACCATACCAGTTAATACTTAGTTGGGTAACCTTTAGCCTTAATTACGGCCTTACAACGCTTTCCCATGGAGTGAACCAAGTTCTTTAGTTCTGCAGCTGTTATAATATGAAACCAAGATTGAATTATTGCTTCTGTTAATTGTGTTTTATTGCTGGGTTGCTTCCGACTAACAAGCTTCTTTAGCCGGCTCCATAGATTTTCGATGGGGTTAAGGTCTGGGCTATTTCCAGGCCATTCCAGCAGTTGAATATGATGATCTTGAAACCATTTTTTGCACACACGAGCAACATGACATGGAGCTGAATCCTGTTGAAATATAAATGCTTCATTATCTTGGAAAAGATCACATGCAGAAGGCTGCAGCTTGGGCTCAAGTATTTCATTTATGTATCTTTGGGCATTTATATTCCCATTGATCACGCAAATTCTGCCCACACCTCTTGATGTTATACAACCCCAAATCATAACACTAACTGGGTGTTTCACGGTAGGTGTAATGCACTCAGGATGGAAATCTTCTCCAATTCTTCTCCATACGTATTTTACGCCATCACTACCAAACAGTGAGATTTTGGTCTCATCACTCCAAATTACACTGTCCCATTGTTCCGTTGTCCAGTTAACATGGGTTTTAGCCCAGTTTAATCTTTTCAACCTCTGTTTGACAGACAAAAATGGCTTTTTTCGTGGAATTCTTGCATTTAGACCACATTCATGCAGTCTGCGCCGAACAGTCCTTGCACTTAACTTCACATTGCATTGCGCCATTTCACCTTGTATACACAGAGATGATTTTTTCCTGTCACCTAGGCACTGTCTTTTAATTCTTCTATCATCACTTGCTGTTGTGCACCTTTTTCTGCCTTTACCAGTCTGGTTTTGTAATGACTGAGTCTCCTTATACTTCTTCAAAAATTTAGAAATGCCACCTTTAGTTAAGTTTCCCCCAATATTTCTTCTAATTTCTTCATAACTGTAGCCTTGTTCACTTAATATTACTATTTTACATCGCTTCCTAGGTGACCAGTCAACTCTTTGCGCCATTTCTTTAATTTTATTACGTTTTACAAGCACACTAAATCAAAGAGCACAAAAAAAAAACAACCAACTTGATAGCAATTACAGAACACACTGATAAATGTCCTGTAACCTGTTGGCTCATTGCCAAAACAAGAGAAAACATGATTGGCTCATTGCCAAAACAAGATGACACCTGATTGGCTCTGTAAACACTCATGCTCATTGGCCACATTCAAATGAAGGAAAGCTACTTCATATAAATGTAAGCAAGCTGTGCTTCTTTTTTCTGGTTATTTGGCTATAACTTTTGATAGAATACAGATAATTGAACAAATGTTATTGCATTACAATCTTTATTAAATTACCTTTCTAATGATATATAATTTTATAGTATTGGTACAAAAAAAAGTGGTGTTATTAGCCATCAAACCTCTAAAATAAACTTTTTTCAAAAGGTTTCCACAATTTTGTCCACTACTGTACTTGCTGAAACGGCCGGGGGTGAGGTATGTGGAGGGGCTTGACCCTCGTCTTCAACTCCCGTACCTCGCGAGGCGTTAACTATCTGCGGTTGATTTTATGGTTATACGCTTCGATAATCTAAGATGACAAATGGTTGCAATTAAAATCCAGTTAGCTCTACTCAACTACAATCTCGCCAAACTTTATTTGGGAATTTCTTTTGCATTCGTTCAGTCTTGTTTTCTTTCGTTTGCAAATTAGTTTTATTAGTTGTTTATTCATTGGTTTGTGTTGGCTTCTTTTGTTTCATTTTATTTGAAATGGCTTCTCGTAAACACGGTTTACATGACGCCATATGCTATACATAATTTGATAATGGCCAAAGTGATTTTGAAAGCTATGATCTTTAAAGTGATTTTTTCGATGATGAATTAGGTGATTCCTTTTTACCCGGAGATTTAGTCGTTGATTCTAAGGAAAGCGAAAAGGAAAATGAGCCGGAAAATGAGTGTTACAATTATTCACGGAGTAATGATATTAATAATGAACAAATTCGAAAATTGGGTTTTAGAGGAATTCCTGGACCAATCCATGATTTGCCTACAGGATCGACATCATTTGCGTATTTTTCCCTGTTCTTTATATACACCGTAATGAAAACGTTCATAGAAAATTCAAACCTTTATGCAGAATTTTGCCAGGAGCAATCAGGGAAAAAATCGCCATTTCCAAAATTTGTGGATTTTTTAGCGTGCTTTTAACTATGAGCACGGTACGTGTCCCTAGATTACGAGATTATTAGATCAGAAGTCCTATACTTGGAATCTTATCCTTGGTTGTCCAACCTTTCTTGATAGCGGGCCACTTTTAGAAGTTTTTCACCGATCTCGCAAGTCAGCTGTTTCGGAAAACAAAACAAAAAAAGGGGATGAACGCCAGTTTCCCTTCAAAGTTTCTTCTCATTATTCGTTTATTTATTTGCGACATGGAAGGGGGGTCACCCCCATATGATCACCGCGATTTTTTCTTATTTTGAAAGATCTAAAATTTTTGTTTTAGAAATTTTTTCTAGACAGCTTTTGGAGGGTCGGATTGTGGCCCGCGGGTCGTATGTTGGACAACCCTGGTGTAGACAGTCCCTTTAATTTATGTCGTTGATAATGAGCTTACTGGGCCAAAAAGTTCCTTGAGCTTGCGAAATTAAAATAGAGAAAGTATAGTTGTAACGTTATTAAAAACATTCCGTTTGACAGTTGAAAATAATAACATGTCAATGAAAACGCTGCCATGCAGAAAAGAGAGCTATATAATACAATCCAACAAAAGGTATAATTACATCAAATAAGTGACAAAGCGTATTTTTTTATTTCGTACTAAATACACTACGCCGAAAAATATAACCGCATTCCTTAGATTAAAAAAAAAAGAAAAGAAAGAGAAAATATTTTAAACTTTGAACGACGTTACCTATTATAAAATTTTTGTTTGAAATTGGGAGGAGCTCATGGAACCCTAATACCAACATTGGGGGGACGGATCCCCCTCTCCCCTCGCTAACGACACCCGTGGACAGAAGATTGCGAGCCTTTTTGTATTTTTGCGGATATTTATGACACTAATAAATTTCAAAATGGGTCAATTGCCTATGATTTGCTATCTTAAAATATACCCTGTTCTATTGACTAAAGCAAATTGATTTTTCTGGAAAATTATCCTTTTAACCGATATCGAACCATTACTACTAAGTAGACTCTCGGTGACATAAAAGGTTTATATTTGATTTACTTTGTTAGTTTTACATCCCAAAGCTACACTTGGGCTGTCTTAGATGGGACCGCTGTCTTTACATGACCTCCGAAACACAATACGTTTCCAAAGAAACAAACAGCACGCGGGGATTCGAACTGCCATTCGAGTAAGTTGCCAGGCTAACGCTTTAAACAACCACAATACTGGATGCCCCAACAAATTAAAAGATTTGAAGAAAGAAATTAACGCTAATTTACTTATTCGCATAATAGGGGCCGTTCAAGTATTACGTAAGCATCTTTGGGGTAAGGGTTTTAAGATTTGCTTACTTTTGCTGACAACGGGGAGGGGGTGGGAGTCTGAACTATGTTTACTTAAGACATAGAAAATATTAAAGGCAACACATAGTCAGGAAGTGACAGCCGCTCTAACTGCACTACAACACTAGGATTCACAACAGGCACACTAGGAGTAAAAGATATAAAATACACGTAATCGTAATCGCAGTTAAATATTTAATTATTTAAACCAGTGGCTGGCTGTCAACCTTTTATTGCTCGGGGCGGGGGGCACCTTCTAGACTTCCTGTGGGCACTCTGATATTTTTAAATTAAAACGAACGTATTATTTTTAATAAATGCATTTTATCAATCCCACTTCTTATTTATCCACTATTTGCTTACAATATATGAAATATTAATACGTAATAAAAATGTCACAAAATTCTTTATAATAAAATATTATATTATATATAAATATATTGTTATCCTTTATAGTTTAATATGTATAATATATGTAGTTTAATAATATATGTACACATATATATTTTATAAATATAGATAGCTAAAATCTTGCATAAGCATGAAGTGGGGGAGTCAGGAATTTGCATATTTTTGCTTTACGAGTGGGAGGTGAAATATAAAATGGTCAGAAATGTGTTTACATAATACTTGAAGGGTCCATTACCTATCTACTCGATTCAAATTATTCGCTAATTAAAATACTGCATGCAACTGAAAAAAGAAGTAGAAACTGCAACTGTTACTTTTGCAATATTCGAATAACGAAACCTTCGGAAAACAGAAACCTCCGAATAACGGCTGTGCATTATTTCTACGTAATTCTTCGCTTTATTTTTGTTTGAACGCCCAGCGCTGTGAGATTTTGCGGGCGATAGATCCGGCCCTGAATGTATTATACAAATAAACGTTTTTCAAAATTTTTAAATCTATACTTAAATTGAATGGAATACTTTCATAATAGATGCATAAGCAATAAACTACACTCTGATATATAATAATCTTCATATTTTGCTGAATTGTATTTCAAACATTTTGTTGTTCCGATCACTAAAATCATTTCTAATAAATTTACATTATACAATTAATAATATTATTTTCAAAATAATACTTAATATATCCTAATTTATATTTATTAGTTCCCTGATGTCGTCAAAAGAGCGCAACGGTTCACAATGTGGGCGACTGACAAACGGTAACGTCTTCCCGCGTTTTGAAGGTTTCCCGCCTTTTTTAGTTCCGAATTTCGGAGGGAGGAGATTTAAACTCAGATAAGAATAGGGAAGGTTGAAACAAGAATGGACCCACTCCAAACTGTTGTCACAATGTAGGCAGCATGGAATTGTCTAAAATGTCGAGATAGCCTTCCATCTTCAGAATTCCCTTCATAGGAAGCAGAGGGCCAACACCGAGCCCTAGGAAACATCCCCAAACCATTATGCTTCCACCACCAAACTTAACTTGCGGCACAATACAGTCAAGTAAAAAGCGTTTACCCAGCATTCTCCACACCCAGACTCTACCATCTGATTGCCAAATAGTTTACCGTAGTTCATCGCTCCATAACACTTCACGCCACTGCTGCAGGCTCCATGTTTTGCATGCTTTGCACCATTGTAAGCGACGCTTGGCATTGGTTGCAGTAATGCTTGGTTTATATGCAGCTGCTCGGCCATGAAAACCAAGACTTTGCAGTTCCCGACGAACTGTCTTTGTGCTGACGTTGCATCCAGAGGCATCTTGAAAATCCGCACGAACTTTTTCCGCCGATTTCATGCGGTTCACTTTCACAACTCTCTTCAGCACTCTGCGTTCCCTGTCTACTAGACGAAGTGGTCGACCAGGTCGTGGATGCACCGTTGTAGTCCCCGTATGTTCCCACTTTACGATAACAACATTAACGGTGGAACGGGGCACTCGTAACATCACAGAAATCTCACGAACAGATTTTCCACAGCGGTGACAACCAATGACTTCACCACGTTCAAAATCATTTAGCTCGCCCTTTCCTCCCATTTTACTTTTCTAGCTTTGAAATTATAATTGTTAACTCGTCAGACTTCTTTTATACTTGTCTGAGAGCTAGAAATTTGACGTCACTAACAGAATCCACCACGTAGAGGGGTGTCCGAATACTTTTGATCCTTATTTGCATAAATCTGGAATATTTCATTTTCAGAACAGGGGTGTTTGGAATTTGAAATATGACAATTAATTTAGGATATGACAATTTGTGGAAAAAACCCTTACAAAATCATGAAATACAAATACAATACAAAATTATGAAAGAAAGTTATTCATATCTTTCGCGCATGCGCAGTAAAAAATTATTTTCTTCAAATGCTCATATCTCATCGTGTATTCAATATATTAATTTCTAATTTAAGTATAATATTTTTCTTGTACGTTGACAAATGTTCTGTAAGTTTCGTGAAATTTGACTGAAAATTGTGGATATTATAAGCAAAAAATATGTGACAAAATTTGGGTTTTCTTAAAGAAACGTTTCTATCTTCATGAATATACATGTTTATTTTACAAAAATGCACACAGGCATTAAGCATAGCTGGTTAAATATTTTCTGAAAGTTACAAATAATTTCCAGCTTTTTATGATACAGGGTGATCAAATATATTTTTTCACTTTGTCAATATGTGGGTGGTCCCCTAAATGCACAAGTCACCGAAACTTTATTGGAAAGTGTGCATTCAAGCACCTTCTATATATCTTCAAAGTTAGAGAATAATTGGCCGAGTAGTTTTTTAGAAATTCGAAAAAAAAAACAAAAAATCCAAAGTGTCTGGATACTTTTGGGCATATAGTGTAATATCAGCGACGCATTTGCGAAGTGAAGTCAAAACGTTGTGGAGCCAAAAGCACACGCAGCGGCTTGTTTCGCCCTGCGGGGTACAGAAGGTGGTATCCAGAATCTGCGGAAGGACTATTAAACCACTTTCTAGACATCAAAATTTTGACCCATAATTTTTTATAACATTGAGGTTCAGGGCCTGACTTAGAGACATGGACCTACAATCCAACCTTTTGAAAAGAAAACACAGTGAATTTACAAATACAAAAATTGTATTTAAAAAAAAAAAGTGCAGTTATTTATTACTTCATTTTTGAAAAATTTAATTGGACTTACGCAAAAGCAATCACAATGGTGAGTCACCTTACCTGCATGGTCTTTAACCCCACTCTGTGAAGGTTTGTCTGCAGTACTAAGACCGCACAATCGATGCGACAGACAACTCGACGGGACCCGTAAACTACAATATACAGTTTGACCTCCGGTGAGGGACCCCTCTATTTCAGGGACGAGTCCTCTGGCACCCAGTCCCTTTGAATAGGGACACATCTGCCTCCAAAGAAGGGACACCTCTATTTCAGGAACGAGTCCTTCTGGCACCCAGTCCCTTCTGAAGAGGGACACATGTACCTCCAAAGAAGGGACCCCTCTATTTCAGGGACGAGTCCTCTGGCACCCAGTCCCTTTGAATAGGGACACATCTGCCTCCAAAGAAGGGACACCTCTATTTAAAGGGCAAAAATGACCGATCCCGTGAGTGTCCTTTACTGGGAGGTAACGCCGTATTTGTATACAACTAAGTTTGCTGAAAATTGAATCCAACCCAATGGAGTCCAAAGCCACGTTTTAAACAGTAAATCACTGTGCGGCTGTGTTTTCATATTTGTGAAAGGAAACCAACATATAAAAATAAAACAATTCTTGCTCAGTAACTCGTGTTTTTGTAACGCAAAGACAGCAATGGTCCTGTTGTGCCAGAACCTTTTATGATCTAGGAAAATTAACCCTGGGCCACATACAGTGAGATGTTAGCCGGTAAGCGTTATTTCATTGGCACCGAAGAGAGTAGGATCCGGGTTGGCACACGTTAGGCAAACGCGAGCCACAGAGGCAAGGGCCAGCTCGCTGGGTATGTTAGAAGTCTGGTGGCCTAGCATTTAATACAAGGGTTCGCAAACTGAGGTACGTGCATCTCTGGGGATACGCGAACGAGTTAACACTTCTCCTTTTTTTAATGACTGGAAATTCATAGCCTTTCTACCCTCCCCCCCTTTTTTTTCCAAAATAGAAAAAAGCAATTGCTTTCTAAATTCGTTCCCCTTTCCTCACTCCTCCCATACTGTCTTTTGCTGTTCCCATCGACTAATCGTTGCGAAGAAGATCCTTCAACAAAGTGCTGATCAAAACCAAATACCGTGTAAAACTGTCAATTGAAAATTACATGCGTGTCTCTTCTCTAAAACGCTTCCCAGAATTGATTTAGCTATCGAAAGGAGCCAAGCTCATCCATCTCATTAAATATGTAACTATGTATTGGCCAAAATTATAAAGAAATGCTACTTGTCTGTTACCTATTCTATAGCATCCATGCATTTTTATAACACACTTTTCTCACACTCGGGCAGGACGAAACGCGGAAGAAGTTTGAGAAGCTCTGATTTAAGATACAGTATGACTCGCCAGGCGTAGAAAAGGTGAACTTTCGGGCTCAACGTCCCTCCCCACCTATTTAGCTAATATTGTATTGTATATTGCTTATATTGTATTCTCAAAACGCATCACTTTCTATAAAACCGCATCCCATGATCGTCTTTAAAACTGTGCCCCCCCGACAATTGTTTAATTGCAACGCTACTGACGCTCACAGACGATTTATTTATTGCCAGTTTTACAAATCGAAGCTATTTTAATCTAATATTCATCATCCTCCATGTGGCAAGACTCCAAAGGCAAGAGAGAGACTCTGGCAATCGGTTTGAAAAAAATTGTCAAAGTAATTCTCCACAGGTTCGATTTTTACAATTAGTAAAAACCGTGGGTGTCTTTAATTAAAAATGCGCACGGTTAATTAGGCTGATAGGTGTAAGATGGCTGATATTTTAATTTCAAACAGAACATAATAGATTAAAAAAAAAATAGTTACTTCCAAAGAAACGAAGAAGAAAATGTACCTGTAACGGAGATACGGCTCAAACAATAGAAAAGCGAAACAAAGAAATCTGAAGTGCCTTCCTACAACATTGGCGACAATTGATGCGAAGGTGGAACAAACAACGTCAATCAACAACTGATAATCCACACTGAATGGAATAGATTAGAAAAACCATGTGACGCAATGCTATTAAAATGATAAAAGACTAATAAAGAGCCATGTAGAATCTGTTATCGAGAGAAAAGACGATGAACGAAGTTCAGCTAAAAAAAGTCATTTTCATACGACATTGATTTTTGTCACAGACGGCCTTAAACATGCGATAAACAGAGACAAGAACGTTACATAACGTTCATGCAATAATAACTAATATTATGTGATTCGGCACTTAACTCCCCTTCTAGCAAATACACACACATTTACTTAGCAACTCAATGTATTTTGACAAAGAATAATCAATGCGATCCTTCACCCTGCACATCATGTTTACCAATCTGGAAAAGAATCTCATGACAAAAAGCTGCGACCATCTATTCTCTTCCACTG
>QLNU02015003.1:11504961-11523379 GCA_006491805.2 Dysdera silvatica | reverse complement strand
GTTCGTTCATGTAGTGTTGTATCATTTTGGATGCGTATAAGTGTGGTGTCGATAGCAAGTGATGTGGAATGCAAGCAAAGAGAGAAATTACATCGAATGAGACCACGAGGCCGTCATCGTCAAGTTGTAGGTTATTTAAAGAGCTACAGAAAGATTTGTGACGTCGAATTAGTTTTTATAGGGCATTTTCCATGGAAGCGGTGATCTTTGGTGCACTAATTTTAAGTGGAGCAGGTGAGAAATTTAGGCGGAGTGATAGTACGAATTGCTGTTGTGGTGTGAAATTTTTATTTGAAAGGTTTAGTATCCAGTTTTTTGTAAGAAGTTTTGACTGTTTTGAAATAGAAGGTCTAAGGTTGTTAAGTTTACGTGAATGAGTAAGACGAATATGTTCTTGGATTTTAGATTCTTGTGAGCGAGTAGCGGATTTAACTAGGAGCATGGTAAGAAAATCAAGTTTAGTATTTAGAAGGGAAGTAAGAAAGGATATTTTATTTTGAAGCTGAGCGAGTACGCGGGGACAGAGAGAAAAATTCTGGTGGAAAAAATTTAATTCTAGTGTTCCGTGCGATGTGATGTCGAAGAACTGAATTTGCAGGAGGTTTAACTTCAAGTGTGAATGGTATAAGAAATGCCTTTTACAAGTGTGATTAATGTGTAGAAGGAAAAAAAAATTAAAGAACATCTTCACTTTAATCACACCTGTAAAAAGGAATTTCTTATCCCTTTCAAACTTAAAGTTAAACCTCTTGTACATTCAGCCTTTGGACATCGCATTGCACATAACACAAGTCTTAAATTTCTTTCTGCTAGAATTTCTCTCTGTCACCACGTACTCGCTGATCTTTAAAAGAAATATCCTTTCTTACTTCCCTTCTAAATACTAAACTTGTTTTCTTACCATGCTCCTAGTTAAATCCGCTACTAGCTCACAAGAATCTAAAATCCAAGAACATATTCGTCTTACTCATTCACGTAAACTTAACAACCTTAGATCTTCTATTTCAAAACAGTCAAAACTTCCTACAAAAAAGTGGATGCTAAATCTTTCTAATAAAAATCTCACACCACAACAGCAATTCGTACTATCCTTTGGCCTAAATTTCTCACCTGCTCCACTTAAAATTCCTACACCACAGATTCTCGCTTCCATAGAAAATGCTCTACAAAATACTCACACTGACGAACGTGTTGCAGCTGATATCCGCTGCAGAGTGGCAGGACTCCTTCGGCGTCCAAAACTCCCTGGGGACAACCTAACGCCTATGCAAAGGGTTGCCCTCCGGGAGCTACGAAACGATAAGGACCTTGTCATACTGCCAGCTGATAAAGGCCGTACTACAGTCGTCTTAAATCGTCAAGACTACTTAAATAAAATTACTACACTCTTATCTGATACAAATACATACACCTGCATCATAAAAGACCCTACACAAACAATTCAATCCAAAATGAACTCTCTCCTTCTAAAACTCTATAAATCTAAAAAACTTACATTTAATCTCTACGACTCTTTAAAATGCACTTCCGGCCGCTTACCATCCTTCTACGGATTACCTAAAATTCATAAACAAAATATTCCTCTCAGACCAATAGTTAGCTTGTGCAGCTCTCCTACATATAACCTATCACAACACCTCTCACGTCTACTCTCTCCTATAATCGGTAATAACGACTACACTGTTTCTACTAGCCAATCCTTCTGCACCTCTTTAAATAACCTACAACTTGACGACGACGACCTTATGGTCTCATTCGATGTAATTTCTCTCTTCACTTGCATTCCCACATCACTTGCAATCGACACCGCACTTACACGCCTCCAAAATGACACAACACTACATGAACGCACTTCACTAACACCTCACGACATCTGCACATTGTTGAAATTTTGTCTGGACTCTGCTGTGTTCTCCTCAAATGGTTCTATCTATAGACAAGTTTTTGGCACTGCCATGGGATCTCCGGTCTCAAGTGTTGTAGCTAACTTGGTTATGGAGTCATTTGAGGAAACTGCTTTATCTTCACTGAATTTTAACATTAAATTCTGGAAAAGATACGTCGACGACACGTTTGTTGTACTTAAAACTAATACACTCCAAAGCTTCTTCCATTACCTTAATAACTTAAACTCACATATAAAATTCACATACGAAACAGAACAGAACAATAAACTCCCTTTCCTAGACGTTCTTGTACACAGATCTCACGATAACTCAATCTTCACCTCAGTTTACCGTAAACCCACACATACAGACAGATATCTCGATTTTAAATCGCATCATCCAACATGCCACAAAGCTTCCGTTGTTAAAACATTAAGTCTTAGAGCGAATTCTCACTGCAGTAATGAAACACTTTCAAACACAGAAACAAAACACATACACACGGCACTTAAAAATAATGGATACCCTAAACGATTCATTCTCAGAAACTGTAGACCCAATAGTACATCTTTAAACAATACATCTCACACCCGCATATCTATTCCATATATTCACGGCATTTCCGAAACAATCTCTCGCATCCTTAAAGAGGCAAATATCAAAACATTCTATTCCCCTGTCACAACACTTCGCAAACAACTTACAAAAGTTAAAGACCCAGTTCCACCAGAAGATCTCACAGGCGCCATATACCAAATACCATGCAAAGACTGCAACAAACATTACATAGGACAAACAAAAAGAATGATCAAAACAAGAAAAAAAGAACACAAACAAGCACTCGCGAAAGGAGACATAGCCTCACGTCTGGCAGAACACGCTTTACAACACGGACACGAACCCGACTGGGACTCAACAAAAATACTACACCGTCACATCACAAACAAGAATAGTAGACTCTTCTTAGAATCTTGGGAAACTTACAAACTACACGGGAAAGCCATTAATACATCACAACCACTTCCAGAAACTTATAAACAACTCTTACTCTGAAATGTATGAGACATCCCCAAATTAGGTAACCCGCAGTGTGGGTTTCTCATTGGTCCCTATTGGGGTTCTTCCATGATTCTATTGGAGGCCTCCCATTGGTTCTCATTGGGTTTTCCCATTCTGCGGGACTACTCTGATGAAGGGTTTTCCAGAAATTTCAAGTATAAAAAAGAGACAGAAACATAACATCGTCATTACTCCTGATGAAGGACTGCTGCTGATGCGTCCGAAAGCTTGAGTGATCTTTTTCATTGCTATTTTACCAGTGTTTAACCTTTTTATGTAATTTCCTCCCTGGTACCCTGTATTTTATTTCTATTTGATAGTTTTGAGTATCTTTGTAACTTGAAATTTTGCACTTGCATTTTTATACACACGTTTCACCATGTCAATGTACACATCCTCAATGTCTGTTGATCTTAAAGAGTTGATGACTGCTGATGTTTTAATAGAGTCAAAGGCCTTCTCATAGTCAATAAATGCCACACACAATGGAAGTTCATATTCATGTGTTCTTTCAATTAATTCTCTTAATACTTGAATATGGTCCACTGTACTGAATCCACTTCGAAATCCAGCTTGTTCTCTTGGTTGAGCTGCATCTAATTTTTTCTGCAGGCGATGTGTTAGCACTTTTGTGAAGATTTTATAAATAGCAGGTAACAAGCTAATTGGTCGGTAATTTTTCAAATCCTCTTTATCACCTTTTTTATGCAAAAGAATTACTGTTGCAGAATCCCATTGGTTTGGTATGTTACCGCTGTTAAGACATTTGGTAAAGAATTTTGCAAGTATGTCTTCTACATATTCTCCAGCTTCTTTTAGGATATCTAATGTAATACCATCATCACCAGGGGCTCTTCCTTTCTTCATACTTTTTATTGCAAATGAAACTTCTTCTTTTAAGATTTTAGGAGCTGTTCCTTCGACTATTTCAATGTCTTCGTTTAATCCACTGTTACTTTCGTATAGATTTTTGTAGAATTCTTCAACTCTTCTAAGTATTTCTTCCCTATTTCTTGTTACGGTGCCATCCTCTCCTTTTAATGCAATGATGTGTTTCTTCCCAACAGATAAACTTCCTTTAACAACCCTAAGGCTCTTGTTATTTTCAATGGCTTTCCTTACTAGCTCACAGTTGAATTTTCTTATGTCTTCTTTCATGCTTTTGCGCAGAGTTTTACAAAGTTCTATGTACTCAATCCTGGAACTGGTATTTTGATTGTCCACCTTCATATCTCTTCGCCTTTTCATGAGCTGTTTCGTCTTCTCAGATAATTTGCTATTGTGCTTTTTACAGGTTACACCACCAATTTCCCCAGCAGTTTCAACTATTGTCTTAACAATGTTTTCATTTGCTTCTGAGATGTCAACTTCTTCAATAAGTCCTTCCAGTGCAGAAAAGCGATTTTTTAATTCCAACTTGAATGCCTCGGTATTTTCTTTTAATTTCTTTAAATCCACCCTCTTACTTACTTGTTTCCTAATGAGCTTCTGTCGTTCTAATTTAGTATTTAAGTGCACTTTACATCTCACCATTCGATGATCACTTCCAGTATTAAATCTGTTCAGTACACTGCAATCTTCAATAATTGATTTCTTGTTTGCCAGGATATAGTCAATTTCACTAGTTCCCCCATTTGGGTGTTTCCATGTCCATTTTCTTTGCGGTTTCTTCTTAAAAAATGAATTCATGATGCTAAGATTTTCAGCTTCTGCAAATTCGATGAGTTGATCGCCACGTTCATTCCTTTCCCCATATCCGTATTTACCAACCGATGTCTCTCCTTGTTCCTGTTGTCCAATTCTTGCATTGAAATCCCCCATGATGAGCTTGATATGTTGTTTCCCTTTGGTGTGTAACTCTTTGATTTCTTCATAAAATTCTTCAACCTCTTCGTCGGTATGGCTTGATGTTGGTGCATATACCTGTACTATTTGAAGTTGGTATCGCTGGGTTAGTTGAACAACGAGCCTCGCTGCTCGATCTGACGTGCTTTCGACTTCAAGAAGGTAGTCTTTAATTCTTTTGTTGATTAAGAAGCCAACACCACTTGTTCTTCCAGTTTCCGTTCCTCTATAATAAAACAAATGTCCACTTTTAAGTTCCACCAACTCTTCACCTTTTCTTCTAACTTCACTGAGTCCTACAATGTCCCATTTGATCTTGTCAAGTTCTTCTTCCAATTCCTGAAGTTTTGCTTCAGAAGCAAGGGATCGTCCATTAAACGTAGCCAAGGTCAATAACAAACGGCAGCCTGGGCCATTCCAGTGATTCTTAGCACCCCCTGCTTTCATGCCACACTGACCGCTGCCTTGATCAGGAGCACTCCAGCACCTGGAGACTAGGGGCCATGGTTTCTGGTGTGTCAACATAATGGAGGAATTAGCCATAATTTCACCACGCTGGCTAGACGGGTTGGTGAATTAGCCCTCCCCTTCCGCCTTTCTATCCGTGTAGCAAATATTAATTTGCCACATAAATAGAAAGCTCAGCCTGCACCACTTGAAGGCGGGGTAGGACACTAGGTTACTGGCCTGGCCGGTTCCACACATCGTCACATACGTTCAGCGTGGGGCTGTGTCTGTGTGTGTGCGTGCTGTACAAAGGGTGTTTATAGATATTTATGACGACTTTGACAGCATAAATAAAATACATACAATAAAAAAAATCTAATGTATTCTGATAGCCCTGTTTTTGAATTATCATATTACATCTAGATTTCTACGATAATAGGACTTTTCGTAAAGTCACAAACGGGATTTTCTCCAATTCCTCCTCCACATCTTTCCACAGTCCATCCAAGGTAGTGGGTCGGCGTTTTGAAAGAGATTGTTTTAAAAGTCCAAATGCACAATAAGCCATCGGTGCTACATCTGGAGACTGGGTAGGAATATGGCTAATTGGTGTTGACTTAATTCCAGTTTCTTGTCTCATTTTTCTAGAAATGCGGTTGTACTTTTGGAGGTGTGGCTGCTCGCTTTGTCCTGATGGAGTTCCACATTTTAAAAATCAGTAGAATACAATTTTGGAATATCTCCTTTAAAAATAGGAGTCAGAACATTATTTTGATAATATGTAGAGTTGAGTTTTGGATTTTTTCAACTTTTCTTATTTTTTATTTTCCGTTACAAGAAATGCCAGCGACAACCATAAATCCTTTACTGAAGTTTTCTTTGCTCTCTTGGAATTTCTGAGTCTCTCGGGCCTCTTTTTCGATAATAAATTGATATTTTGTTATTACAATCATTTAAATAAATCCATACTTCGTCAATTGCAACATTTTTGTCCATCTATTTTCTGCAAAATGACAGTCATATAATGATCTGCATCTAGTCTTCCACTCAGCAACATGCCGAGGTAGCAGACGATAAACTGCACTTTTTTTGCTTTGATTAAATTCAAATCTTTATTAATTATTTTATTGACAGTTGTATGTTAGTATGTATAGATGTATGCGAAGCTTTTAAAAGTTCTTTGAGGTTTTGGATTTTCTTGTAAAACCATAGACTGCACTTTAGAAATGTTAGAAGAAATATGAACCATTTTGGGATATGTATTTATTTTTTTCCTCTTGACATTAAAGCTTGACTATTTTTTCATTTTACATTAATAATATCACTTATTTTATATTTTGAAACTGGAAAACTATGCTTGTTGCATTGTTTTTTAATTATTGAATATGAATATTTCTCTTCGGAAAGGGTAAATATATAACCTTCAAGCCACAGGTTCCTTTTGTATGCCATTTCACAGCGCAAACTAAATTTTTAGTCGCAAACGATTTTTCGCTTTTCAAGTAACAGTGTGTTCGTTGCCACATTTTTTCCAGCTCGCTGTTAGTTTTTTTTTTTAAATCAAAGTCGTTATAAATAAATATGTGCCCACTCCTATGGCGGAAACAGGCTTTGGGACGGGCAGAGCGCCATGTTCCCAAGCCTCTTTTTACATCACTTCTTAATGTGCCATGTCTAGAAACTTCCTGACAATGTGACACGTGTTTAGGATTGTGGCTTTTTGTATTTCAATGTAGGTGTTTGGGTCAATGTTGAGTATCTCCAAATTCGTCGCAAGCGTTTTTGGTACTATCCCTGTTGCTGAGATGACTAACGGGATGATGAAGATATATATATATATATATTGCCTTTGTGTCTAAAAAGAAAGGTCTTCAACCAGTGTGTATTGCCAGTCCTCTCTTATGGATCAGAGACATGGAGTCTAACAGTTGGAGCAATACGAAAGTTACAGACAACGCAAAGGAGCATGGAGAGGTGCATGCTTGGAATAACTAGGAGAGATCGAAAAAGAAACACTTGGGTGAGAGAGCAAACTAGAGTAGAGGACATCATTGTTAAAGTAAAAGGACTGAAATGGCGATGGGCTGGGCATATTGCAAGAAGAACTGATCAACGATGGACAACAGAAATTCTGAACTGGATTCCAAGAGACCACCGAAGACCTAGAAAACGTCCTCAAACTAGATGGGTGGATGAAATAAGAAAACAGGTTGGGGTGACGTGGAAACGAATGGCCCAGGATAGACTTGTGTGGAAAGCATTTGGAGAGACCTTCATCCAGCAGTGGATAGATAATGGTTGAATATGATGATGATGATGATGATATATATATATATTTTTTTTTTCTTTCTTTTTTTTGTAGATGAACTTGGATTGCAGTTGATCAGACTTGGAAGAATTCTCTTACACTTTGGAAAAAAGTTGACAATGATTATTTTAGACTGTATGCTATTCCTCAAGTCCTTGTTATTTCTTTCACCAGCAGAGCTATGGTACAAATTTCAAATACTCACCTGTACTTGTAAGCCAAGTAAGTACAAGGCATGTTCTAAGAACCTGCATTTACAGAAATGTTGTGTTTCATTAAGCTGATCTAAAGTTGTGTTTCTCAACCGCTGAGCCCTGGTATCAATTATGCCGGAAGCGAGTAATTCTCTGGAATTTTGTCATTTTACTTTTCTTAGCACTTTTCATGAATGAATATTTTACCGTAAAATTATTCTAGAGAGAACAATAGTTTCAAATGTGCCGGAAAACTAAGGCCTGGAACGCCTAATTGATATCTGTGCAGCAACTGCCAGTGACCAAGTCGTGTGTTTTCAAAGATGCAAGTTTTCATGAATGATCGATAATTTTCAGACATCGAAATCTTTTAGCATTTGAGAAAGGGTATAACGCTCATTATGACCTGTCATAAAAAGTGCCCGAAAGCGGATTATAGTAATGTGCGATGCACATAGGCGTAACCAGGGGGGCGGTTTTGGAGGTTGTAACCCCCCATTGCAATGAAATTTTGTACATTTAACATAGGAATATATATGAATTGTAGTTCTATAACCCCCTCTTATGAACTTTCTGCCTACGCCTTTGGCGATGCATTCTCTGTTTTTAAAACCGAACGAAAAATAGCATCAGTATTGCGCATGCCGATGACCAATCAGCAAAGAAGTTTATCAGCGAAGTGTATATTAATAGAAGAAGTGCACTAATACTCTTTATGGTTATGCTATAATTAATCATAATTACTTATGCTAGTTTAATGTACTCTGTCCCAAAGTGATAAATGAAATGTAAAAAGAGTATAAAAATGTTTTTTTTATAAATTTACAACTTTTTTTCCTTATGTTTACAATACTTACACATGCTTTTAAACACTGAATTAGAAACACTTCACTTCGCTGTAAATTAAAGATACAGTTAGGAAAAACAAAATGAAGCTGCTCTGTATGTGTCACAAAATGATATTTAATTAGAAAACAAAATCATTCTTAAAAATTAGTATTCGATTCTCTTACTTTTGTTTAATAACCTCAAAGACATGATCTGTCATTCCGGAAATTAAATTTTGGAAAATTCTGGTGGTAATTTATACTGACATTGATATATTTTTTTCGGTTCTGTAATGATTGAGAATTGCTTTCCTTTCTGCATTCATCATCTTTACTAGTGTACCCCAAATGTCCTCAATCGGATTTAGATCCGGGCTTCTAGACGGCCATTCCATAACTTTAATATTATTAGAAGAGAAGCACCGTTTCGCATAACCTGGTGTGGATAGTGACATTATCTTGCTGAAATATGCAGTCTGATCCCCAAGTATGCTTAACATGGGCGGAAATACTGCTCTACTAAATGCTGACAGTCGAGAGCGATGTTTGATCTAGAAATGAATGCTATTTCTGACCTTCCATTGAAGTCATAGCAAGCCCAAACCGCCGCAGATTTACCTGTTTTTGTCGACAGAAAAATTATTTTAGTTTCTTTCGCAGATCCTGCAAATGATACTTCAGGCAATCGGGTCCATCTAAATTAAATATCTTTTCATCAGAAAGAGCATAGAAATCCATTTATTACGCCATGATAGATGTCTCTTGCATAATTCTATTGTTTCTTCATTCAGTGGTATTAAAGGGAGGTTTTTCGCCATTTTTCGCTATTTACCAAAATAATTGTCCTAGAAGTCTTATGTGACCAGAGATGTAGCCAGGGGGCGGTTTTTGGGGTTATAACCCCCATCGCAATGAAATTTTGTATATTTAACATAGGAATATATGAGTTGTAGCTCTGTAACCCCTCCCATTAAGCCTATAATCCCTCCCTTATGAACTTTCTGCCTACGCCACTGTGGGTGACCAGTTGACTTGGAAGCTAAGATGCCGGAATTACAAGCGATTTGTCGGACTGATATTGATTTTTCAGTAGCCAATTCCATTAATGTTCGAACGGCTCTATCCGACGTGAATTTTGAACGACCTGTACTTTTTTCAGTTTCAATACTGAACCTTTTCTGAACATCCTGTATAGGGATAAATCTGTACATTCTCTTTCCAATTTCTTTCACTTATAAGCTCTTTACCTTCAATAACAGTATCTTAAGGGCTTCTGTCTCGTTTACTAGTTTCGCACGAACCATTGCAAAGAACAACTTACGTTTGTAGCGAACTTCCAAACTTTTCCACGTGCTGTACTTCTACAGATCTGCAAATGAGGAAAATAAATATTTGTAAGGTAACTTTTATGATTGAACCATTTTATTCCAAAATGATCTATCTTTTTGGGGTAGTATATTATTGTAAAGTTTAAACATTTTTTAGCAGTTATTTCAGATCTGCTTAATTTTCAAAAACACGTCACATAAATGTGTATATTAAAGTATCGAATTGATATCATAAGAATCCAGAATTTTAAAAATATTTGCGCAGTGTAATTTTTTATTCTCCTTCCATTATCTATCATTTTGGGAAAGGATGTATATGATTTTTAAAAAAAATAAAATGTCATTTAAGAGTACATTTTTGGGACCATGTCTTATAAAAAAATATTTACCGGATCATGACTTCATGAAGGTTGAGAAGCATAAATTTAGGAGTTGACTTTTATTAAGAGAATATTTCATATTACGTATCTTAATGTGAGGTCAGTTGGATAGATAATCACACTAAAGGAGAACGAATAAAAGATTTTACGGAAATTGATGTTAAATTACTCGTAAAGAAAAGAATGATTTTCCGGCGCCTGGTGGGACCCGAACCCACGACCTCCTGATACGAGCATGCTCGTAAAGCAGAAAATGATTGACGCCTGTAGCTTAGTAGGTAGAGCACCTGACCGGCAATCAGGAGGTCGTGGGTTCGGGTCCCACCAAATGCCGGAAAACCATAGGAGTAATTTAACATCTATTGCCGGCTAATATGGAAAAAATTGTTGATTTAATATTTACAGGAATTCTCTCGAAGGAAGTTTTATTAAACCGTGATAAAGAAGGACGCGGCTAAACGTACAACAATATTTTATCTGTGTTTTTATGTGTCTCATGTCATTAGCTGTTGTTTTTCCCCCGTTTTTTAATGTTTTAATTTTCTTTTTATACCTTTAGATCTCACTTTCAGATTTTTATCTCACTTTCTTTTGTCAAGTGAATTTTTTTAGCTTTTCCATTTTTAGTTTTTAGTTTATCTATAGACTTACTTTTTTTTCATATGCCGATAGTGATTATTATTATAATTACTGAAAGATAGTAAATCGTTTTAAATAACTTCAATTTCTTATTATTTGAGATGAAAAAATGCAGATTAATTATCTTGCTACATAAATAATAAAAATCGTTGCTTTTTACATACAAAATGTCAATAACTAAGCTTCTTTGCTCAAAAAAATTCGCATTTAGATAATAATAATAATGATAAGAGCCAAAACAAACCAACTACATAATATCAACACACAGACGTATTTAAATAAACGACACAGAAAAGTATTCGGAGAAGCGCTGTAAAGCACTAAATTTTGTGAGGAGGTTCTTCTATTGCTGGTATACAAAAGACATAAGAAAAGTCTACCACATCGTGGTTCGTCTGTCGTCTGTTTGTCGTCTTTTAATGATTTTCTGTATACATAAGCGTAGAGTTACATAAGGCGCAAACCTCCCCCAAATACACTTTGATAAGTGTCTGAGCACACCCCCCCTCCCAATAATTTACTAATAATTTTTAAAAATTGCAAGTATAGCTTTTGAAATTTATTTTTGCCCATTTTTTTTTATACAAAATCGTGTATAACTGTATACAGTCGAACCTTATTAAAACGAACACGCCTAATAAGAATTACTTTTAAAATTAACTATTTTCTGAAATCCCGTCCAAAAATATATATATAGGAATTAACATGTTATTTTTAATACGAACACCGTTAACACGAATTACCGTTTGCCACAAACGGAAAACCAATGGCCCTTGGAAATTTTCTTACGCTTAACGCGAACAAAACGCGCTTTATATGATACGTAACATGAATCACATGATGTGAAAGCTATTTTCATATGGATAATTAAAAACGAGAATTAATGATAAAAACAGTATGCTGAACATGCTTTGTGAAACATCACATTTGTGTGGTATTCATATGTATTCGGGGCTGGGCCGTTACTTGTTTAAATGTAACTCGTTACAATTACAATTAGTTTCCATAAAAAGTAACGAATTACATGTAAAATTATTAAATTTCAAAAGTAACGCATTACAATTACCTTTGAGATTACTTTTTACGACAAAATTCCTTATTTATAAATGTTTTACAAAATAATGCAGGAATTAATGAATGGAAGACTTTTTATCAACTTTATTGCACATTTGTAAGAAAGTTTATCTACTTGTTATGGTATAGCAACAGCTGCATCTCAAAATTTTTGTATCTTACGCAGCTACGATTGTATTGGAGACACAAACCGCCATAACTAAACAATCTTTAAACAGCCGCGCTGACTAGCAAGGGCGTATTGTATTTTACAAACATACTTTTTACTGTAAGTGAGGAACAGAACGCAGACATACTACAATCTTTATTTTGAAAATAAGTGGATAACTCAAAATTGGTGGAAAGATGTCTGGTTTTCATTTGCTCAAAAAATTCATCGCCACTGCTAGACGAATTTTGGTCATCATCAGTACAATCAGTAGGAAAAACTTCATTGTTGTGAGCACAATATTTCTCTTCTACGATTCGTTTGATATTTTCTCTTTGAAAAAATACGTTGACAATATCTCAATCAGAATCATTTACGACTAGATCAAGCCAAGTACTGAGTTTAAATTTTGGGTGAAAAACACTGACATTCACTACGGTTTTATCATTAAAAAATGTTTAAATCTATTTTTAACACCTTACGTTAAAGAAATATTAAACGGGACACAATACTTTAAGGAGTTCTTTGAATTTTGCAATTTCAGAAGTAGTGCTTGGATTACCAGCAGCAGGTATCCAAAGTAACTTTGTTTCTCTGTAGCATTTCAGCTTCTTTGGATGAAAGAATCAGATTCATTCTTTTCATTGCCTTGTAAGTAGAATTCCATCTGGTTATACAGTATAAGTCGGTTATAACGACCAATCGCATATAACGACGGAATTTTTACAAGTAGTTTGGTTTGCTATTCTACTCCATACTAAATGTATCGGTTATAACGACGGCGATTTTGTAGTCTACGTAGATTCTAAGTAGGGAAATTCGTATCGGATATAACGACGCGACTTGATTATACATTGGAACCACATGGGTTCGAGACAACGCTGGAATCACACATGCGTTATTAAAATTTAAGCGTTATTTTAATCTTGTTTATTTACAAGAGTCCGGGAAATTTTTATTACTTCTAAACCTGAATAACGAAGGTAATGTAGTTTAAAAAAAAACTTGTGATTTATTAATTGAATATCACGAGGGCTAAATTCTTTATGGGCCTCAATCTATTTTTTCAGTCTAGGGCTCATGAAACTTTTAAACAGGCACTGTTCGGAAGTCATTGGTATAATATAATAAATATTTTTAATACATTTGTTTTCCATATTATATACTTTATATAGTATTTCCTATAATTTTTTTAATTTAAAAAAATAAAAAAAGCACTATGTATTTAGTGTGATTTTACAGAAATATAATTTAATATACGTACGGTATTTTTTTAAAATTCATTAAAATTAAATATATTTTAATTTGATTTTTAAACGAAAGGGTTTAATACTTTTCTATTAAAATGATTTATAGACTCTAAAGTGCATCACTATACTATGATTTTAAAAAGATATCGGTTATAACGACCGAATTTGCATGGTCCTTTGAAGGTCGTTATAACCGATTTTCACTATATTTGACAATACGAATTATATTCCACAACACTGTTTAATTATATCAGCAGCATTAGACTTTGTTTGTGCCATAAACCTTGACACTTCGCAAATATAGAATGAAAAATCTTTCTGTACATTAGATTTTCAATGCACTTTCGGAAATCTTCGTTTCAAATAAATTCAAAGTATGTGCATCACAGCGATGATGAGGAGGCAAGCTGTATTCTTCAATATTGTCAGATGAGTCAAGTATTTGAGAAAGTGGTTCTATGGTAATTTCGTCGTCTTCTGTTGATGACTCATCAGTATTCACTTTTTCAAAATTAGGAGATGGGATAGGTACAGATGTATCAACATTTGTTTCGTCATTTGAGCCTAAAAATCTAAACGCCTTATAAAAATTTGACCCATTATCAGTTGCTGTTACAATCACTTTATTTTGAACTTTAAATTCTTAATGCACTTCTTCGAGCTTTGATGCTATTACGTCATACGTATGAAAACCAACAATTCTTCTACAAGCTAAGGAAGATGACTTTCTTTCAAAGGTTTCTTCTTCAATCCAGTGCACAGTAATACCGAGAAACGAACTATGATGAGAGCTCCGACAATCATCAGTTGTGGATACCCATTTCACTACAGATAAAATACCGCGCCTGAATTCACCAAATTGTTCTTTTATATTCGTCATTAGTGACTTTCCGTCCTAGAACTGATCTATAAGGTTGCAAACCTGTAACAAGTTTCCTTAAAAGTAGCTTGTTCAACTATGCTGAATAGCTGTAGAGATCATATCACAAAGTTGACAACAAGATTATCCACGTCCTTTTTGCGATACATTTCTCTGAACATTATTCGCGCTTGAAACGAGGGAGATATATTCGTCTGCTTCAATTTTGGAACACTTGAGGTTTTGTTCGAAAGTTGTCCCTCTTCATCATTTGTAGCCTTCTCTTTGTTTGGTTTTGAAAACGATTATATTGGCGCAGTATAGCCCAGATGCTCTTGCGCCATAAAAGTAAAAAGAAACAACAACAAAAAAAAACAAAAAACAATTATAAGCGTAATTTTTCTAATTCTGTAAAAACATGTGGGTGAACTCTCTGAAAATAAAAGCAAAAATCGGGAACGTCTTCTGCCATTTAAAATTTCAATACTTTAATAGAAATACAGAATAAAAATAGAAGAACAGAAAACAAAATATCGTATTTTATATAAAATGGAAGTTGAAAAAATAAAAAACGTAATAAACTTATCTGCACGTGTTTACGTAGATTGAATGGCAATGTTTTACAACAGGAGAGGACTTTCGTTTTAATACAGATCAAACATTTAAAGTTGAAGTTATTATCTTCTTCCTTATACAATAATTTCTGCCACCCACGTATAGATTATAGCTCAAACTAGAGCTTATTCGTTTTGGAGAAAAAGAGACGCTTTCCCCATCCTGGATTCGAACAAAACGAATAAGGCTCCCTGGATTCGAAACTATCAACTCGTAAATGTAAAATGCTCCTCAATAAATTTCCCCCACGAAAAACTCACAAAAATCTCGCCCCGGAGGCTTTCTTGTGTTGACCATATTTGGCAATTGTGTTATCCCTGCGGAGGGTAATAATACCTTAACATCCTCTTCCTCTTGAAACACAAAGTACTTCTGCAAGTAAGGTTAAGGAATAAATACCTTGCCTTCGTCACTTTTATCGGAAACTTCTCCCATTTCAAATAATTTCTCTACCGACACCTCAACTTTTTTCGCGGCCGCGTCCTTCATTATTGCCAAGATCGAAACATCGGTTACTGTTGTCAGATTTGCAGCTCTTCTAAACAATGTTTCCAACTTCAAAATGTCAGTACTCATTAGATATTAATAATATTTTTTTTTTTTTTGCACAAAAGGCCAAGTTAGCATTGCTCTAGATTTTACGTTATTGTAGCTAAATTTCATGTTACACACACGAGTAGAGTCGTTACAAAAAAATTCATGTGACACGACGATTTCTGTGAATATAAAATGAATATAAATTATAATGCGTTACTGCAACTAAAATTACTTTATAGAAAATTATGTAACGAATTACCTGTAAAATTTCTGGTTTTCAAATGTAGCGAATTACCTATAAGATTGCTGTAATAAGTAATTATTACAAGTAACGCGTTACCGCCCAAACCTGTATGTATTTTTATATTTGTGTAACAAACTTACCAACACCTTGCTGTATAACATATTTCAATGATGATTCATCATAAAAGTGTTCAGACTTATTAAGTCCTTGAAATACACATTAATCGTCTGAAACAGCGGTTCTTTAACTTTCCTAGACAGCGGACCCCCTTCAGAGATCACTCGCCCTCGCGGACCCCCAAGAATTAACTCAAAGTTTAAAGCCCAGAATTTGCATCATACATATTTATTTCTAGTGTTTCATCACTGATTTTCACCATTTAAGGAAGGAATTTTTCGTTCCCTCATAATTTATTCTTAGCATTAAAGAGTAAATGCTCGTGTCTTAGTACTTTTCCGAACCTTTGTGGGACACTGGGAGGATCTCGCGGACCCCCTAATGGAGTTCGTGGATCACAGTTGAAGAACCGCTGATCTAGTACATTTTCGGCAAATTGAAAACCACAATACCTTAGAACGTTCCCTGTTAGGCGTGACATCTTCAAGGATTTTATAACGAACTCCTAGTTTTTTACAATTGTCGATATCTTACAGTACAACCTCACTAAGGTGACCACTGTCTGTTTCGTGAAAAGCCGTCGCTCAGAGAGGTGGTCTTTGAATGAATGTAAATTTAGCGCAAGGTCTATGGGGGCGGGAAATCCGTTTCCAGCAAAAGTGGTCGTTAAGGAAGGTGGTCTCTGAGTAGAGATGGTCTTTAAGAGAAGTTTTACTCTATTTGAGGGACACCAAATTGAAAGGCAATCACTGTTTTGTCCATTCCACTGTTCACGTTCTTCAACAATTCCGCCTTTGCTGCAACATTGGGAGATCTTTTTACCACCGCAGACATACACCGTCAACTGAAAAGATTGAAACGAAATTACAGAGAAGGAAAAGGGATGGGGAGATTGTGGAGAAAATACTCACGTTGAACGATCAGTCAACTTTTTGTTCCGATTTGTCTTAGAAAATGCTTAATATACAGAAAGTTTTCCAATATATACAAACCGTTTTTCTATGTAATGACCACAAGGGGTTCACAAAAACTTCAATATATAGAGATTTTCAATATATGGAAGTTCTATTGTATGTCTATGTATACACTCATATTTATGACAATTGCAATATCAGGAAGAAATTGTTCAATGTTAGATTCGACTGAAATGTACGGGAAATGCAAAGCAGGATATGACGTATAAATGATCCAAAATTCAGCGTAAATTCAGATACCTGCAAACTGTTCTAATGGAGGTACTACGCATCATCAATGTCAGAGAACGCCGTATGAACAAACGAAAAAGTTCGAATGGGGGCGCATTATCGACTTGCAGGAAGGAGGATTTCCTACAGATATATTGCCGTTCGTACGGAGCATGATGTCACGACAACACGGGATGATAGACATCTCATCCACATGGTAGTGGCGAACTGTACAGCTTGTTCTCGAGTGTTAGCACAACACTGGAGAACTGGTGCAGATCCGACGTTTTCTGCTTCTACAGTTCGTAGACGTCTTCCATGCAGAGAATTACACGTACACATTTTTCTGCAGAGGATGCCTTTGACCCTGAACCACCGACGCTTCAGGTGACAATGAGCAGACGATTACAGAAAATAACAAACAGATTAACACGAAATCGTGTATTTGGACCCATCCTGTTACAGACTGGACTTCACAAAGATGCTTATGCATTAGACCAAAGCTTCCTGTGCTCCGTGGAGCCCCCCCCGCAATTCTTGTCCAGGGACTCCGCAGAAGCATTGAAAATGGAAAGACACTTTCAGAAAAAATAATCCATTTGCCCAGTAAAAAATAAATGAGTGATCGTAATTTTTGGAAAATTATTTTCCACCACATTACGATTTTACTGCATTGCTATCTTAACATTATATTTTAACCATATTAAAAAATCACCCAACAACCCGGAAAGTAACACTGAAAGAATATAAGTGGGTTCTAATCTCCCGTTTACCTTACCCCGAAACCAACTTCTGACATTGACTGATTATGAATAGCTCATAAACCTTACGTCAGACAGCGCTTTGAAATTTGATTTCTAAAGTAAGTCATGTTTTGAATTTTAGCAAAGTTTAAAAAACGAATTTAAACCATTGGCCGATAAAGCAAAAGCATTTTTTCTCCAGTTTACCACAAGTTGCTTATGTGAATCCGGATTTCCTGCCTATGCAGCAATTAAAACAAAATACAGAAGATGACACTGAACCTGATCTTCGTCTGCAGTTACCCTCAATAAAACCAGATATTAACGAATTATGCGAAACTAAACAACCCTATTCCTCCCATCAGTTACTAGATTTTGTAATTTTTATTAATTTAGATATAAGGCCTACCTAAAAAACACATATTAAAAATGCAAAAAGACTCAGCGACTCCACAATCAACTTTTTTTTCTAAAAAGGACTCCGGGATAAAAAAAAATCCTTAAAAAAGGCTCCGTGATCTAGAGGCGTAACCAGGGGGCGGTTTTGGGGGTTGTAACCCCCATCGCAATGAAATTTTGTATATTTAACATAGGAATATATGAGTTGTAGCTCTGTAACCCCTCCCATTAAGCCTATAACCCTCCCCTTATGAACTTTCTGCCTACGCCACTGCCACGATCAAATTTTTTCTTAAAAATTGCTCCTCCGGACAAAAAGTTTGGGAACCACTGCA
>QLNU02015003.1:11488652-11504861 GCA_006491805.2 Dysdera silvatica | reverse complement strand
ATGCAAAGCAGGACATGACGTATAAATGATCCAAAATTCAGCGTAAATTCGGATACCTGAACCCGGCAGCGCCCTCTAAACGATCGTACGAGAAGTGTAAATAGAACGCTGTGGAAGAGACAGACAAGTATTATAGCGTTGTCAGCGATCTGCAAACTGTTCTAATGGAGGTACTACGCATTATCAATGTCAGAGAACGCCGTATGAACAAACGAAAAAGTTCGAATGGGGGCGCATTATCGACTTGCAGGAAGGAGGATTTCCTACAGATATATTGCCGTTCGTACGGAGCATGATGTCACGACAACACGGGATGATAGACATCTCATCCACATGGTAGTGGCGAACTGTGCAGCTTGTTCTCGAGTGTTAGGACAACACTGGAGAACTGGTGCAGATCCGACGTTTTCTGCTTCTACAGTTCGTAGGCGTCTTCCATGCAGAGAATTACACGTACACATTTCTTTGACCCTGAACCACCGACGCTTCAGGTGACAATGAGCAGACGATTACAGAAAATAACAAACAGATTAACACGAAATCGTGTATTTGGACCCATCCCGTTACAGATTGGACTTCACGAAGATGCTTATGCATTAGACCAAAGCTTCCTGTGCTCCGTGGAGCCCCCCGCAATTCTTGTCCAGGGACTCCCCAGAAGCATTGAAAATAGAAAGACACTTTCAGAAAAAATAATCCATTTGCCCAGTAAAAAATAAATGAGTGATCGTAATTTTTGGAAAATTATTTTCCACCACATTACGATTTTACTGCATTGCTATCTTAACATTATATTTTAACCATATTAAAAAATCACCCAACAACCCGGAAAGTAACACTGAAAGAATATAAGTGGGTTCTAATCTCCCGTTTACCTTACCCCGAAACCAACTTCTGACATTGACTGATTATGAATAGCTCATAAACCTTACGTCAGACAGCGCTTTGAAATTTGATTTCTAAAGTAAGTCATGTTTTGAATTTTAGCAAAGTTTAAAAAACGAATTTAAACCATTGGCCGATAAAGCAAAAGCATTTTTTCTCCAGTTTACCACAAGTTGCTTATGTGAATCCGGATTTCCTGCCTATGCAGCAATTAAAACCAAATACAGAAGATGACACTGAACCTGATCTTCGTCTGCAGTTACCCTCAATAAAACCAGATATTAACGAATTATGCAAAACTAAACAACCCTATTCCTCCCATCAGTTACTAGATTTTGTAATTTTTATTAATTTAGATATAAGGCCTACCTAAAAAACACATATTAAAAATGCAAAAAGACTCAGCGACTCCACAATCAACTTTTTTTTCTAAAAAGGACTCCGGGATAAAAAAAAATCCTTAAAAAAGGCTCCGTGATCTAGAGGCGTAGCCAGGGGGCGGTTTTGGGGGTTGTAACCCCCATCGCAATGAAATTTTGTATATTTAACATAGGAATATATGAGTTGTAGCTCTATAACCCATCCCATTAAGCCTATAACCCTCCCCTTATGAATTTTCTGCCTACGGCACTGCCACGATCAAATTTTTTCTTAAAAATTGCTCCTCCGGACAAAAAGTTTGGGAACCACTGCATTAGACGGTACTGTGGTGAGCACCATCTTCAGGCATGTGTTTTAGATTGCGTGCCATATGCACGAACGGTCAGTGTAGTAGTGTGAAATGCCATTGGGTATTATAGGTGATCCTGGCTGCTACGAATTGAGAATATTCTCAACAGCAACCGCTACATCAAGGAGATTCTAGAAGCCAAAGTTATACCTTCAACACACTCATAGCGCTATATTTCAAAAAGGCAACGACCAACCACATGTTGCCCGGAATGTCTAGGTTTTCTTTGTAGTACAGGATATGCACTTTCTTCTCTGGCCTACCCGTTCACCAGACATGTCACCGACTGAACATGTGTGTGGGATATAGCCACTTATCGACTGGGCCATTGCTATTCTCCAACAGTCACTACCAATGAACTATGAACTCGGCTTTGATTCGATGCCCAGACGTTTAAGGGGCGTTTTTGGCAACTCGTGGCGGATTCACTAAATGCTGATTTTGTGACCTTAGTGCAGTTGGATTTATCTGTGAAATTAACCATGTCTTTGTAATACTATTTATGATATGCGGTGTAAATTTCATTTTAATCTGACAATTATTTCCTGGTATTGTAATTTTCATAAACATGAATGTGTATATACTAAGACCCACTTATATCGAATCCGCATGTAACGAAGTTCCGGATTTAGGGAGGAAAATATAGATTTTATTTTGTGTAATTTTGAAATGTAATATAATTTAATCGCTTTGGATGAACAAGACTTTGACCCTCCCCTGACTGAATGAGGAAAAATGGCCAATCAGCACTGGCGTAGACAGGATTCGGTTTCAGGGGGGAGCACAGGCAAGTTTATTGAAGAGACCATCAAACTAAATATTTCCCGCGCTAAATAATAATTATATAATTAGTAACTATTAAACTATTATCAATTAAATATTATTAATTATAATAATTAGTTGATTTATCTGTATTATTTTAAAAGAGCAAAAAAACTGTAATGTTTGCATAGGAGTGTTATAATCAAAACAGTTGATTGATATGAACATAAGAATGGAATAATATTTTTTTAAACATCTGATTAATGCTCAAAATAATAAAGCAACACATGGTTGGCACAGATAAGATGTTTATTTTTAGCTTGAAATGTCTTCCGACAGACGTTTTTTATCTTGTTTAGAAAACTTCTTCGAAAAATGTTTTAAGATAAAAATAAACATCTTAACTGCGCCCCAAACGTATATTGTTTTATTCTTTTTAATTGGCATTGCACAGTATTGTCATCGTTTTGCATTGAAATCTAATTAATGGTGGACAATTTATTTAAAATTGAAAAGAAAAATAATTAGGCATATTACAAATTTGGATGCCGGTTGTTTTTTGCAAATGCATTAATTATTTCTATATCAGATACCCTATTTCCCTGTGTATCGACATCAAGGTAAGGCCATTTACCCGCTCTTGGCCAGTATTATTTCTTAAGTATGTCTTAATGCGCTTTAGAGTCGAAACAATGTCCTCTCAAATGACACTGTAGACACAGGAAAAATGGCCAATATTGCAAGAAGAATGTAAATGTTTGGAAATAGGTTTTTTTTCCGCAATTTAAGGAAGCTATTACGGTATATTTTGGAAAATTTTAGGATTCCATCCACTTCGTCTTCCATACATCCAATTCTCCTTCCAAAATCGAAACATTTCAATTTACTAAATCATCAGAAAAGAACACAACAGCTGGTTTCAAATCGAAGATCTTTGATTTGCTGACACTACTATAGGGACTAAGCACTATAGACCAACAAGAATTTATTTATGCTTAGAAAATATTTTGTGCATCGATGAAATTATTTCATCGAGAAAGGGAATGAAAACGGCACGACGCAAATATTCTTCAAGAATTTTTCTTTAGTCACAGGGCCATTCTATCGGTGTCGTTGTGTTCCAACTATTCTAAGTAGTAAAGGTGATTGCCCAAACGACAGAGCCAAATCTGACGCTCTTCCAAAAATGGCTTTAAACTTTTCTTCCGCTTCTTGTTCATTTTTTTTTAACTGCTTCACAACTATATTTTCTTTAGGATGATCTCTATAGCAACGTATGCAACTTGTAAGTACTGAGATAGAACGTAGATCAAACCCAACATTCTGTCACTGACATACAAAGCCACGAAAAAGAAGAAATTGCATAAAATAGAATGCAGCTGCTCTGCTTTAGAAGTGTCTTCGCGATTTTTATCTCTAATTTCTTCTAGTGAAGATACCACTTCAGAGATAGCTTTACAGTACATAGAAATGCCCTCATGGCGCTTGACTCGTCTCGTTTCATAATATTTTTTCAGACTTAAAGATGATTTTCCTGATATTTTCAAATTATTTTTAAGGATCGAGCTCTGTTGCGCTAAATTTCTAAAAAAAATTTAAAAAATACGTAACATTTCTTGACTATTTCAAACACACTCTTCATAGTTACAATTTTAGCAGAGTCAACAAAAGACACCGATTCAATGTATGAGATACGCAGTGAGTATAAACCGCTTTGGAAAATTCTTGCCTGATGTGGGCTTGACCATCGTAGAAAAAATCCTTCATTGCTTCCGCTCCATCGCATCCTTGTCCACGCATGTGTGATAAATCCAGCCCTAGATTCTGTAGCTGCTTCTTAATGTGGTGGCTAGTTCTTCTTTAGTACGTTGTATACGAGTACAAATTCCAAAAGATCTTCCCGAATCATAGAATTTTTATCAACAAACCTATTCATATTTTTAGCCAAATGTCCGGTACTCTTTCATTTCATTTTCAATGATATAATCCCAGCTCAAGGTTAGTGGGCGATCGCTTTCATCGCCCTTCCTTTGTATCCGCAGGTGATAAGCGATCGAATTTTTTTTAGAATAGAAAGCAACAAAAATATTTTGGAGCACATAAAACGATTTCAGAAGTCAACGTTCTGTGAAAAAAAACACGTATTGTTCATGAAATAAAATGAAGTGAAAAAAACTTTGAAGAAAAGGTAAAGAAAATTTATATATATTTTCCTTTATCAGAAAACTATCCAAAGATTTCGGGGGTGGCCCCATGGCTACGCTAATGCCTATCATCTTGATGTCTAAAAGAAAATATTGGTCCGCTTATCGTACAAAAATTTTATGAAAAATTTTTTAGCGCCGTGAAGAATAGGCATAAAGACACCCCCATACACAGGAAAACTTTTATGATGTAAAAACAAAATGTCGTTAACCATTTTCCGCTGGAGAACTATAAGAAAAATCATGAATACACAAGGCCCATTAAAAATAATAATACATTGTTCATTAATTTTTAAGCAAGTTCAAAGCCGAATATTATTGAATGCATATTATATGAACATATATTACCTATACAGACTGTATTTTCAAAATTTTAAATTCCAGAATGGATTTAGCAAGGACTAGAGATACCGAGCGGTTTATAAAATTGGTTATATGTGGCATTTATCTGTATACATTGATTAACCCATAATATAGCGTAATAATTTTGAAAACTCTAATTCTGTGTTTGTATAATAAAACAGAATAATCAATAATTAAGTTTTTCCATTAACAGGATACTTATAGTTTTTCATATGATTATCCATAGAAAATGAAGAGAAACAAGATATAATAGAATGGATCAAAAATAAAGTACCTAAAGATGCTTTGTCGAAGTCTTCATCTCCATGGAAAGACGGCATCTTACTTTGTGCCCTCATAGAAAGCCTAGTCAAAGGATCTTGCCCGAGGTACGATTTACTCAATCCAGCAGAACGATTTAAAAACTGGAAACTGGCTTTGAGGCTTTTTGAAAAACATGTTGGAGTGAAATCGGTAAGTTTTGGAAATTAAAATAAGCAAATACACTCTATAACAAAAAAAAATCGACGCACCAAGAAGGGGTTGTCCGATTGCGATAAAAATTGGTGGATGTGAAGAACATACATAGAAAAAGAAATCATTAAAATTTCAGAACAATTGAATGATTTATTGCAGAGTTTGACCGTTACAAAGGGAGGAAGTCAATAAGGCGTTGGTCCACCTCTGGCCTGGATGCAAGCTGTCACCCGGCGTGGCATAGACTGATAAAGATCCCGGATGGTGTCCTGCGGAATTTCTTGCCAAATTGTCTCCAACTGTCGGGCTAAATCGTCAACATTCCGGGATGGTTGCAATCGCCTTCCCATAGCGTCCCAAATGTGCTCTATGGGAGAGAGATCAGGAGACCTAGCTTGCCAAGGAAGTGTTGGGCAAGCTTGAAGACAATTCATAGCAACACGTGCCGTGTGCGGCCGGGCATTGTCTTGTTGAAACGTAAGTCCAGGGTGTCGCAAAAGGAACGGTAACACAACCGGTCGTAGAATGTCGTCTACGTACCGCTGTGCTGTAAGTGTGCCAGAAATGACCACCAAAGGGGTCCGGCTATCAAAGGAGATGGCACCCCAGACCATAACGCCCTGTTGTGGGCATGTGTGGCGTGCGATAGTAAGGGCAGGATCCCCACGCTGCCCTGGACGTCTCCAGACACGTCTGCGGTTGTCGTCAGGACACAGTTGGAAACGGGACTCGTCACTAAAGACTATACGTCCCCAGTCAGCGCAGTTCCAAGTTGATCGAGCCCGGCACCACTGTAATCGGACTTGACGGTGTAAAGGCGTGAGAGGTAAGCGGCGTAACGGTCGGCGCGAGCGTAAATTCCGCTCTCTCAGTCGTCTGCAGAGGGTCATGTTGGACACATGTGTGCGGGCCACACGTTGGATAGTTGATAACGACGAATCCGGTGCTGTGACAGCTGCTCTGACAATCGCTCTGTCTTCCCGTTCTGTTGTGGCCCTAGGTCGACCGCTGCCGTCCCGACGCTGACATCTGCCGTTGTTGACCCACTCTTGCCAGCACCGTCCAATCGCCGCATCGCTTCGACCCACATGTCCAGCGATTCTTCGATTCGTCCAACCAGCCTCTTTCAATCCGATAGCACAACCTCTTTCAAACTCTGACATATGCTCGTAATGAGCACGAATCTTTCGGCGAGGCATTGTTACAGTCGACGTAAGATATCCGCAGTCAAAATGCAACAGAAATTTTGACCACATATTGAGAATCGCTCCTTATATACACCTGCTGAATGCGCAGTTCCGATGCGCTGGAGTTCCCGCTATTCATTCATTGGACACCAAATTTTAATCATTTGCATGTTCGGTCAAAATGTCTTTGAATACGAAATTTCATTACAATCGGACAACTCCTTCTTGGTGCGTCGATTTTTTTGTTATAGAGTGTATTTTAATCCGATAGAGCGATAATGGTTATGTTCCTACTTAGTGCCGAATAATTCTTAATAGACATTCTTTTCCATCATTCACTTGTAGTTTGTAACTGCCGAAGAACTTTGCCGCCATTCAATTAACTCGGATCATAAAATTTTGACTCTTTTGTCTCAACTGAAATTATCGGCCTCAAAATTCAAGTTGAAAGGTGTTGAAGTTACCAATTCTTTAAAACTCAATCCAGTCACTGTTATTGAAACTCAGCATGGATATATAGCCAAAGGCATGGGACTCTTCCTTGCTGTTAAAGGGCGGATGACCCACTTTAACCTTTACGTGAACTCTAAAGCCCAGCTGAATCTGATAATCGAAATCCAAGGACCAGAAAGTACATGTTGCCGAGAAAGAATTTATATGGCTCCACAATCAAAATCGTGTGGCACCAAAACTGATTATGCAGTTACCGACAGCAGAAGTGATGTACAAGACCCAGAAATCTGCATCCACAAAAGAATTCCATTTGAATATGAACTAACTCCCGGAAAATTAGCCATAAGTAAGTGATAAAGTAATAAAATATTTTGATCCTTCTTAAATTATCCAGTAATACAATCGAACTAGATCAAAATGACCTCAGTTGTAGGGACAACTTGGCTATTACATTAATTTTCTGGCTTGTGAATTACATGCATCCAATAAAAATAGGCATATGGTTACATGGGTCCGTGGGGCCCGAGCGCCCCACCCCCAATAATTCTGAAAACTCTACGTTAATGCTATCGCTTATAGTGTCACTCGGCTATGAGGTTAAAATTTCAGCTATTCCTTGAAGGTCGTTATAATCGAATTCGGCTCCATCTCTTGAAACACGCTGAACCTCATTATGTAATCATTTCACAAAACATTCGGAGTGTTCTAAAGCTTAAGAAAACTGTTGGTTTTGAATTTTTTTTTATATCCACATTTTAGGGAACCTCGGTATCCTATAAGTCATGACATAATATCCGAGTACCGCCACATTACGTCGCTCTACCTCTTCTTTATCACTTTTTTTAATTTAAACAATGAGGATATTTCACATAATATCGTAATGGTTGAGCACAGCCAGCAATTAAGTTTTTTTTTTATCAATTGTTAGCGGGATTTCTAAGGAAATTCGCCCTTACTACTAATAATAATACGTATATATTACGTAAAACTAATTGAATGTAATACTAAATCTACATGAATATATACCAATACAATGTATTTTGCATTGGCACATAATTTATATGTGTACACTAGTAGAATAGTACACATTAAGTACACTGAGTAATTGACATGCATCCGAGTATTAGTGATACTAAGACACTGCAATACCCTGTACAACGTCTAGGATGAAACCACAGATTATTTCTTTCCCTTTCTTAAAAATAATAAATAAAAAACAGAAGTAAGTAAGTACAAGGTAGTATTTACAGGTTTACTTACCTAAAGAAAGGCAGAACTAATTAGGTGGAGCTAACTTCTACTTAGAACCGGTCTAAGTAGAAAGAGCTTGCTAGTGGACAGAATTGTATAAGCCATTAGTGGGTTGGGATGATAGTCAATTCTACTAAACTTTGAGTTCTGTAATCAACAAGTTGTTATTCTAAAGGAGTAATTTCACTGTCTTTATACACTAGTATGCAAAACTTAAGCAACTTTTCTGATTTTGGCCTTGATTCTGCAAAAATCAACTGGAAGACATGAAATACTACATACTGCAGATGCACAATGTAGTACTGAAAGGATGATGAAAGTATAGTAGCAAAAAAATGAATAGGACGCATGCAGTATGGAACGAAGTGGAAAAGGCTTTATTGACGGAATGGCGTCTGTACAAAACACTGTCTGGCCAAGAGGGAGAACAACAAACCAAAGAACCCTAGTAAGAGACATGACCTCCCCTAACTGAAGTGGTTGCGTGGCACCGTTTGTCCATACTCAACAAGAGATTATCTAACAGTTCTTGGGGTAAGAGTTCCCATTCCTCAAGCAGCATCTGTTTCAGTTGTTTGATGTTCGCCGGAGGGTAAAATCGTGCCGCCAGGCATGTCCCTAAAGTATCCCACACATGTTCAATGGGATTTCCGTCCATCCATTCATCATAATACCTCCCCATACCAGCATGCCAGGACCACCCCAACGATGTCTTTCTCTGATGTTAATGGGATTAAAGCGTGTCCTTACCTTTCTCTATATCAACGGGCACAGAGAATCGTTTGTCAGACTGAAACGATTCTCATCGGTAAAGAGGACGTGACTTCATTAATGAGGTGTCCAGTATTCGTATTCTCTACACCACTGTAAATGGTGCCTCAGATGGGCTGCTGTCAATGGTATGCAGCATTCAGGACGGCGGGCGAATAGGCCACCTTCATTAAGTCGTCTGGCCACAGTAAACCGGAACACCTATCTTCCGGTTGCTGTAAACAACTGCTGAGCAATGTTGCGCGCTGTCTGCTTTCGGTTTCTTTTTGCCTGCAGGGCGATATATCGGTCATCAGCCATCGTTGTATTCCTTGGTCGACCACCACCAACCTTTCTTACAGCTGTATCTGTCCTTTGGAAGGTTTTCCAAGCTCGTGAAACAACACATTTATCAATTCCGAACTCTTGGGCGATAGACATCAAAGTACGCCCCTTCTCAAGCTTGCCAGTCATTCTACCATGTGTAAAGGCGTCCTGATGTTTCCTTGTAGCCATACTGCACGTACAATCTCACTTTCACTCGCAGAAGAATGTCTGGGAATGCGTCTTCCTTTCTTCTTTTTAAGTTGCCTTGATATTGCGCGCGCTGATTCCACGCGTTTTGCGTGCCCTGCCGTCCCCTCCGACTTCGTGGTGCTGATATTCGCATATGCATCATCTTTCTATTGAGTTGATTTTTCATTATACTGATGGCAAAAATCCCTATTCAACAATTTCGTGGTTGTAAGCAGAAAGATGAATTTTTTGCTTAAATTTTGCACACTAGTGTATGTTGATACATTGATTATGAGCTATGGCAAGTTTGTCCACTTTCGAAGTAGTTTGCGTTCAAATCTAGCGAATTTGAGGATTGACATTTTAGCCGCTGTGCCTCATACGCCAATCGCGTGTGTAATTATTCGAAACCTCAGTATAATGGACCCTAAAACGTCACGATTTCAAGCATTAAATTAATCTTTTCGTCGTATAACATTCATCGAAGTCACTCGCCTCTTGAAGTTTGCGTTTCTCGTTCCACAGATCCCTCCTATTGATTGTCTTCTTGACAGATATCATACGAACTTAATCATTTGGGTGCCGTCATACCTCTTGTGGGAATATAGGCCGCCAGGATGGCGGCCACCTTTCTCCAAACTTCTTTCCATAACACTGATGATGATGATTAAATTGATTCGCTTTGAACATTTCAGACAACGAAATATTCTTACGCTGAAATTTTTATCATTCCATTATTAAGAACAGCAGGTTACATGCATAGGCGTAGGCAGAAAATTCATAAGGGGGGGAGGGAGGAGTTATAGGCTCATTGAGAGAATGTTGCAGAGCTACAACTCATATATTCCTATGTTAAATATACAAAATTTCATTGCAATGGGGGGTGTTACAACCCCAAAACCCCCCCTGGATACGCCTGTGGTTATACGTCATTAGTTTAAATTTGTATTTTAAAGTCAATAATTTATAGAATGAGTGACTTTTCAAATTATCGAAGGCCAGAATGTTAATGGTTTCGCATGTATAAAATCATTTCAATCTAATTATCTGAGTGACTCTTTTTTTATGCACTGGATAAACTAAATAGTTAAAAAAACATAAATGATCCAAATGTCCTTAAAATTAATAAATAAATTGGTTTTCGAATTTTATTAACAAAGGTACAATTTTGATAATTAAATGTCTAATAATAAACAATTCTTATCCTTGATCTCATTTAATAATCGAATTCAAAATGTTGATTAGAAAAATATATGCAAATTTTGAAGTACTTTTAATTTTATAGATTATATGCCTTTGGTTGATGGTAAACATAGCTTAAATATTGTTCATCAAGGACAACATATTGCTGGCAGCCCTTACATCATCCACGTTGACAAATCAATCGATGTTCCAGAACATTCTGAGATTCCATCTAATTATTTAAAAAATTTACAATCTTCCAGGCGTCCTTCAAGAAGTTCGGCAGATAACTCATTCTCAAATACAACTTATCGAAATTACAACCTGGAAAACCGTGAGGTACGGTTTATAGAGCATCTTAATAAAACAGGACTCGTAATTCGAAAGAGGATTCTTCGTCACAAAGTTACTATAGACGGAAAAGATATAATAGTAGACAACCTACAAGATTTACATAGCGCAATTAAAGATCTTAACGTGGATTGTACCGTTGAGGATGTACTTCACCAAAACAACCATAAGGTATTAAATAATTTAAGGTACAGCCGACTTCACTCCCACAAATCTGATGAGGTGGTTGTACCAACGAGAGATGAAAATACACCTCGAGACAAATTTATTTCTTTAAAAGAAACCTTCCAAATGTTAAACGGTAAGTCGACAATGCACAATCCTTTTGAAACTCGTGCGTCAAGTTATAATGCGTTAGGAGTTTCACTACAATCTCACAGAGGGCAATTTCAAGAGCCGGCTGTTGAATCGACAGTAAATAATCCCCTGAAAGATTTTCCATCGAAACAAGATTCATCGGAAGATATTTGTCATCCTTCTAAGGAACATTTTCAACAACTAAATGTTGAGCCGCTAATGCAAAAAGTTTCTGAAGATTTTGAGTTACGACACAGTACGCAGAAAAAAACATTCCAGGCCTCCACGAATGAATTTCAAAAATTGGATACTGGACAGATGACTAGTTTCGAAACTTCTGAACTAAAAGAAGATATATCCAACGATACATCGCAACTTTCCAATGAAGAATTTCCGATGTCTGATAATCAACAGGTAAATGAATATTTTTCTAATGTTTTTATGTTAGAAAAACATGAATTAGAAAATGCGTATCTCTCTTCTCAAGATAAATTTCAAAATCCAGATGTTGATTTATCAACGCATAATTCATTCGAAGCTTCTTCTATATTAGAGCCAGCTAATGTTAATAATACCCTAAAAGAAAACAATGACAGTAGTCTCCTAATTTTAGAACATTGCAAAACCAGCGAGAAATTAAAGAGTACCGAGATGTTAAATTTTTATTCATGTCATGGTGATACAACAAATGACACTCTGTATAAAAACAGCTGTAATGATGGATTGTATGATTTGAAACGAAATATCGGTACTGGTAACGAAGGTTCTTATAATTACTGTGTTTCTCCGCGGCGTTATGGGGATGAATCAGATCTAATCATGGCTTCACTAGAATCATCACCTTCAAGGAATCAATATCTTATAAGTTATAGGAGCAAAACCGTGTTGGCAGAAACTGAAAAACATTCAAATATAAGTGATAAAAATAACGGATTTGAAAGTAATCAAGTTGATTTCTCCCTTCGTAATAAAGAGTGTTCATCTAGTGATTTTTTAAAATCCACGGAAGATCATTTTTCAAATATCACTCATGAAGCCTCTGTATTTTCTGACCAAAAGCTTTGGTCAAAGGGGCAGTCCCCAATAGAGCAGCAAATATTTGTCAAGAATACTGGTAACTGTCCACTCAATAACCAATTGCAAACTACTGGATTGAGTAAGCGCCATGTCTACGAGCAAGAGATTATCGAAAATACTGAAAATAATTCTATAAAAGATTTACAAGAGGACAAAGAATCCAATTTCCTGCATTATTCAATACCCTCTTCAAAGAATGAGGCTACAGATGCAAATGTAAAAACAGGAAACTTTTCAACTTCATTAGAATTCTCATACAGTGAAATTCCTTTTCACGATCACTTAAATTTGGTTCCACCAATTTTCGATATTAAACAAATTGATACGAACCAAAATGAAAGCAAAATGCCACTAATAAATGAAAATTTAAACGTCGTGAAACCACAACCTAAGTTGTGCGATAGACATACATCACGTTTAAATAACGATCAGCAACCAAGCCCTAAAATATCTCTAGATAACACGCCCTCACTTGAAAATAACAAGTCTGAGTCAAAGACAGGTGGAAATAAATTTCCCGCTTCTACTTTTCCTATTTCTCCAGGTGTATCTAACTATCTTTTAATCCCAAGAAGCACATTATCAACAACAGATGGGGGTGAAGAATCAATATCCTCATATAAAGAACTTTTACAATCCTCTACTTCTTATGACAGCGATTTGGAATCAGCATATAAATTTCAAGACGATATCAGCTTTGGTTCAAACTACTCGTCCTTTGAGAGTGATCAAAACTGGGAGGAGATCGATTCGGTGGATGGCTTAAGTAAAAATTCAAATCTTCTAAACTTACCATTAAGTTATTCTTTAACTAAGTCAACGGTAGATGGCGGTCTGAATTCTACAGAACGGGCGATCAATCCAAATCTCGAAACTAAAAATTTAAGCCGAAAAAGTGAACGAAGACCATCCTGGGCGGGTTTAAGTGTATTGCCACTGATAAAGGAGAATTCTACGGAACATTTATTGGATGATGCAAAAGTTTCAACACCAGATAACGAGCTCAAAAGAAACAACGACGGAAACAAGCATGCATCCATTCAGCAAGAAAAGGTAAATTTTGAAAAAAACGTTAATATAATCCCATCTCACCAGTCTCTAGTTTCTCAGAATAAATTCGCAGATAAAATGGCGTTCTTCGAAAAACTGCTTGAAAATTCAAGTGAAGCATCTAACAGCCGTCAAATCGTGAAACCTGTCAAAAGGTGGTCTGCAATAAATCGGCATATACAGCTTTTTGAAAAAACTCATTCCGAAGAAAACTCAGCCTGCGATGACAAAGATGCTAAAAGTACAATTGACTCGAGTATAATTAAACAACGAAAGCGGTTTTGGGAAACATTTCCTAAATCGTGATTTGAATAATTAGATAGAAATAACCCACAATATGTCATTAGTAACTGTCTACAACACCACGCAAATATATGTGCCACATTGTATAAAATAAATTATTCGTTTGGTTAAGACTCTAAAAGAAAAAGAGAGAGGTGACCAGACGACATACGTGGCGTTCTAAGAGCTTGGAACAAAATATATAAAGTGACTGTAAATAAGTATATTTCTTGTTGCCATTTATTTAGATACACTGTATAATTGTTTATTCCTTAACGAAATTTATAACATGAACCTTCTTCCCCCCCCCCCTTTTTTTTTCCAGCGCCCGCCATTTAGCCTATTGACCCTTTAGTGCTTCACCATGTTTTCAATTCCTTCTATTAGCTCACACTCTCCCTATATATATATATATATATATATATATATATTTATATATCTTGTTCAAATTTTCAATCGTTAATAAAATACTTTCTATCCATCCAATCAAGTTCAAATAATTTTGTAGTGGATGAGGTGTTAATAATCCTTTTTTCAAATCAGCAAATTTTTAATAGAACTCTGGAATTTTTCTAAGAGTAAAAAATTCGACCGTATTAATGCTTGCCACCAAAATCTAACCAGCCTTGCCGCTAGATATGTGCTTTTCGGAATTGGCGCAAAAAAGCAGATTTCTTTCGATTTTTAGCGCATTGACGAAGGTGAACTTCTGCAAATTTTTTTATTATTCTTTTTTAGAATAGTTTCTATCTGCCGCGTATTCATGCTTAACTGCTAAAATCGAATAAGATATTGCTAGTCTGATTAATTTCCACTAGGCTATCAAATTCCAGATAGGCCACCGCGGATACCGTATTGATTAGGGATGCGTCGAATTTTGCTTCAAGACGCAGATTTCCGTGACGAGTCAAATTCAAATGTCCGCCGCTATACATATCGCTGCTGATATCGAAAGCATATAAGGAATATCTCAACGGATAATCCGTTCGTGAAATATCAATTCCTTGATCCAAATTCACCTTTTCTGATCAAAGAAACAGACTATTATAAGCACGTGCATACAAATTGCGATCAAATCGAGGTTTCAAAGGCTTCGCAGGGACGGGTTGACCATCGACGTAGACAGCTAGGAAATTGAGATTGTAATGCTTGAATTCAAACGGTTATTTTTTATAAGTACCGTTAAAGGCGTCGTTGTCCACGCACCCAATCACCGCACGTTTCGGTAACTGACCGTTCACCATATTATCTTGAATCCAAGACATGCTCACCTGAGGGAGGGAGAAAACTTTACATATGACGCGATCGCTCGGGTATTTAGCTGTACCGTGGGTCAGTGCTTTGGCATGTCTGATGAGTACTCCGGGGTTTACTTTGACCTTTCTTACAAATAGAGACACATGCTCTAATGTAAACTTAAAATCGGCCCCGTCTATGGGAGATACCAAACAGAATTCGGGCTTGCTTCTGATAAGTTTTATCCTTATGTTGACCAGATTTAACATGAGTCGATTTTGGTAAAATAAATCACAATGTATTCCTCCAATCATATCCACAACATTATTAAGTCTGAACATTTCGGCTCTTTTTGCCAAACCTTCATTGACACCCGTTTTAGCAAAGGGGTCCACATTCCCCATTTTTCCAGCCGTGTCTTTATAATAGATCTCGTTGGTGAGTTGAGAATTCTTACTATCGCTGCCATGATTCAATAGAGTCTTTATCACAGCCCTGTAGAAAAAAGTGTGTTTAAAGATATATCGACCTGAGAGAACAGAGAATGAAGAAACGGATTAACCGGTCCGACTATTTTTTTTTAGAAGCGAAGTGCCCATCGCTTTTAACAATTCTTGCTGCTACGTGAATCTGAGTATGGGATAAATCTATGTATTCTACTTCACTTTCAGAAACATTAAATTCTATAGGACCTCCATCGGCAGCGTTCGAAAGAGGATGGTACTCCACTCATCGTCCTTTTTCAATCACCGTCTGTGTAGAGAAAACAGATCCAGTTCTGACTTGACGCATTCGGGAGAATCTAGTAATCGGTACGCCATTTATTCGGTAAAGATGTCTGGCCCTTCTCACTTAGCTCTTTTTGCAAATATGATCGCTCTCCGTGTCTTGCGCTTCCTTTTACATCTTTCACCGAACATATGCTTAGTTTTATTTATGATTTTTTATGTCAATATTTTCCAGCTTCTTTTAATTTTTGTTTCGCGGCATGTTTGACATTTTGGCCTTGCATAACATCTCCCACGATAGAGGCCCCGGATCGTAACAGTGTTTTTTCAACTGTTTTTGCACCTTGCTTCAGAAGAGGTAAAGCTGCTCGAAATAAACTTCCGAAAATTCCATCTAATCCATAACCGCTCTGTAAGGACACCCTGGAATAGTACGGAAGGCCTTTTCC
>QLNU02015003.1:11461031-11488552 GCA_006491805.2 Dysdera silvatica | reverse complement strand
ATAAATAATAAAAAAATAAATAATAATAATGAAATGAAACGTCGCTTTTTTCCTGAAGTTCGCAATCGTTTTATTGAAGGTTGGGGTAAATTTACTTCTGCCACAAAATTGGCATCTGCCTTAGACGAATATGAGAATGCTAGAGGTTTTTTAAAAGAAAAAATGCCCAGTAGTTTACACGATCGTAAAAGGGACATCTCCGCAAATAATTTTCAAAACAGGAAAAATAGACTTCAATAAGGAAAACCGCAAAACACAAGTGGGCCGGATCCCTCTTCCAGGACCAACGAATCCTTCGAACGTCGTAAATCTCCGCGCTGTTTTGAATGCAATTCCCCCCCTTTCATTTACGCCCTCAGTGTCCGAAACTGAAGAAACCCCCGGCGGTAAATAACGTAGTTCAAGAATCAGAATATAGTTTGTTAGCACCCTATATGATAAACGATGCCGAAGTAAATGGCATTAAGCTTCCCATTTTGAGGGACTCTTTAGCAACTATTGACCACGTTAGTAGTAAATACATTAAACCATGTATGTATACTGGGGGAAAAGTTTGGTTGATACACCCCCTTGAAATTCGACCAGTCTGCCTTCCTATTGCTAAAGTGACGTTAAAGGAGAGTTTTGGTGAAATCTAGACCCAAGCCGCCGTAGTGTCGAAAAGCTTGAACCAGTCTCGTTATTTACTAGGAAACCGGACCACAAAGATAATTAGGGAGAAAGAAAAGGGATCCCCCCGCACACCGGTTCTATTAACGCAGTCCAAACCCGGTCAGAAACTCCCTGCGTTAAAAGAAGGAAAAATGGAGACCAAGAGGAATTTGAAACTATTGAACCAACTGGAAGTGGAGAATCACTAGGAGATCCCTGTATTGTGAACAATGAGGAACCAAGGGATTTAAAGCTGATTGGAAATGAGGAGGGTGCAGAAGGACTTACACTGTTAAAAATCCTTCATGAAAATTTTCTTACCGCTCAAAGAGAAAGTAAAGATTTTGAATCTTTGTATAATGCCACCGAAAAATCGACGAATACAACTTCAAACTTTAGATATATTATCGAGAATGGATTGCATATGAGAAGTCAGTAGGATCGTATGGGACACATAAAAGAAAATTGCTAGTAATTCCTGAAAAGTTCAGAAATGAAATTAAGGCACTGTGCCATGAAGGAACTTCCGCTCATGTCTTAGTTACAAAGTCTAAGGATAAGTTAACCAGGCATTTGTTTTGGCCGGGGTGTTATAAAGATATGGAAAAATACGCACGTACGTGTGACCAATGTCAAAGGGCTGGCAAGCCTAATGAAAACACAAAGCGCCCCTAAAAATTGTACCAATAATTTCAGAGGTGTTTAGTAAAATTAATATTGATGCATGCGGACCCTTGCCACTAACGGATAGTGGTAAGCGGTATGTTATTACAGCCATTTGTTTATCATCCAAATACCCGGATGTTATTCCTGTGGAGGATATTGGTTCTGTTTCGATGACCGATGCGTTGCTTCAAATCTTCAAATCAAAGTAGGATGGGATTTAGCTAGGGAAATTCAGTGTGATCAGGACACGTCATTCACAAGTTTTCTAACTACTGAATTTTTTTAAAGGTTTGCGATTAGAGTTACCCGTAGTTCCGTGCATCATCCCCAATCAAACCCCGTAGTACGTTTGCACAGAACTATCAAAATATTATTGCGAATCTTATGCTTAGAAGCAGGATTGAGTTGGGAAAAATATCTTCAGTTAGCGCTTTTCGCGCTAAGAAAGTTACTCATGAGAGTACAGGGTACACTCCTGCAGAATTAGTACATAGGAAAAACTTACGGACACCGGAAACGTTAATCTACGAACATTGGGCGAAGCCCCAAGATGACGATAGTTCAGTGACTGAATATGTTTTTAACTTAACAAATAAGCTAAAAAAAAATGTCAAGAAATTGCCGAAATGTATATGGAAGAACAGCAGGTAAAGAGCAAACGTTGGTATGATAAAAACACGCTAAAAAGGGAATTCAAGGAAGGGGATCTCGTCTTAATACTAGCCACTTCTAAACCAAATAAACTGGCGGTACAAAGGATTGGGCCTGGTATGGTTGAAAGTAAACTTTCAGAAACCAATTACATCATTAAACTTCCTGGGAAAAAAGAGCGGTCTCAAATCTATCACATAAATATGTTGGAGCCGTACCATAACAGATCCGAGATGCTTAATGACTTAAGTTGTGGAGAAAATAGCGAGAAGCTAATGGACAACGACTTGGACTTCCCTTCGATTGAGTATGATCTAAATATTTACGATTTCTCCCAGTTGAGCTTAAAAAATAATCTGCCACAAGTGTTAAAACTCTACAGATAGACCAGTTACAAGTTTTTTAAATCGATATTCCACATTTTTTTCGAATGATCCCGGGGTCACTAAGCTAGTTACTCATAATATTGAACTTATTAGTGATAAACCCGTCCGATCGAAACCTTATAAATCCTCTCAAAGGTAAGGGGAGATTTTGAAAGGAGAAATTGAGCGAATACTAAAGTGAATATTATCGAGATTGGAGAATCGGATTATACCTCCCCAATGATGCTTGTAGATAGTGTTGTAAAAAACCCGGGAATTTTGGGCAAATTGGAAACTTTGAACATAGAAATGAAAATAGCTAGAATAAAGGAGGTAGTCCCGTCCGCGCCTTTCTTCCTATTGGTCGATTCGACACAATCGACCAATAGGAAGAAAGGTGAGGATGGCACTACCTTCTTTATTCTAGCTATCTTGGTTTCTTCCCATCAAAGTTTCCAATGTGTCCAAAATTCCCGGGTTTTTTACAACTCTACTTGTAGAGGCTCCAAATAAAGACCCTCGATCTTGTATTGATTATCGTAAGCTAAATGAAATCATCCGCACACGATTTTTTCCGTTGCCAAATATTGAAGAGCTTGTAGAAAAGGTGGCCTCAGCCAAGTATATCACCGTTCTTGGTGTCGCTAAAGGATATTGTCAGATACCACTAAGTCCAAATGCACAGAGGTTAGCTGCTTTTGTAACCCTTTTCGGGACTTATAGACCCTTAAGAATGGCTTTCGGGTTAAAAAACGCACCATTCTTTTACTGTAAAATAATGTCAGAAATTTTAAAAGGTTATGATTAATTTTCCGTACCATATCTTGATGACATTGCCATTTTTTCAAACACATGGGAACTCCACCTAAAACGTTCAAATCGAGTGTTATTAAGAATAACAGGAGCCGGACTAACTATAAAACCGTTGAAATACCGTTTTGCCCAAGAGGGGGTCCCATACCTTAGACACGTTGTAGGGCAGGTTTGTCGCAAACCTTCGGAAACAAAAATAATCGCGATTACCGAATTCCCAACTCCTTAAACAAAAACTCAAATTCGGGCCTTCTTGGGGTTAGCAGAATATTACAGCTGATATATATACCTAAGTATTCAATAATCGCTGCCCCATTAACAGATGCTTTAAAAAGGAAGAATAAAAAGGTGTTATCGTTTGGACCGACGAATTCGAAAATTCCTTTTGCACACTAAAAAGTAAGCTGACCGAACCTCCTTTTCTACACACGCCCGATTTTAAGCGGGAATTCATAGTTCAAACGGACGCCTCAGACACAGGCATGGGAATTGTACTATCACAAAAAAATGCTCAAGAAAACCAATATCCCGTTCTCCTTTTAAGTAAAATTTTTTCAAAAGTAGAGAACCGATTCATCACTACTGAAAAAGAATGCGCCAGCGTAATTTATGCGATTAAAAAATTACACTATTATTTAGATGGACAACATTTCACGATTACGACCGAGGCATAATTGAGGAACCAATCAATGGTTGATGAGTTGGCCCCTAGCTCTTCAACCTTACAATTTTGATGTAGTTCATAGAGCGGGGAAAGAATATACAAACGTTGACTGTCTAAGTAGAGCTGTAGCCTCTGTTTAATATTGTGTTTTATTTGTATATTATATTTGTATAATGTGATGAAAAAAAAATTCTGAGTATTTTGATATTCGTAGTTTATGAACATATTATCGTGAAAACGTATTACAGTAGTGAGATTGTATACCCAACCTCGGTGAAGTTTTAAAAGATTTTATTGTTGAAATTTTGCGTATATGTTTAATTAAAATTGCCAGCAGCATTTGTATTGTATATGGATTATTTTATTAACGACAAATATTAATAGAACTAGAGTAATTAATGGAATTAAAGTAAATGCACGCATCAGTTCGAGTCTGTAACATTTTGTCATCAGTGTACTATCATGGTACTCCTCTCATTATTTTGAACTAACCAGTATATATATATTATAAAACTTTCACCAGTTAAAGCATGACAGAGCATCACCTTCCTACTTCAAGTTTGGACATACTGGTGTGGCTGCATTGTTATCTTGCTGCGTTGTGCTCCACCTTGCTGTCATCTGTTATGAGTGACCTGTTAAAACTTTTCGTTCATAACTTAAAGAAAAGTTCTGCAGGGGGAGGGCTGTACCGACTCCCCATTTACCAGCCATGTAAGATATGTCATTTGCCTCTTGACTATATCCCCTTTCGAACTCAGCCACAGCATGAAGATTTACTGATCTACACTCCGTCCATACAACTCGAATTTCTAACATAAAATTACAGTCCCTGGATCTGGGTTGACATCTGGAATCCGACCTTTGACATGTGTGAACCAGATCCGGGGATAGGATGGTAATTGCGACTTGAAACCAGAGAGAGACCTGGACGCCGAGAGATACACTACCATTAGACAGCCCTCTCTGGGCTTCCTGTACGTAGAGAACAGAAAGTTATTTTCGATGAATAAAATGTGATTTTGAATTAATCCGGCCAAGCCTCTCCCGAACTTTACTAGCTACGTTATAGTTTTAATATTCAATGACATTGAAGATTTTTTTTATTATGTTGAATTCTCCCCGCCTCCCACAGGTATATTTATTTTGTCCATTAACTCGTCACCCATTCTTTGAGATCATTTACTTTTTATTGTACAGTCCATATCCATTTCCACCTCCCTCATTTTCCATCATGTTAACCGACTTCCAGTAAATGTTATTTAGGTCAGCAATTGAACCAATCTGTAGTATTTTTGAACTATCATTCCCTCTCTAATCATTATTTTCCCATGTTAGTCCATACATATCTCTAATTATTACATTTCTTAAATTTAATTGCTTCATTCAGTAAGTACCTATTATAGTTTGTCAAATGTTCGTTTATGTATATTTTGTTATTAACCTCCATTCCTAAATTTGTTATTGTAAATTATTTCATTACATTTTCTTCTACATTTATATACTTTACTTAGGTGCATTTAAAGATTATAATACAAATAAATACAGTGAAAACTGTCTACGGTGAAAACTTGCTCAACACGGAATTTTTTTACGGTCCCTTCAAAAGTCAATGGTAGTTAACATTATCTAACACAGAAACTGTCTAACGCGGAAGCGGAAAGCACTATTTAATCCCGTTAAAGAGAAAAACCTGCATAAAGCGGAAAATCGCTGGCAGAAAGGAAATTTTCTCAGCAGAAAAAGGAAAGAGGGTTGTAATACAATACAAATAGCAAAGTGGGGGATGACGAATAAAAGACATTTTACAGATATAGAATGCCCTTGTCCGCATAGGCAGGGTGGTTTTGGGGGTTGTAACCCCCCATTGCAATGAAATTTTGTATATTTAACATAGGAATATATGAGTTATAGCTCTGTAACCCTTAACACCCACTTATGAATTTCCTGCTTACATATATGCTTGCCCACCCACCATAGCATACCCAGAAAGTTCATAAGGAGAGGGTTACAGGCTTACAATGGGGGGTTACAGAGCTACAACTCCATTGTATTTACATGTATACTATATACAATTTCATCGCAATGGGGGTTACAACCATAATCGCGACCACCCCCCCCTTGCGTATGCCAGTGCCACCCACTTCTTAAATAAAAACGTTCATTATTAACCAGAACGAAAAGTTACTCATATCGACTTTATCAATTCATGGATAAACCCACCGCAAGGGAGAGTATCTTTATACAAGGGAATCATTATCTTTACAAGGGAGGTACTTTATCGTTACAATTTAAGCTTACGTAATAGACTTTTTGTATAGAATAAGCATGTACAGTTAGCATGAAATTTTGCATCATATTGATCGTAACTACTAAACCCACAAAATAGTGCAAAAATTAAAATTAATAAAAATAAAATGCAGTGATAAAATAAATATTTTTATCAAAAGGAAAATAAATATAATCTTAAAGTTCGCAAGATAAGACAAAGAAAAAAATAGCACATGCAATCATCTCTTACCACTGAATTTAACTATGTAACCTACATAAGACGGAAACCTGCATACTACGGAATTTTTTTCCGGTCCCGTGAGTTTCCACCTCAGCCAGGTTTCACTGTACTTTATTTGCACCACAACAAACAGTTATTTCGACATTAGCGTAAGGTTTAAAAACACAACGTTTCGGAAGCCAACTCAATGGCGGATCCAGGATGTTATTACGTGGGAGACGGTTTCGATGACCCTCATCGGGAAAAGTTTGTTTAGGTAAATATTGTTATATTACTAGTCTTCCTTTGTACCAGGATTGTCCAACATACGGTCCGCGAACGACGTTTATCCGGCCCACCTACAAATGTTTGAATAAAAAAAATTCCGGAACAAAAATTTTAGATATTTTTTTTCAGAAATAAGGAAAAATTTTGGGGACAGGAGAGGTGACCCCTTTCTACATCGCAAGAGCACAAACAAATACCTGGAATAAACTCTAAAGCAGTGGTTCCCAACTCAATTTAAGCCGCGGACCACTTTTCCACTTCAATTGTACCTGCGGACCACTTTGAAAAATCCCTACGAGTTGGCTTCAAGACCTTAATAAAAAAGGGAACTGGGTCTTTTTTGGGGAAAATGTGTTTGTACAATCGTTCTTTAGTAAAAAAAAAAAAAGAAATAAACAGAAAAAGAAATAATAAAATCTAATAATACAGTCAAACCTCGTTAAGACGAACACGCTTAAAACGAATTACTTTTAATACGAACCGTTTTCTGAAGTTCCGTCAGATTGTAAAATACTACAAATGTGCTCTCAATTTTATTTTTATATTTAATTTTAATATTTCTTTAAGTTTTTAATTTTTTTTTTTTAATAGTGACCCACCTTGCGGACTACTTGGGACTTCTTCGCGGACCACCAGTTGGGAACCACTGTTCTAAAGGGAGGTTTGTTTTTGTTTTTTTTAAGAAACCGCTGGCCCCCGAGAACAAAATGTTAATTTAGTCAAAAGGCCACACACCTGGCCCGGGGTTTGATTTCCAAGCTGGGGTGGGGGGTTAGATCCCTCTGAAAATTGTATGTTCCGATGCAGAATGACATTCGCAGTTCTTGGGTGTTTAAAAAAAAAATCATCGTTTCATTTTGTATAATAGAAACAGATAATTATATATTTGAAAACGTATTTATTTTGCTAAAGACAAGAAATAACTACATATCATATCAAATTAAAAGTTCTTAAATACAGAATATTTTATGACATTAGTCTTGCAATATTCGAGTTTAATACATGAGCGATTAATTTCACAATTCGCATATTCCAAAAAGTCCAACATCGTGTTACCGGTAGTTAGTTATTTTTTTAGAATCCAAACACAGGATTCCAGATTTCATCTTTACATAGAAAATGTCATCAAACACAAGGCATTTACAATAAAGTAATGGAAGCCAAATAGGCTCTTTTGCAGATTGTTGAAGACTCAATTGTCATATGAGTTTTTCCTTGAACCGTTGCCACCAAAATAGACAAAGCCAGCTGGCTCTGACGTATCAGCCCTGTGACTTGTCAACCAGTAGTCGTAACAGATAGCCCACAATTTGCTAATAGCTTAGAGTATAAAGTTCACTGTTTTCACTTATTTTTGTGGAAAATATGTGCAGTTGTATATAGCTCACTTTTATAATAGAATATTTGTAGAGCATCTCTAACAATAACTAATGGTCTTCATCAAATAACCTGTTTACGTGTCTGGATACCCATTTTTATTATTAGTATTTTTGTGGTGACGACACATCTATTCCCTATTTCCGATAACATCAACTTCCCAAGGAAAAAATCATTCTAGAAATGCAGTTGTTTAAGGAAACCCACTAGTTACTGTGCTACAGAAATGCCCTATAAACATCCTATTATGAAAATGAACTACTACTGCATGCACTTTCCACGAAAATAGGTGAAAACAAGGAATTGCATGAAATACACTAATAACAGATCATGGGCTATCACCATATTTGACAAATCGTATGGTTTTGAAATGTCAGAGCTTTTTATCAAGCCTTGCCTATTTCGGTGACACAACGTTCTAACCCCGATGAAGGTAATGCACCCATAAGGCACAGTGAATGATACAGCAAAACCATGTACATATTAATGGCATGTAAGTAGACACACAAATGAGTAGTACATTTAAATAAACATAACATTCTGATGACTAAAAAGAGTTACATAAAAATAAATTCATGCATGGTATTATTTGACACAATAATACCATAATTCTGCCATCATTCTGATCTAAAATCCTGCCAACAATCATTAGAGATGGAAGATTATGTGAAAGGAAATTCTCTTTTATTGTATAGGAAAAGACCAGTGAAATTTTTGAAAGGTCTTGTTATCCTAAAAAACAATCTTGAGCAATAGATCTTAAGCACAAGTCACTGTCAGCAAGTAAATATGTATCGTCAAGAGGCAATACTATAAATTTAGGTTCTAACCTTTGGCATTTAAATTGTACCAAAATTATGCAAATACATAAAAAAATTATGAAATTAATGCTTATTCACAAGGCATGTGAAACGTTTGTTATTTAAAGATAAAGACAATGACTGTGGGCTACTTAAGCATTCGTGTAAATACAAAGGTACATCATTAAGACTCACCAATGTCAGTAGTCTTGAAAGCACACTCTGGGTAGAAAAGAAAAAAAAGTCTGAACTAAGTGAGAGTAGTCTTAAAAAAACACCCGAGACCCACGTAAGTGGATAGTCTTGAAAGTGTATCTTGGAACAAAGGCCTCATTTACATAAGAGTAGTTTCGAAAACGCATCCAAGGTGGAGGAGACAACTGGGTAAGAGTAGTCTAACGGGTACGTCCTAAGTTGCAGGAACTGGCAAGCGTGAGTGCTCATCACTTTTCATTTCAAATGGTGGAGACCTTTCATGTTGGATGTAATTTTTCAGTTCAAGGGCCCATGGTTAATGGCTTAACCGTTTGGTTGAAAGGTCAATGAGTCAATTCATACACAAATCAACATATTTTACAAAAGTCATGAAAAAATTATTAGGTCAAAAAAAACCAACTGTCTTTTCCTTATCTTTCCATTCATACAGACACAATCATACAAGTGACTGCTTGTTTGTGCTTAATGGTACAGGAGAACAAAGGTCAGGTTGCAAAGGAACTTAAAATTTTCTGAGGAATTCAACCCCTTAAGGCCTTGAGAACCAACCCTCCATCCACCCCACAAGATTACAGTTAGTCGGTAGGCATTGTGAAATATTTTCCAGTGTTGGCAGTCAAACCAGAGTTAATGGCACACAAAGCGAATGCATTAGAACTGTAGGGCCTTCATACACGTGAATTTTAATGAATTACGTTACAGTTGAACATTGCTGATTAAGGAGAGTTCAAGTATTACGTAAGCAATATTTTGGCCATTTCAACCCCCAAGCAAATGCTTACATAATGCTTGAACTCTCTTTAAAAAATCAAAACCATATATTATTACATATTATAAATTTGATAAACAGTTATTTCGACACTGGCGTAAGGTTTAAAAACACGACGTTTCGGGAGCCAACTGCTCCCTTTGTCAAGTGAAGGCAGAAATTCTGCCTTCACTTGACAAAGGGAGCAGTTGGCTCCCGAAACGTCGTGTTTTTAAACCTTACGCCAGTGTCGAAATAACTGTTTGTTATGGAATCTCCTGGTGAAACTCTGTATTGTTTCGTTATAAATTTGAGTTACTATGTAATAATTCAAGCATATCTAACATTCAATTCACACTACAGGTATGCAATAAAACTGTACAAAATCGCTCACTGAATTAGTGAGCGATTCTGCCCATCTAAAAAAGATGGGAAAAACGATTCAGTGATCCATGTAAATGATGAAAAGTGAAACTGCGTAAATTGCACATTCCTCCAATTTACACAGAACTTTAATTGCATGATTTCAATTTAAACTGGTAAAAGAGATGTGAAAATCCAATTTAACACAGTTACAGAAATGCATTCGTAATTACTTATTGTGTTTCCATAAATAACCACCTCAGAAAAATTATACTATTTTATCACAGTACATGTTACGTAGTTAATGCATGAAGAAAACAATTCTCGGTTTGGACAGCAATTTTGAAGAACCGTCTACTATGAAAGATAATTGTCAAAGGGTAGATGCACAAGATTCTGTAAGAGCCACCCCCATGAAAATACATTATTTAACAGTTCTGGGGGATGTTACAGTCAATTAAAAATGTTATTAATAATGGAATGGTAGGTACCCTTTATAAAAGAACACCTAAATTTTGCGTTCAGCGATAATAAAGCAAAATTTATGAAGAAAGTGTGTTCAGAAGCACTCCAGAGGGGAAGAGTTATTTTTTTGGTAATGTAATTCCATTCCTCAATGAGAATGGACTTCTTGAATTTATTCCCACTCGTTTTGAGTCATTCATGTGGAATGGTAATTGTTCATTCTTCCAAGGAATGAGCCATCGTTCGCTTTAAGGAATGCCTTCATATAAATCATTGACATTCCCTTTGTACGCCTCAACTCCAAAGATAAAATTTCAGGAATGTGACTTTACAAAATAAAACTGGTTTCAATTTAACATGAAGACACTCTTTTTTGCAAACGATGTGTTATTTTTTGTTTATTTCTAAAGCTTCTTAACTATCAAATTAAACGCAGAAACAAAAATTGACATAAAACATTTTTCTCTGATATACAAGAAACACAGCAGTATATATTTAAACCTTCTTGGTGAGGTTTTAGACTTACAAAAAAAAAAAAACTGAAAATATACATAAAATAGAATAACAATTATCCCTTGGGATGACAGTTATGATGAAATAAAGTAACAATAATTTTGTGTCATGCATGGGAAATGAGTAACAATAATGGTCAACACAAATATACCAGAAAAAAGAGGCAAGTAGATAAAGAATTGGACATTTCAATGGTTGAAAAAAGGAAACCATGTTAACAGCACTCATATGACAATCATAATGATAGAAAATAATAAAACATTCAACATTTATTGTGACACAAAGAGGGATAATAGCCAAACTAAAAATTTTGTACCCCCTCCCTCCTAAAAAAATGAATATCATGGCCGTTAACATCCATCGAGCAAAAATTACACCAAGGTAAAAAAAAAAGTAAAAAATTCATATTACCCAATATATATATACCTTTCTCGCAAGTATACTGCATAAAGTTATGAAATATATTCCATTTGACAAAGCTGCATCGTTTTAACTACTATATTTATTCATTTGCTTGTGTTTATAATGCAAGAGGACAGTTAATGCCAAGATCCATTGATTTCTGAGAAGTCGGAATCCATTTTCGCCTAGCAAACGAAATCTTGGACTATGGATTAGTAAAAAAAAAAATGGCGAGTGCTCGGTATCATCAGGATCCAAATCCAGATCACTAAATCCAGACAGTAAAGATGCATTATTTGAAAGCAGTTAAAAGGTTCAGCTGAAATGACAAAACAATCTTGCATGCAAAAAATTCGTAAATATTATGGACTGTGTGCCTGCTTTGATTTCTTTGTGCAGCACAATTTTGACAGGCTTCATATTTAAAGGATTTCTCATCACTGCGTGTTCTCCTTACGTTTACTCCTTAGTAAATTAACTTTTAATGACATGTCTAGCACTCATAACTTGCTTACCAGCATGCGTCATCACATGTTTGCGCATATGTATTTTTTGAGAAAACCTTTTATAACATATCTCACACTTGTACGGCCTCTCGCCGGTATGGATTCTCATGTGTACGTTTAAAGTGTCTCGCCCAGAGAACCTTTTATGACACCTTTCACATTCGAAAAGTTTCACACTCATGTGAGTTCTCATATGTTTACTTAGAGTCCATCGCTGAGAAAAATTTTTACCACATATTTCACACTGGAAGGGTTTTTCGCCAGTGTGAATTCTGATGTGCTTGTTCAAACTTCCAGAATCGCTGAACTCTCTGTAACAAACTTCACATTCGAAAGGCTTATCTCCAACGTGAATTCTTATATGTCTCAATAAACTGCCTTGTTGAGTAAATGATTTATTACACATCTGACACTGAAATGGTTTTTCACCTGTGTGGGTTCTCATGTGAAGGAGGACTCTGTTTTGTTGGGAAAATGTTTTGTGACAAATGTCGCACACGAAAGTTTTTTCGCCCTCATGAATTTTCATGTGCTTGCTTAAACCTCCTGGACCAGTAAACGCTTCAAAACACTCTTCACATTCATACGGTTTCTCCGCGGTATGAGCTTTGGTGTGTCTGCCTAAACTACTCCGCTGAGAAAATTTCTTATGGCATATATCACACTCAAACGGTTTTTCACCCGTGTGCGTTCGCATATGGTTCATCAAATGGTTAAGCCGTGAAAATAATTTATGGCAAATGTCACACTCCGATGGTTTTTCACCTGTATGTGTTTTTATGTGATCGCTTAAATGTGACTGACGAAAAAAGTTCTTATGGCAAATGTCACACTCAAACGGTCTCTCACCAATATGTGTTCTCATGTGCCTCCTTAAACTGTTTTGTTCCGTAAATTTCTTATGACATAAATGGCACTCCAAAGGTTCTTGACCTGCATGAAATCCCATGTGATGGAGCAAACGGTTTTGCCGGGAAAATGTCTTGCCACAAACGCCACACTCGAAAGTTTTTTCGCCATTATGCATTCTCACACGATAGGCTAAATGTTCATCAGAAAGCTTTTGAAGAGACGTTTCTTCTTCAAAAGCTTCATCACTAGCATGTATTTTCATGTGCCGATTTAAATTTGAGGTCCGGGAAAACCTCTTATGACATGTTTCGCACTCGAATGGTTTTTCACCACAATGAGTTCTCATGTGTTCATTCAAATAATCTCGTCGCGAAAAGAAACCATGACAAATTTCACATTCAACAGATTTATCATAATTCAGAACCTTCGGGTTTGGGTTGAATAGTCCTTTTCCGCCAAGTATTTTACGATCCACTTTCGATTTCTCGAGATCACTACCAGCATGAATGATCACGGCCATTACATATGAATAATAAAATATGACCACTTGGATACTCCGATGAACTTTCACTGAAACAAACTTAATTTGATGTATTAATAATGAGTAGCCGATGAAAAAATGTTTTCTTCCTTTAGGACGTAAATACTTCACCCTGCTGCTTTCCTTCAGCTTCTAAGAAATTGTATTTCTAAATTGACACTTCCACTTACGTATACAGCTATTTGATACAGAAACAACTATACCTCAGATCAATAAACAACATTTTCCATCTCACAAACCCATTGTGAAATTGCTTAGTAGCACCAAATCACTTTGTTGACCACCGTATTATGTGTTGTACACAAACCTATAAGAAAAACAAGTATGAAATTAGAACATACATGAAAAAGAAAATAAAATTTAAATATGATTTTACATATCATAAATAAAATACCAAAAGCTTGAATGCTTACAAAAGTAAAAAATCTGTGAATGTTCAATTACAGTAGTCTCATTAATCTGAACAATGCCAATCTGAAAATCCTAATTTTTAATCGACTGACACAGTGCAAACAGAGCAGAGTGTGTTACCAAAGAAAGGAGAAACTTTCCATCGCCAGCCCACCTGTTAGGTGTGCATACTAAAACACACACACATCAAACAATTATAATTGCTTGATAATAACTATAAACAGCTTACAATACATTCTGTCTTAAAAAAAGATTTCAGTTAATCCAAACAGATCTTGGTCCCGGGTCCCAATTAGTTCAGATTAACGAGACTGCTGTAAATTGAAAATAAATTAGCATTGAAGATGTTGCAAGAGTGCCATTGGCATGCTGGAGCATGTAATAGAAGGAAAGGACTCAATATTACAAAAATAATGCATCCCAGGAACCCGCTATTTAATAAACGTACGCCTTCGGGGAGGGACAAGCTTTTCAGGGGGCATGACTTCCCACATGAAAAGTTCGTAAAGAAAGGAATGTTTTTTGCATCTGGTGGGCCACGATCCCAGGACCTTCTACAATCCAGACAGGTGCTCCAAGTGAGCTACAGACGACCAACACTCAATCCTTTAAGAACGTATTTAAAGCTTATTTTTCAAACTCGGTTATTTTGTGGAATTGGGCAGTACCTTTAGCGTACACAAGTAGGTGTAGATGGGGGTTGCAACCACCCATTGCAATGAAATTTTGTATATTTAACATAGGAATATGTGAGTTGTAGCTCTGTAACCCCACCCCTCACTGAGCCTATAATACCCCTTACGAACTTTCTGCGTACGTCTATGGGCAGTACATGGACAACTTTTTAAACCAAATTGCGAAGAGATCGGTATTAAATTCATCGAAAAAAAATAAGAATTGTTTCTAGTTTAATCTGCATGGTGTCCGATTTGTATAAATACATCTGCTGCAACGGGCTTTACGATGAATTTAATACCGATCTCTTCGCAGTTTGGTTTAAAAAGCAGTCCATGTACTGCCTCATTCGGCGAAATATCCGGTTTCGGAAAATGCGCTTTAAATATGTTCTTAAGGGATTGAGTATCCATTGTCTATAATTCAGTTGGTAAGAGCACCTTCTCGGATTGTAGAAGATCCTGGGATCATACCCCACCAGAAGCAGGAAGCATTTCTTTTCTTTACGAACGTTTCACCATCTAACAATTCCATAACATCGGTGTTACTATTATTGAGCCTAAAAAACGTTGATAAAAATTGTTTCTTAACCCTTTACATTCTACTGGCTCCGCTGGAGCGACATTCAGTATATGGCTTTGAATTCCTTTGGGAATTTTTGCCTGGAGTACAACGGGTTAATAAGCATATATGTTAACAAAAACCAATTAATTTAACTATATTACTAGGTAGGCTAGAGTTCACTATTATCTGCTGTTGCTCTTGGAACGTATCACCCACAGATAGGGCAATCCTACTGTATAATGCTTATTTAGTAACGTAATACAGTGAAACCTCTCATTAGCGGAGACTGGCCGGACAGAAAAATTTGTCCGTAAAAGAGAGAGTCATTCTGAAGTGGCTGAAATGTTAGTTACATTTCAATCACTTCAATGCTTCATTTCAAAACTTTTGTATCTTTGAGCACATGATACAACTTTAAAATAACGAACATAAGCATTTGTTGAATATAATAAGTAGATTTACAACAAAGCGTTAAATATTAAAATTTATTTACCTCGAAAAAACATTTTATCAATAGCTTTTTGGTGGGTTTTACTCACCAGTCCTCCTCCTTTGGAAAGCATTTCTAATTATGAGATCAAATCCACAGTTTTTTCATTGTTACGCTTATAAGAAACTGCCTTTCGTTTTACACTAACTTAAAAGGCCTGTATGGTAGTTGAGTAAACGATAATAAATTTGAACTGCGATATCGCTGTTAAGTGTTTATTAGTTTCACGTATTGTATCACTATATGATTTATTATCAAAGTCTTTTTTAAGCATTACTCATTTGAATCAGTGAAACCGAGTCAACTGCTACTATTTGTGAATGGTAGGAAAATTCTTCTTAGCTCCTATCCGCTTTATTCTTAGATTCCTGCTGTGAGAAACGCCTCTAGTGAAGGACGAATTTCAAATGTATTTTGTCAATACAGGGGTTCTATTCCAATAGACTGCATCAGGGAAACATTGTTCGCTTCCGAATCTAGGGGTTTTAAAAGCTCCAAGCAGAGGTTTGAAATGTATTATTGTAAATAAGTTTCTGACAAGAAATTTTTATCCTATCGTAAAAACAGAGTGACCGTTTTTGAGGGATGTCTGATAAGAGGGCTTTGTGTGTAATTAGTTGTACTACTGTATGGAAACTGATTTTTCTTTTAAATGTTAGTGTTACAGTTCTTACGAATTCCCCCCTCCCCACATGGAATTCGATATCCCCAACCCCACGAGCGACCAGCCCGTGAATTTTATATTTCCCTGGATAAAATTACTGCCCTTCGTATAACCTCTGAATAGAATAATATAATCCTACTATATAATGTTTATTTGGTAATGTAATATTTACTTGTATTACTCTTTCTTTTTAAGTATTATACTTCTGCGACTGTCCCGTGAATTTTGAATTTTTTTTCCTCAGAAGAAATACTGCCCTACCTACAAGTAATAAAGTCGCATGGGTGGGTTTTGGGAACTAATTACGGTGGCATCTTCCCCCCACCTTTTTCACTTTTTAATAACTGCTTTTAACTGGTAAAATTATATATATATGAAAATTGTGCAATTAGATATTTTGTACAGTATAATAATTTAAAATTGTGATCATAAAAATAAGAGTAACCTTCATAATGCAGGAAAGTCCTTTCCGCAACTCCTGCTGGCTGTTGAAATTTGTTCTCCCGTTTTAAACCCCAGCAGTGTAAAAGCTTACTCAGTCTCATGATTGAACGTTCACTGTAGTCCAGGGTTTGGCTCCCAGGGCCTTAGCCAGGACAGTAGGTCACATGACTGTAGTCTTTGAGCTGCAAAACGCAACCTCCTTGATAAAATCTTTCTTTCTTTCTTTTGGTTTTACTGCGTATGCTGCCAGGACCTACTGTTTCGAGGAATCCCTCTTAAGCCTGGTTTACTACAGTGAGCAGTGCGATCTTTGAGATCCTGAGTGGCGTTCTTTTGCACTGGGAGTGCCGTTGATTAGCGGCACACTAGAAGAACACGTTACACCACACTCACCAGCGATAAGTGAATAAGAGTGAAGGGCAGAAAAATCCCCGACATCAAAAACTCCTTAAAATGCACCACACAATTGTAAAAGCGTCTCTTTTCTCCCAAAAGCGAATAAAGTCTGTTTGATAATAATGTCGTGAATAAGCTCTAGTTTGAGCTGTAATTAATACGTGGGTGGCAAAAATTATAGTATAATAAATTCCCCCACGAAAACTCACAAAAATCTCGCCCCGGAGGCTTTCTTGTGTTGACCATATTTGGCAATTGTGTTATCCCTGCGGAGGGTAATAATACCTTAACATCTTTACATACGGAGAAAGAGAGCGTTGTTTCCTGTCCTCATTCGTCTAGCGGTCCAAGACACTCCGGGCTAAACGGAGGGACCCTGGTTCGAATCCAGGATGGGGAAAGCGTCTCTTTTTCTCCAAAACGAATAAAGCTCTAGTTTGAGCTAATTAATACGTGGGTGGCAAAAATTATTGTATAACAATTGTAAAAGTTAATGTTAAATGTTGGTGATAGTGACAGATTCGAAATGATCAGTAAAATTAATATCCATGTGGAGGAAAGTGCTTGAAAAGCAAATGCTTTCAAACAACCGATGTAGCAGATTATTTCAAATAAATTTCTGTAAGTGGCAAACAACTTTATTGTCCATTCATTATATTTAAAACAATATTATGTTAACTTGTTCATCCAGCATTTACAGCAGACACGAATATCCGGGTCTTGTGGGTGCTCCTTATTTATTATTTTTTTATGCAAATTCAGACACAATGCACTATGGTGAAGTATTGTATATGGTAAGAATTGTAAAGTACTGTAAAGTATTACGCACATTGAGAAATATCCCCACAAAAACACGAAGACGCCTAAAACTATTTTTTTTCTAATTTTATGTTACTTAATTATATTATTTAAAATGGGTTCCCATTTTAAATAATATAATTAGGTAACATGAGTATTCAGTAGCATTTTTTTCATTAAAAAAAAAAAAATTTTTTATTTTTTTAAAGACCTTTTATTTAAAAGAAGAAAGAAAAAAAAAAGAAACATCGAATTAATCTAATTGATTGAATTACAAGCGGATTAAAGAAATACACACTTTTGAAAATGTTGCAGAAATATGCCAAAATATGAAAAATATGCGCACAAATGTGAAATATGCAAAAACATGCAAGTGCATAGAAATCCGGGCCCTAGTAATAAGTGCAACATTAATAAGCGTCAGAAATCTCATCACATCTGGGGCATTTCCACTCCAAATCCCTCTCTCATATATCTTAAAACATTGAAGAACATGGGGGAGGAGCTAACCCACCGTGTTCAGTAAATCCTGCTTCCATGTTGGTGTAAGAGGAGGAGTTATTCTATAGGGTGGTACGTTGCAATGAAGTTGGCGAGGGACTTCTGATATCTGCGCATTGGCGACATACAGGAGTGGTATGGAATAACCTCCAATAATTTTTACAGCTTCCAAAAATGCAGGGAACAAATTTTGTACTAAACGAGAAAAACTCAAATGGTTGCCATAGAAACTGTCAGACCACGAAACCACATTTGGAGCCATATCATCAGGTTACTGCATTTTATAGTAGAGCCTTAAATTCTCTTTAATCGTCAAATTGACTTATCCTTATGTAGTTCCTCCATAGTGGTAACTTGTTCTACAGTAGCGCCCAGTTTTTTCTCAGATGTCTCCCAATAAAATAATTATTTTCTTGTCATACAACAAAGTAGCTCTGCTGCGTTATGTTTACATAGACACAAAACAAATTAATGTTAAATAAAGCAAATTTCGAAACTAAACATTTACTGTCATTTTGTGAGACAGAACATGCTCCAGTTACATTAAAAAGATGATGTACCAGGGCAGCACCCTAGAAGCATCACCACCATTATATAGCTAATATATTTATACTTAAACTATCAGTTCAAAATCCACCGATTTTTCATGAACGCGATTCTGATTAGCGATGAACACGTACAAAAAGACACAGATCCAAACTAATTTTGGCCCGTAATTTTAAATCTACAAAAATTAACTAACGTCAATACATTTACTTCTCGATATTATTAAAAATAAAACCAATATAAACAAGATCATCAAAAAAAACGTACCACTGCTATGAACAGGCAATTTGAAAAGTTCCACTGCTTTGAAACAGTATCCAACAAATCCAGGTTTTCGTTCTTTCCGCAATTATTCCTCGCTGAAACTTGACTATATTAGTTTTACACCTGACTGAATTTAAAGTTGCTCATTTATAAAACTTTCTTTTCATTTATGAGTAAAAAGCAGCCGTTAAAGTGAGGCAAGCCAAAAAAAAAAAAATAGGAAACAGTCAAGGTAAAGGTACAGTATATTCTTTTTCTTCCTCTTCTTCTTGCTAACTCATTTTCTTCACAACAATTATGTTGTTTATATATAAATCGAACGCTACGTAGAGTAAATCAAACAACAATATTAATTAACGTTTATTGGCGTAGTGATAATAAACGTAGCCAATAAACGTTGATTAATACTGTCGTTTTAATTGTGTTGTTGTTGATTGTTCAAATCAGTTAGGGAAAGTTGTCCACTGCTGCAACACTGTTTTCCCAAAAGAGAACTGTTTCAAAAATAGGAAATAGAACACACACATACACACAAAACGGCAACTTCAGACCCGATAAAGGTATGGATCCGATACGGATTGTTAGTAACGAGGCATTGCAGAAAACGCCCCGTGTCTGTAAAGAAGGAATTCAGCGCCGACAAGAGATTCCGCAGAAGGCAAGGGTTCAGATAAATGGAGATAAGATCACCCAGTGATGGAGGAGTAGGAAGACATAGTTTTCGGCAAGCTACAAAGAGTTCTTCACGGAGAAGGTGATACGATGAACAAAACAGAAGCAAATGTTCGAGTGTTTGGTCCAGTCCCTCAGTTCATTCCAAACACTTGGATGATGGTGCTTTATTGATTCAGAAAAGATAATTGTTCGTAAAAGCATCGACCAAGGCGGTGGCAATAAAGTCTGATTTGCACGAACCGAGGGCAATTACAATTAAGAAGAGAAGGATTCTTTAAAACTGGAAAAAGGGAACGAGGATTACCAGCAATAAAATTCTGAAGAGTAGATATCTTTTCATTTTGGAAGCTGCTGTTTATGATACAGAGATAGTTCGAAAGACTTGGCCGATGAGGTTATAGCCAATTTCTGCAAGATGAGACAAAATCCTGCATAGCCGACGAGCCCATGTGTCCGCCGACATTTCCTTTAATTCCGCGGTGACCGGGAATCCAGCAAAAGAAAACAGTTTTTTTCAGAGCAGTACATTTGGAGGCCAAAACAAGGATATCTTGGATAATTGGGGTAGCAGTCCAAGCGGCAGGGTGAGCAGATAGGTTGTGGAGAGCAACTTGGGAGTCACAGGAGATCGTTTTAGCCTCTTTGTCATTGTGAAGCACCCAGTGCGTGGCCTCACAAATATCAATTAGTTCAGTTTCGGTAGAAAAGCTTCAAAAAGAGAGATGGAAGCAAATGACGAGTTCCAGTTTAGAAATAGCAAAAGGAGCGCCCCCTTTTCTGAGGTTCACATCAGCAGTACCATCTATGAAAATCTAAAAAGTAGAGAGAGACAGTTCATCAATTGAAGCACCAGTAAATGTTGAAAGAGACTCTTCCTTCACCATGTCTTTTCAATGTACTCCAGAAAAAAAAAAGGTAAGACGCCTGTCACAATAATTATGGTTGTTGTCGTCGACGTTGTGCAGATTTATGATGGGATGTTTGTCCGCTGGCAGAGATACAGCTATTCCAGATGAGGGCTGTTACTGGAACAGTGTTTTACAAATGAAGGTGGAGAGGACAAAGGGTAGAAAGACTAAATGAAGCAGCCCAGTCAGAAAAAGATCCAGGTTTGTTACCACGGGAAGGGGGGGGGTCACCCCCACTCTTGGAGGAAGAGGAGGAGAAGGGGCGAAAGGCATACTTCCCCCCCAACACACACACACACAATTGAGGAATACTATTAAAATTTTAATTTCAAAAATATCATTAAACATTGCCACTAATGTAGCAAAGCTGAAAGAAACTTAGATTTTAATTTCATTTTCTGTCAATAAATGTCAGCACCATATCGTCAATAATATTGCTTTGACAGTTCCCCCTAGAGTATATATTGTTTAAAAAAATCACGTCTCTTTACCTGTACATTATATAACAGCCAAACAATCTGCGACTCCCTTTTATAGTAACCAAAAGATCCGCGACCCCTCCTTTGTCCGCCGCCGCCACATTTGCATAATAAAAGCATTTTTAACGGAGTAGAGAATACACATTAAATATAAAATTGCATTATATTAATAATATATATACGTTAATAATGCATAATATATGAATTTTATAAACAACATTATTTATGTATATTATATTAATTATACAGGGTGGTCCTAAACTATATGTCAAAAATGTAAAGGCAGGTAGAGGGGACCTAAATAAGCAGATTTCGTATAGGATTGTGTGTGCGGTAATGTCGCCTTGAGCCGGTAGAGAGCGCTGATGACTGCGGCGTATAAAAGCGCTTCGCTAGCTGGATTCATCATTTCCCGCACGGATCTCGAGCAGCATGCATCGTTTCACCAATGCGGAGCTGGCCGACATGCATTTCATGTATGGGGCTGCACAAGGAAATGGATTAGCTGCTCAAAGGATGTACAGGGAGCGATTCCCGGATAGGAATCAGCCGGATCGTCGAACATTCGAGCGTCTGCATCGGGAGTTACGCATGAGTGGATCATTTTATGCTTCCAGGCGTGGAACTGGCTTTGGAAGATATCGCAGAACTCCTGCAGTGGAAGAAAGAATACTGAACACAGTCGAGGATAATCCTTCGACAAGCTCGAGAGCTGTAGGACGTGCGTTGGGTGTGAGCCATCAAAGTGTTTTAAACTGCTTGATTTAAGATTTAACCTGCTTGGATTTTTTCTTCTGGGGTCATATTAAAAGCCTGGTGTACGAGAGTCCCGTCACATCTGAAGAAGATCTTGTTGCCCGCTTCTCTGTTGCTGCTGGACATGTGATCGACATGCCTGACGTCTTTTCTAATGTACGCCGATCCATGCGCCGTCGCTGTGAATCTTGTATCGCTGTTGGTGGCCGCTCTTTCGAGCACCTCTTGTAAACTATTAATAAATTTTTGTTTTCTTTTGTCTTTACTTGTCTTTTCAGTTTCCTGTGATTCATACTGCTTTACAAGCTAGCGCTTTAATGTGTCATTACCGCACACACATTCCTATACGAAATCTGCTTATTTAGGTCCCCTCTACCTGCCTTTACATTTTTGACATATAGTTTAGGACCACCCTGTATGTTAATATATATTATAGATATAAAGTTAACAACCATTAGTAGAATATTGCAATGTGTGTAGCCATGTTGAAATATAAAAGCGTTGGAAACATTTGGTATAAAATTCCTTACAAAAATAATTGCAACTAAAAATAGTTGTGGCGACCCTCCAGAAACCTGTTTGCAACCCCCTTGACGATCGCGACCCCAGGTTGAGAACCACTGGTCTATTGGGTTGAGATCGGGGCTTCCAGAAGGTCAATCTTCAGCAGCAATAAACTCCGGTAAATTCATCTGTAGCCAACGCTGTGTGGTCTTCGCCTTGTGTACAGATTCTGAATCCTGCTGGAAAACCCAATGTTGTCCAGCAAAAAGAGAATGATTCAATGATTTTACTACCTTTTCTAAGACGTCGTTTTGATGATTGGCTGCCTTAGATTTGATGCCTTTCTCACAAAAATACAGTTTTGTGACCCCGTTGTATCAGACTCCCCACTAAACCATGACTGGGGCTGGATAGCATGGGCGTCCATATGAGGGGGCAGGGAGGAGCTGGGGCCCCCTCTAGCCGTTTAAAAATTTGATTCGCCCGAACCTGCTATGCATTTACTTTCAAAAGTTTTACAGTCACATTTTAAAATAAGGTACTTTTTAGCTCATTACTAATTGTCAAGCAATATCAATTATTTTTGTAGCGTTTTGGTATCTTGTACATTCACTAAAATGTTTGGCAGCCTTGAGGAAAGGTTAATAATTTTTCCCAGTTCCCCTAGAAGTACTCATATGGGCACCCATGCTGGAGCGTGATCTGTCTCTCCACATTAGGGATCTTTTCAAAGACTTCTCGAGAGCTGTGTGCATAGACTCGATTTTTTTGGCAATTGAATGGCCTTCAATGGTAAAAATTTGTTCGTCTGTAAGCAAAATTTTACGGTGTCCATTGTTGGCGTGCTGCTGTAACAACCGCTTTAACTCTCGTTGCCCTGGTGCTCCGTAAAATCTCTGTAAGACGCTGTCCTGTGCTTCTATGGTAAACACCAATCCCCAAATCTTCTTTAACAATGCGTGACATGGTTCTGGTTAGAATTTTAATTTTCCTTGCCATGATTTCTGTTTGTGGAGAAGATTTCAGTGAATTCTCTAGGCAACTGCTTTAACATCTACTGGCGTTCTGGATACGCGTGGACGACCGGTTCTTTCCCTCTCGTCGACAGAGGACATTTCATGGTATCTGCTGATGGTACGATAAATTAATTTTTGGATATTTTTAAATGTTTCAGAGTTGAAAAATATCTGATGGGGATTTATTGCACTTATGAAGAGCGATAACTGTGACACGGTTTTTGTTTTATGTTCTATTCCATTTTAAAATTTTGTCCGAATTGATTTAAATATTTTATTCACAAACTAATAAACTTACTCACGTGCCTTATAGCAAATGCACGCTGGAAATTGGGAAATATGATATTTTTAAACTATTTGCTTGGAGAGACAGAACTTATGGCAAGACTAGTGTTCAGTCTTTGATCTGATTTAGTGTATTCTCAGAACAATAGATGGCGCCACAAACTGGATTATTTTGCATTTGTTCTTTCTATATTTTCAAAAACCGTTTAGTTTTGGTTCGTGTTTGTAAAATCAAGCGTCTCAGCTAAGGTGTGGCCGTTCATGACGTAAATCTCTAAATCTTGTTCCCCTAATTCATTAATCCGAACGGGGATTCGAAGTCTGTGTACTTTAGTGAATTAAATTTATCATTCGTTATGAATGCGTCAGTGTTATGAATCATATTCGTGAAAATTAAACCTTTTTTTAGTTACAAGAGTTACTTCAGATTTTGTGTGTTTTGTCAATTTTGGATAATCAATTTGATTTGTATTTTCAACTCAACTTACGTATGGATTTAAACCTTCACCAAAAACGAAAGGCATGTACAATTTAAAATATTATACAGTCCACTTTCAGAACCGCGAACCAAATAAAATATCTTTAAGCGCCTTCAACTAGGTGTATTCTTTTATGGAAGTGAGAGTTCTTATGAAGAGAAAGCAGGTCCGACATCTCAACAAGTGATGGGAGGCAGAGGAGGCTATAGGACTCGAAAAGAGTGGTTTTATATGTGGTGACTACTAAATATAATTGCACGAAAATTAGATGCGAGATTTGAACAATTAACATAATTTAATAAACACTAATGTACAGAGATAGAGAGCTTATCTACACGTGCTTCCGACAAGGGGTTTGGAGAACGACTGACTAATAACCTGTTTTTGCGATATCGATTGAGAGTCTGTTGCCAGTTCTGTTCACTAAGGTTTTACTGTCATTGAGCTGGAGAGACGTCGCCCATAGTATTCCCCGCAAGTACCAAAGATACGAGGTTCAGAGGCATCAAGAGTTAAATCGTAGCTGTCGTCCCGATCGTGTGGTGGTGGGTGGTTGCCGGCTCGTTGCTTTAACTGGAGGTGGTTGTTGGACTATTAGCAGTGGTGGAGGTTGTGGTCTGAGTGGTTGGCTCGGTTTTGTCGGAGTCATCTGCAATTAACGCCGGTTTTGGGGGGTGAATACCAATGACCGAGTGTTTACTTTTGATCTCCAGTGTGAAGTGTTTTGTATTCGTTTGATGATCGTGAATGGGCCATTGTATGGTGGCTATAGCGATTTCCTAGCCCAGTCATGTCGTATGAAGGCGTGAGAGCCAGAGTCCAGTTATGAGTGAATGAATGGTGTATGGTTTATGTAAGGAGACGTTGGTTTGGGTGAAAATGTTTGCATGGTGTTATATAAGCGTTGAAGGAATGGTGATGGCTCCGTTGTTTTTTCTGACGGAGACAGGAAATCCGATGGGAGTCTGATGGTTGAGTCGTAGACAAATTCAGCTGCAGTGTACTGCAAATCCTCTTTAAACGCTGTCCGTAGTCCAAGGAGTACAAGTAGCAGCGTGTCTGTTCGCTGTGGGTTGCGATGGCATCTGATGGCTTGTTTGAGTGAACGGTGTAAAAATTCGACAAGTCCGTTGCTAGAAGGATGGTACGGTGTTGTGCGAATGTGTTTCGTGCCCAGTAAATTCGTCAGTGAAGTGAATAGTGACGATTAGAATTGTCGACCCTGATCTGTAGTGATTGTTGATGGTACACCAAAACGAGCGATCCAATGGTCGATGAGGACTCGAGCAGCTATTTTGGCAGTCATGTCAGCTACCGGGATTGCTTCTGGCCATTTCGTACACCTGTCCACACAAGTGAAAAGGTCCGAGTTGCCGTTGGAAAGTGGTAATGGACCAACGAAATCGACATGTACATGATCAAACCGTTGTGATGGCATCATGGATTATTGTATAGGACTATGACTGTGTCATTTCGCCAAGTCTTTGGTGATCGATGGCCAAACATATATTTCTTTGATCAGTTTTTTTGAAAGCACGGATGCCTGGGTGCAAGAGATTATGGAGTTCGTTGAAGATTTGTTTTCGGAATTGCGGGGTGATATATGGCCTGATTTACCCTCTACTTGTATAGTACATTATCTGAAAGTCGGGGTTAATTTTTGCTGGCTACAGGTTCAATGATTAGTTTGGACTGTCTAGCAGGTATTTTAATTCCAGGTCTGAGGCAATGGCTTCGAAATTAATTGGGCTGTGGTTGCTTATCCTTTGTATGCGTGACAATGTGTTCGCGACAATGTTGTTGGTGCCTGAAACACGTTTAATGCCAGTGTAGAACTGGACGACATAATACAGGTGTCTGCACTGTCTAGGGGAGGTAGTATCAGAGCTTTCTTTGAAGGCGAACGTTAAGGGCAGGTGGTCTGTGAAGATAATTTTTGTCCTTCGGGGTTATGTCAAAAATTCTTGATTGTGGCGTATATAGAAAGGGTTCGCGATCATACGTGCTATATTTTTGCTCCGCAGGAGAAAGCTTGCGTGATAGAAATGCAAGTGGTTGAGTTATATTGAAGTTCCGGACATGTAGCATTGCCCCAATGGCAGTGTTGGATATGTCGACCATCAGAGATAGTTGTTTTTCTGGTGCGTGGTAACTGAGAGTTGTTGCTTGCATCAGGTCCGATATGTATTTTTTGAAAGTGGCTGTTGTTTCAGTGTACCATGGGACCGGGCGTTGGTCGTTTTTGTGGGAGTCCTTTAAGAACTCATATACGAGTCTCGGCAGCTTTCGGTATAAATCGTCTGTAGAAGTTGACCATTGCCAAAAATTGTCGTAGTTATGATATACAGTGAATTCGCGATAAGTCGAATTCCTGGGGACCGACTAAACACCTCGAGTTATCAGAAGTTCGACTTGTCATTTGTTGTTGATTGGACTTCTACAAAACGTAAATTACTTATCCTAAGGTAGACTTGTCGATCTATACAGTAACTTTGTTTCCAAAAAAACAGACCATTACATCAAGAATTAGAAGTTATTCATTTTATGTACTGTATTATTTATTGCTGAATTCAACTTTTGTATTACCTAGCCATATTTTAAATGCAGGAAGCAGTACTTACATTGTGTTTCTCAAAAAATCGGATTATTTTCGATTATTTTTGCAGAAATTCTCCTTTTATGAAATTATTTACCTTTTGTAAAAACGCGACCAAAATTTCGTCGACGTTATCTCTACTTTCAAGATACCGTAGCGCTATAGATACCGTAGCGCGATAGATACTGCGTCGCGAAATTTTGCCTTTTCGCTCTTCATAGTCTTAATTGGACACATCTTTTCCTTCGAAGTCCCGAACACAATGTTGTGCCTTGTCTTGAATTTCTCAAGCCCTCCACTTTCAACAGACTTTCAAAGTCCATAACTCTTACATGTAGCATCGTACCACTAAAGAGGAATCTTACCATTCTGGCTCCTGTACGATTCAAAACACTTCAAAAAGTGGATTCAACATCAGGAAAAGCATGGGCGTTTAGTCTCTTATATTTCGGATCAACATTGCACTAGCGTCTTTTCAAGATTTTCTCTTTACTCATCAAAATATTTAACAGCAGGTTGGGTGGAATGACATATTTCTCTGCTGGATCCTTTTGACCCAAGTTTGGATTTTTCTCAAAATCTTTTGTTAAATCCCCTTTTTTGTTTCGAATTAAAATTATTTTCATTTACATATCTTAAAACACTATGCTTAAACAAAAAAACACCTCACAGTATTCATTAACTGCTCTAACAAACGA
>QLNU02015003.1:11443082-11460931 GCA_006491805.2 Dysdera silvatica | reverse complement strand
GAAGTTCGACTTATCGTTTGTCGTCGACTAGACTTGTATAAAACCTAAATTACTTATCGTAAGTTAGACTTATCGTTTTATACAGTAAGTTCGTTTCCAAAAAGCAGAGTATTACATTAAGAATTAGAAGTTATTCATTTTATGTACTGTATTATTTATTGCTCAATGCAACTTTTGCATTACCTAGCCATATTTTGAACACAGGAAACGGTACTTACATTAATTATGTTTTCTCAAAAAATCGGATTGTTTTTGAAGAAATTCTAATTTTATGAAATTATTTACCTTTTGCGAAAACAAGAACAAAATTTCGTCTACATTATCTCTACTTTCAAGCCACCGTAGCACGATCGATACCGCGTCGCGAAATTCTGCTTTCCTCTCTTCACAGTCTTTATTGGACACATCTTTTCCTTCGAAGTTCCGAATATAACGTTGTATCTTGTTTTAAATTTCTCAAGCCATCCGGCATTTGCGTTGAATCCCTCCACTTTCAACAGACTAGCAAAGTCCATAGCTTTTTCGCGTAGCATCGTACCACTAAGAGAAATTTTACTGTTCTGGTTCCTGTGCGATTGAAACCAAAAAGGCGGATTCAACATCAGGAGAAGCACGCACCTTTAGTCTCTGACATTTCGGATCAACATTGCACTCGCATCTTTTCAAGATTTCCTCTTTACTCATCAAAATGGTTGATAAAATGCCATATTTCTCTGCTGGATCCTTTTCCCTTAAGTTTGGATTATGCTCAGTATTATTTGTTAAATCCACTTTTTGTTTCAAATTAAGGATATTTTCGTTTACACATTTTAGAACAATATGTTTAAAAAAACAAAAACACGTTGCAGTATTCACTAACCGCTCGAACAAACGACTATAAACACTTCATTATCTGAAAAATGGGGTTTGAAAATGCAAGCAAGGAGCGGAAAGGTTCTGATTGGGTAAAAACACTTACGGCGGGTTGACAAGGCAGCTGATGCGAACTTCGATTTAAAGGATGTCCACTGATGCGAACTTCGATTTAAAGGATGTCCACTTCGACTAAAGGAAAATATTTACGTTGAATTTTAATAGATGGGGCCGGAACTGCGTAAAAAATTTTATGTACACGAATATTCGACTTATCGCGGATTCACTGTAGTTTTCGATTTCGGGAATTCGGCAATTGCTTTGTTTTTTTCCGGCAAAGGTTTAACATCAGCAGGGGTTATTAGACAATTCAAAAGAGATACCTTTGATTTTCCCAGTGCATATTTAGCTGAGTTGAGCTTAAGTCCGTACTATTTTAACCTTTCACATACTTGTTGGAGATGTCGCACATGTTCTTCCTCGTCAGTGGATGCGATGAGGAGGTAATCGAAGTTGGAAACACAATAGTCCATCCAGTACCTGCTGAATGACCCTTTGGAACGTCTGGCACGTATTCCGGAAGCCAAACGTGGGTAGCGACAAATTCAAAAATTCCCAAAGGGGTTATTACTGCCGTTTTCGGGATATCTTAGGTATTCACCGGAATCTGATAATACACACAAGTTACTCGTAAGTTAAGTGTGGAGAAGATATTCTTCCCCGCGATATTTCTGGATATGTGGGACCGAATAACGGTCAGGTATCGTTACTGATTTCACAAGCAGCCATAGTCTCCGCAAGGACACCAATCCCCATTCGCTTTTTTTGACCACATGTAAACCCATATTTTGACTATATGGCTTGCCCAGGGTCTTTTAGACGGACGAATGATGCCGTGGGAAATCATGTATTCAAATTCTTGACGTGCTAAGAGGAGAAGTTTCGGAGACAGACGTCTTGGTTTTGAAAATACAGGAGGTCCAGTGGTTTCGATATGATGGAAAGCCGGCAGAACGTGTGCCTTGGATGGTTGTGACGGGTTCGTGAGCTCTGGGAAATTCATTAGGATTCTTTCGAATGTTGAGCTTCCAAGTAGAATTGAAATATTAATGATCAGCGGATTACAGTTTTAGTCTGCTTTCCGCGAGATAACAATTTCATTATATATGAGACAATTGCTTTTTACGTCAACCAGTAGGTTAAAATGCTTCAAGAAGTCTGCTCCTAAGATCAGTGGGTTGACTTCTACGATGATGAAGGTCCATGTAAACGTTCGGCGCAGGTTTAAGTCCACGGTTAGGCGCTTATTGCCAAACGTGTGAATTTTGGTTCCATCCGCGGCGATAAATGCTAGATCGTGTGTTGGTTTTACTTGAGGTATGTGGATTTTTGATAGCACAGATAAATCTGCACCGGTGTCCATCAGGAACTTCAGTTTGGAAGAAGTGTCGGTCAATAGTATACGATTAATGTGGAGGTCGCAGTTATGGCCATCTAGCGAGGGCCGGTTCGGTTTTCCGTCTGCTGGAAGGCACATGGTTTAACGCATTGCCTTGCCTTTTCACCAAAGTTAGTATGGTGAAAACATATGTCATTCGCCGCTTCCCTATATTCACGGTACTGCCCACGTGACTGGCTGCGCCATCTTTAAGAGAAGCCTTTCTGGTCATTACGCGGACGTTCACGGCGATGTACAATACTGTAAAAAAAAAAAACTTTGGGAGATACGTGCCCCCCACCAAATTACGCCGATAATAGAACCGATGGCAGATTCAGAAATCTTTTAAGGAATGGGGGGTCAGCGATCTGTTTCTGATTCATATTTTTCGCTAAGTGTCCACTAGCCTACTCCTTTATTTTGTTTTCCCTTCATTCAAGAAAAACATCTAAAAGCACTCTATGTGCACTGTAGTGTTGATTGCCTGAATCTATTTATATAACAAATCATCTTATGTGATTTATTAAATTTAGAATGTATATTATCTGCAATCGGAATAAAAACATTTTAATAACCTGTTTTCTAACTTCTTTTTTCTTCTGGGGCGGTTTTTTTTTTTATGTCACCTTGTATAAGCTTATGTGATTTGTTTTTTAAATAACTGGTGTTGAAAATGGATTTACAGTAGCACTAAAATCCTGGCGCCGAATACAAAGGTCACAGTGTATGCCTGATGAGCCACCTCAAACGTCATTGAAAGCTAATATTTATCAAAAGAAGATCATGGCATCAGTGTGATGGGATTATCAGAGAATTGTTTATGTTAACCATTTAGCAAGGAACAAAATGAATAATTCCAATGTGTACTGTCAACAACTAACCTGAAGTAAAAAATGCTTTACAACAGAAACGTCCAGAATTGGTGAATCATATAGGTACAGTATTTCATCATGATAATACCAAACCATATGCCTCTTTAGTTACTCGTCAGAAACTATCGGAGTTTGATTAGGATGTGCTACCACATCCACCATATAGACCTCAAAGCAGAATGTTTTGAAAGCTTTCAGCTAATTAAAAACGTTCTGCAGGAGATGCATGTATATCTAAATGTATTATATATATATTTTGATTTTAATAGAAACGCAGAAAACATGAGACTTTTTGTTTTGTTTCTTTAACACTTTACGTAATGCTTGCGACTATATATAGCCTATTAATAGGCTTCTGGTAGGTAAAGTGTGAATGAATGAAAGAAAGGAAAGAAAAATGATCCACCCAGCGATTGCTCTGCAGTGAAGCTGTTTGTTTTGTGACGTGAATCACACTTTTTAGCACATTCTGCTTTGGGGCATATATCGGTGACAGTGTACCATTAGACTACCATTTGGTTTATGCTCTGTAAAACTCCTTGTCAAGTAAAATCTTTATTTCAAATAACAGTGTCAAATCGCATTTGGAAAAGATTAGAAGTTCTTTGGAAGTGGAATCATCAAATTGCTTCATTCATCAATCATTGCTTGGAAGATGGCAAATGGCTATTGAACAAAACTGTTAATACATCACTGATTGCAGTTTTTTTTCTTTAAGTAAAAAATTGCTTTTATTTCAATACCAAAAAAAAAAAGTACTTTCCAGACAACTCAATACATGAGCTTTTAGATTGTATGGATATATGAAAACACTATGACAAGCATCATAATATATGTCATGGGCGTAAGAGATGTTATACATAATACAACGATTCAGTTTGTTTGTGGTTTTACGGCTCAAAGACTACAGTGGTCATGCTGCGCCGGGACCTACTGTTTTCCGAGGAATCCGAACCTCTTAAGGCCTAGGGAACCAAACCCCGGACTACAGTGAGCAGTGCGATCTTTATGAGATCTCTGAGTAAGCGTTCTTTGCACTGCTGGGAGTCGAACCCGGATTAGCCGCACACTAGGAGAACGCGTTACCACACTGCGCCACCGCAGGGCACAATTCAGTTGTCAAAACCCAAAGTTCACAAATTCTTTAAAGGAAAAAAAAATGACTGTCAAAAGAGAATGGTCGATCTCATTCAAAAAAGAAAATGATAAAATAAAAAAAAATTAAATTTAAGTATATGTAAAGATTGAAAAATGTAAATGGGGGAAATAAATGAAATACAATAGATTCTCATTATAATGAACATGGAGTGCATTAAATTATTTTGTTACATGGGAATTCATATTTACTAATATTATATAATATATTCATGTATATATTACATGTGAAGTATTTCTCGCCTTAAGCAGATACGATTTTAAATGAGAAAATAATTAACCAAAAATATATAATTTAGTGAAGCTTTGAAATTTAAAGATCAACCTTTATTTACACCACTGAAGAAAGATTTTTGTGATTACTACTCCATTTTACCATGATTTTTTAAAAATGTAGAAGTTGATGGGAATATGCCATGTTTTTTTGGCCGAATCAAAATATTTGCAATTTTTTATAGATTTAAAAAAAACAAAAAAACCTGCTGATATTTTACCTTAACCACATCGCTACCAAAGAAATTGGAAAGAAAAAAAAAAAAAGCACTAATACTGACTACAGTAGAACAGATGCTGAACATCCCTTTCACTGCCAAATGTTAACTAGTTGTTTGTCACATATTCAATTAGAAGGAAGGTGGGGGGAAAATGAGAAATCCGAAGTGAATTAATAGAAAAAAGGCCAGAAATGTAAAAGTCAGTTTAAATGACACTTTTTTTTTCATAGTCATTCCCCAAGAAATGTGACACCGCATTTTTTGTATTTCGTACCCCCTTTTTTTCATGCAATACAAAAAGAAAACTTTTCTTTTTAATCACAAATAAATTTTTCGTTGTAACAGAATTTCTAAAATTTGCTTTGTTAAATGAGAAATTTTAATACATTGTCTTAATGACATTTGAAATGGGGAATTACTTTCGTAATAACCCGTTTTTCATTAATGTCAGTATTCGTTAAAGAGATCTATTGTATTACACGGCAGATTGTATTCAACAACAAAAAACTCCAAATAAAAATATACTCAAGCCTGATTTTACCATTTATTTTCCACTACACATTTTTTTAATAATTACAAGTTAAATACAGCATTTTATAAAAACAGTGTTCCTCTAAAGTTGCCAACATTTTAGATTTGTCTGGCAAAATTTTGGAAAACATTAATACAAATCAAATAAAACTTCCATATGAATACACTTATAATATAAATTTATGTGTATTTAAAAAAAAATTACATTGTGTTCAAAGATCTCAAAGTATCACACTCACTCATATGCAGCGTAAGCTAAAAAAAAATTGTAAACTAATAATGTATAAATCATCTTTTGAAAAAAAAAATCATATTTACAATGTTGAATACTTTGTGTTTATATCTTACAAACAGTATATTCAACTTTAAAAAAAAAGATCCAACTGGTTTACTTTTCAAAACGTAATAAACAATTTCAAATTCCATGAAAATTCCAGGTTCATGAGAAAACGTTACAAAGTTCGTAACAGAAAAAAACATCTCCATGTGAGCATATGACTTCAATGGTATCTTGAAATCTTATTCAAAATAATTTATCCAAACAGTTTCCACACAAAAGGTATAACATCTTTCAATGCAACTGCATTGCTACAGAAAGATCTTTGAAAAAGTATACGAATGATATTTTTGAATAACTACATGTGATTCTTTGAGTAACTGTACAAATGATCCTCAAATAAATGTGCAAATTAGCAAGATTTTGTTATCATTTACACTGTATAAATATTTTTTTGTACAAGTTAAACAGTTTTTTTTAATTACGTTTCCGTTAAGTTTACCTCTTTAGCACATATAGTTATAAAATAAATACATAACTGTCATGCTTCATATACAATTTTTTTTCAGTGCATGGAAGCTTATATAAGAAAGTATGTTAAATTAGCTTGAACCACCTGCTTTCCAAACTTTTTTGTAGTCTTGTGCAATAAACACACTTTGAAGGGGATAGTGAAACACATTGTTAATTGTAAAAGCAAGAGATTGTTAAGCCACCTTCTCAGAAAATGAAAACCTGCTTCCAACCTGAAATTTTATTTCGAATAACAAAAACTGGATTACCTTTTTATTTTTATACACTTTAGATGTGTTCAAATTGGAATTCAAGCTGAAGTTGTGTTTAGAAAGGCAATCTAACACAATCAAAGCATACTTATCTATTATCTTATACTACCAAGCACAATCAAAAACGTGCAAAATAAATTTATATACAATTGGCTCATCTAAATACAAATGCTATATGGAAATGGAAAGTTTACTTAAAATGGAATGTGCCCTATTGTAATTTTTTTTCCATTTCTAAAATTGGAAGTCACAGGCAAGATAAACATGGAAAAAAAAAGTTGTTGTTTTTTTTTCGTCACCCTAGTGAATTGGTAAGGAGAAAACACACGCTTGCGACTTCAGAATTCAAGGCGTTCATTATCTTCCTTCTATTCACCCCCACTTATAAGTAATGCAGTAATGTACACAGATTAGTATGTTTTTCTTTTTTTTTTCACAGGGACTGCCAAAACCATTATGCACCAAACCCATATTTTGATAAGATATCAAGCAAAACAGCCATTTGACTGACCATGTTTTAAATATAGTGGGATATCAAGAATATGATGAATAGCTCAAAATGATATTTAACCCTATATAGCATAGGTGAGAAAATAAAACTTAGCAGGATATGTGGGGTACAAAAAAGCTTTAATCTTTAACGAGTTGAACAACACACAAATTTAACATTATTTATGCAAATATTCATTAAACATGTGATAATGTGTCTTCCATTTCAGTGTTATACTTTTTTCTCTCATCACTGGCCACTCACAGTTCACTTTTTAGTCATCATGATGACATTGGAATCATAGCATTGCTCGATGGTTTATTTACGCAGTGCGGTACTGTATACAACCCATCTAAAAGGCAAAAATAAAATGTGAAGACTCAATAGCACAATATAAACCTGAAGAAGTCAATTGAAAGGTAACAATTCACAATTTACATTGTGTTTGAAGACAATGCCGCTAAAATTGAGTTCTTCGCTTTTCTTTGGATTTCTGGCTCCGAGACTACAGTGGGTGGTCTCATGCTCTGTGGGACCTACTATTTTTCCGAGAAATCCGAACCTCGCAAAGGCCTGGGAACCGACCCGGGCCTGGTGTGCAGTCGCGATCTTGCTGAGATCTCTGAGTAAGAGTTCTTTTGCACTGCACAGAGGTGAGCCTGGATTAGCAGATGCCTGCACTGGAGATTTTCCACACTGCCAGGAGCCAATTTGGAGTTCTATTGAAAGGTTTAATTTTGACAAAAAAAAATTATTTTTAATGTCATATCTAGTTTGTCAGATGTGAGAGACAGAATGTACACGTGTTTGATGCATTACCTTCTATAGCATTTTTTATATTTTTGCATTCTCTAAAGTTAGTGATATTAAAAATTGAACAGAAGTCAAAACAAATTATGAGTTTCATTACATAACCTAAAAAATTAAACATTGCATGAATATTAAGATTACAAACCTATCTAAACCCATAAGATCAATTATAAACCTGCTTACACCCTATATGTAATCTATTACTTAAATTTAAGACTGTGTCCCTGATGAAGGGGGCGAGGTATATTGTTTACCAAATACCATGTGCAAATGTATATATTAGACCTGTGGTTCCCAACTCAATTTAAGCCGTGGATCACTTTTCCACTTCAATTGTACCCGCTGACCACTTTGAAAAATTCTCACGAGCTGATTGCAAGACCTTTATAAAAAAGAGGAGCCGGCTCATTTTTGGAGGAAATGTGTTCGTAAATTCGTTTTTTCGGAAAAAAAAGAAAGAAATAATAAACAGAAAAACAAAAATAACATCTAATGATAATACAGTCAAATCTTGTTAAGACGAACATGCTTAAGACGAATTACTTTTAATATGAACCGTTTTCTGAAGTTCCATCAGATTATAAAATACTACAAATATGCCACAAGTCTCATTTTTATATTTAATAATAAAATTTTTATAAATATTTTTTTGATTTTTTTAAATAATGAACCCGTCTCACAGACCACTAGGTGTCCACAGATAACCAGTTGGTAACCACTGTATTAGACAAACGAAAAGTCAATATACAAACAAGGAAAGGGATATGTGCATGCAGTCACTAGAAGAGACAAACTGAATGAACTTTGTTAAACATAAATTTGAGAAAAATATGAAACTGAACTGGGACCCTATGGAAGTATTATCAGAATATCAGAAGAAAAACTGAGTAGTAGACTTTCCATGGAATCACAGGGAACCAATGTCTTGAGAAATTATGTCATCGGTATATTTCAAAACCTTCATCAACTTTCTACTACGTATCTGCCAAGCATTGAGTTGGGAGGGCCATGTTGTGCACTTGGTCTGAGAATTTCCTACTGAATTTTCCCAACGAGTGGGCACAGGGACAAACGAGTCCAAGGAATCTGGTTGGCAGAAAAATTTTTACCTAATGCCTGAATTTTTAAATTCAGTTCTAAAAATATTTTTTTAATATTTCAAGTTCCCTTACAGAAATTTCAGCACTATTGTTGAAATGCTGGAATCACAAATGAAATAGTAAAGTGCTTCGTAACGTTTACAATTATTGTCGTAAAACTTAACAATTTTTTTTTTCTTTTTTCAAGTAAACATACTCACGATTAGAAAAATTCACAGTTGCAGTTTTTAGCTAGTTAGTTTCCCACTATTCTGTGCTGTTGACTCCTAAGAAAAAGGGGATGGCTCATGAATTTTTTTTTTTTATACTATCCTCGAGGGTATATATTAGGATATTCACTTACTTTCACTATTATGTCTTCACCGGAAAAGAAGCTGTTTTTATATTCGCCTGGTTTTATAACACAGAACAGCAAGGTCCCAAGGCACTGTGACCTACAGTTTTCCCAGAGTGAACTGCTTCAAAAGCCTACAGAAACATCCCATAGACTATGGTGAGCAGTTAGTCTGCAAGTGTTCATTTTGGAGCAGCTGGGAATCAAACCTGGGATAACCACATGATAGGTGAACATGTTACCACCGCAAGGCCTACAAAGGAAGCAGTTTGCTTCTAAACCATTGTTAAAACTAAAATAATTAAGATTTTCTAATCTGAAACTCTTTAAAATTCTCTTACTGTCCATTCCAAGATGAATGCATTTCCAATATGTCATAAAGTAAATAAAAAGGGGGGGAGGCTCCCTTCCCCCTTCGAACAATATTATTATTATTAGCAGTTTCTTATTAAAAAAAAAAGAAAAACATTGTTTCTATCAAAATTTCCCTTTAAAATTCTGTGACCAGATAATTTTTAGGGAAATACTTTATACAAAAAGGCTTTGGTTTGTATGTACTGTGACAGGCATTTTGAAGCTTTGTAATTGCATAGCAGTGCTTTAAATGCTGCAGTTTATAACCTGGGAATATTTGCATAAATCTCGCCAGTCAGCAAAAAAGTTATAACACATTTCATAAATCATACCTCATTTCCCAAAATCACACATTTTTGAGATAATCATTGGACAACACAATAAGAAGTTTTGTTCCAAGTAAAAGATTTCTCACCAATGTGGACAGTCACACGTTACAAATAAATTTGACACCAACGTATTAGTAGCTCAATCTAGAGCTATTTTTGTTTAGGAGAAAAAGAGACGCCGTCCTCATCCCAGATTCGAACCAGGGTCCCCGCGGTGTCTTGACCTACTAGACGAATGAGAACAAGAACAAACGCTTTTTTCTCCATATATTAAGTTGTAAGATATTATTACCCTTCACAGGGATAACACAATTGCCAAATAATGGTCAACACACAAAGCCACCGGGGCGAGATTTTTGTGAGTTTTTCGTGGAGGATTTTTTATTACAAATAAATTTGACACCCACGTATTAGTAGCTCAAACTAGAGATATTTTTGTTTAGGAGAAAAAGTTCTCTTTTCTCCTAAACAAAAATAGCTCTAGATTGAGCTAATAATATGTGGGTGTCAAATTTATTAGTAATAAAAAATCCCCCACAAAAAACTCACCCCAGTGGCTTTGTGTGTTGACCATTATTTGGCAATTGTGTTATCCCTGTGAAGGGTAATAATATCTTACATTCACACATTCTCTAAAGCTTTTTTACTGAGAAAATTTATAAAATACTTAACATTTAACTCTTTAAGGATTCTTGATGGTTGAAAAACCAAGTATATTTTAGGCTTTGTGTTGGGTGGAAAAATACTGGACTGATCTAAATCTCATCTACTTACCCCTACTGACTTCGAACTACTCGTATACAATGGCCATTGGTTGGGGGATGTGTGGCATTTCAAAACTGCAAACTGACAATGACGTCTGGGTCCAATTTCAAAATAAATGGTGTGTATACAAAAGATAAGACTTTGTTCTCATCTCCTTTCATGTGTCAGTTAGCAAACCAGCATAGCGCACAATATATCTGTATCCCCCGCCATACCTCCTGTTGCTCTAGAATGCTAGTGTACAATAAAGAAATTGTTTGCCATTAATGGTTGTATTTCCAACTTCCTCGTCGCACCAGCTCGAGTGCTTAAAATCCTTAACTGCAAGATAAAATCTCGGGCGCTTAAATGCCTTAAAGGCACCACTATCAGTACGACTTAAATTCTGACTATGAGATAGCTTTATGACATTTCACACTGAAAAGATGTCTCACTAATATGTGTTGCCATGTGATCTGTTAAACACGTTTTTTGAAAAAATGGTTTATTACAAATTTCACATTTGAAAGCTTCCGTCTCAGTATGAGTTTTCATGTGTCTACTTAGATTTTGCCGCTGTGAAAACTTTTTATGGCATATATCACAATCGAAAGGTTTTTCACCAGTATGACTTCTCATGTGTATGATGAAACTTTCACGTATAGAATATGTTTTATGACATACATCACACTCAAAAGGCCTTTCACCAGTATGAGTCCTTCTGTGTAGTCTTAAATTTTGTCGATGAGAAAACCTTTTATTACATACTTCACACTGAAAACGTTTCTCACCAGTATGAATTTTCATGTGATCCGTTAAATATCCTTGTAGTAAAAATGTCTTGCTGCATATTTCACAGACAAAAGGTTTTTTACCAGTATGTGTTACAGCATGACGTGCTAAATGTATTTGTCGAAAGAATGTTTTATTGCAAATTTCACACTTAAAAGCTTTCTCACCAGTATGAATTGCCATGTGTCTACTTAATTCTTGGCCGCAAATAAAACTTTTATAACATACTTCACACTCATAAGGTCTATCACCAGTATGTGTTCTTGTGTGTAGGCTTAAACTCTGGCGATTAGAAAACTTTTTATTACATATTTCACACCCAAAAGGCTTTTCACCGGTATGAGTCCTTTTATGCAAGTTTAAATGTGAACGTTGAGTAAATCCTTTATGACATACTTCACACTTAAAAGGTTTTTCACCAGTATGAATTCTTTTATGGAGATTTAAATTTCGGCGTCGAGGGAATTTTTTATGACATATTTCGCATTCAAAAGGTTTCTCACTGGCATGTGTTTTCAGATGATCTGTTAAATACCCTTGCCGTACGAATGTTTTACAACATATTTCACACTTAAAAGGTTTCTCACCAGTATGTGTTCTCGTATGACATATTAAATTTGCTTTTGCTAAAAATGTCTTATCACAAAACTCACATTTGAAAATTCTTTCACCAGTATGAATTCTCATGTGTCTAATTAAATCGGGGCCACGAAAAAATAATTTATAGCATACTTCACACTTTAAAGATTTCTCACCAGTATGAGTTCTTCTATGTATGTTTAAATTGTGGCAACGAGTAAACTTTTTATGACATATATCACAAGCAAAAGATTTTTCATTTGTACATATTTTCGTGCGATTATTTAAATGTCCAAGATCAGAAAATTGCTTGTTGCTTAATTCATCCTGAAAACGTTCATCTGTTGTAGAAGCCTTTGGAATTTGGTTTGGGAGTCTTTGCTCAGTAAGAATATTATCATTTAAATGTCCCAGATCAGAAAATTGTTTGTTGCTTAATTCACCCTGAAAACTTTCATCTGTTGTAGAAGCCTTTGGAATTTGGTTTGAAAGTCCTTGCTCAGTGAGAATATCATTTAAATGTCCCAGATCAGAAAACTGTTTGTTGTTTAATTTGCCCTGAAAACCTTCATCTGTTGTAGAAGACTTTGGAGATTGGTTTAAAAGTCTTTGCTCAGTAAGAATATTATCATCATTTGAATGTCCCAGATCAGAAAATTGTCTGTCGCTTAATTCACCCTGAAAATGTTCATCTGTTGTAGAAGCCTTTGAAAATTGGTTTAAAAGCCTTTGCTCAGTAACAATATTATCATCATTTAAATGCCCCAGATCAGAAAATTGCTTGTTGCTTAATTCGCCCTGAGAACGTTCATCTGTTGAAGAAGCCTTTGGAAATTGGTTTAAAAACCTTTGCTCAGTAAGAATATTATCATCCATTTCTCAGTTGATCAGTTTCTTACAAATGTGAATTTTCATGTGATTTATATCTTTAGATTTAAGAAAATATTTTGATAATCATTACTTTGTTCTTTTAAATATCATAAGGACAGCTACAATCCTACTGTGTCAGGCCCAATAATTTTCAACGGGATGCAAGTCTTTCTTGCTTAGAAAATCAGATTGTAGATATTAGGTCTGATTATGGATATTCAGGAAGCACTATATACTGTTGAAGGAATCAATCCCGCTTCAGTAACATGGATAGCCATCCATGCAAATATTTCATCTCAAAAATTAAAGTACCTTTAATTTAACTCTTATGATTATATAAAGAACTCTTTGATTTAGAAAAGACTTCACCCTTGGTTGATAACATTTTTTCCTGATGCCGAATCATGATGTTTCCGCACACCTTCAGTGTACTTGATTAACAGACATGAACTGCAACTGACCACATTGTGAACCAACCTATGGAGGAACAAACATCGAATTAGAACACAGACATTCAGCAAAAATTTAAATGATTTCACATAACTATTTTTTTTTTTTAAAAGAATAATAGCAGTTATGTTACTGATTTAAACACTAACACAGAAGCACTACCCTTTGGATATTGTTTTGACCTACACCTTTCCACAGAGAAATGAACACTGGAATAAAATTTGGTAAAAAAAAAATGTATAGTACCAATGGGATTTAAACTTGAATTTCCTACACGACAGACACAAAAGAGAGGGGTTACCTTTCTCTCTGCTACTGTATGATATACTCATAACTGGAACACGCTCAGATACCATTGTGCATCTCATCAGATTTAAATGACCGTTGTATTACTAAAAAAAGTGCTTGCCATCAGGGCCCAAAATTTCAGCTAAAATTACGCTTGAAGTGCTAGTAGGGTTTCCATATTCTACTTTTTACGTATTTTGGGAATTTTTCCCCGATTATTTGAAAGGCTTTTACAAATATGCATAAAATAATTTTATGTAATAAAATGGTCACATATATCATATTTCAAAAACATTTTAATGTATTGCATTTGAGATTTCAGAAAGATTAAAATATCTAAGAACATAAATGTGTAGAGTCAATTCAAAAAATGTTTTGTTCAATTTTTGAGGTCATGACTAATATGATTTTGTGTATCTTTGCCTGTCAGTACTAAAGTACCACTTGCAGGATTGGCAAGGTTTTGGACACTACAGTAAAATCCATGGTATTTACTGTGGTTTTTACCATCCTGTCCAAAACCCTTATATCCAAAACTGTCCGAAACTGCCCAAAACCTCCTTGTGCTAAATTGTATAAAAATTAACACTAATATAAATAACCATATGTAAAAACATTAAAATTGAAAAGTGAATTATGTACACCAGTTATATTAATTGATTTTATATTACCAGGTCCAACATATGGATGCAGAATGTATCGTGTTATTGTTAGAGACCGGAAATGCTCCGTAAGACACTTTTTTTTTTTTTTTTTTTACAGAGGTTTGTTGGTTCGTTGTTTGGATTTTTTTTATGGCGCAAGAGCATCTGGGCTCTTGTGCCATAAAAAATCCAAACAACCAACCAACAAACCTTTGTATGACAAAAAAAAAAGTATCTTACGGAGCATTTCCGGTCTCTAACAAAACAAATGTTTGTGATTGACGTTTGAAGTGGAATGGCTGTTAGAACTAATTTTTCAAAGGAGAAAATACCAATGAGTAAAAAGTATTCCCGTAGCCAGAGGGAGAAATTAGGAGAGGCAGACGAAAATTGGGGTCGGGCAAAATTTTTGCATTTTAATCTACTATTTAGTAGAATTTTCACAATTTCGTTGAACAGTGAGTTCTCTCCTCATCACCCCCCCCCATTATATATTACTCCATATTCATGGCGCCAGACTTCGATGTTAAAAAATCACATGATCGCGGCATGAACGAAGCCAAATTTCTTGGCGTCGGTCGTCTTGACTTTGAGCAGGGAATATGTGTTTTTTGGTGAAAATGGTGGAATGGGTAGGCGAGGCGCATTCCAGTAAATTGTTGATCAGCCTATTCATTTAATAATTTTATTTTTGTGAAAAAATTCCATCTATTATTAGACCGAATTTTCACTCGCCACAGTAAAAATTCCACTTGCCAATAGCGAGCAGAAATTTTATGCCCTGCTTGCAACGAATACCTAAATGCACGAACAATGGGGACTTTCACCAACGTCTTCATGCTCAAAAGCATTGGTACATTTTACTGGGTTGTTAACAGGCACAAAGGTTAAATTTAACTTATAATGTTTTTAAAGTTCCAGCCTTTCGGTCCTGGCACTCCGCATGTCCCAATTGCTAAGTAAGGGAAAAGTAGAATAAATGGGACAAGTTATGAATGGGACGCTAGCCAAAAATCCTAAACTAACCCTCCTTTAAATTTTAAATTCAGCCAGTAGGTGGTGCTTAATGTCAGACTTTGCCACACAAAGAAATATTAAAATGGCTGCAGATTGACTACAAAAAAAAAGTGCAATTTAGTGTTTAAGACTCATTAGTAAATAATTGTGAACATTTAAAAAGTAAAAATGTGTTGTTTATGAATTCATTTAAAATGTCAACTGTTTGTAAATTATGTTCCCCCTATAACTTTGTTAGCTGCTAGCTGAAATCAGATTGATACAGTGTTACATACTTTTGTTTTTGATTTTATCATCATATGCATGTAAGTGTTGAATGGGACACAGAGTGAAGTGATGAATGGGACAGTCCCATTCGTTACTTGGGGTAATTTTCTAACCAAGGATGCTTGTTTATATCTTACATGTATACATTTTAATCTGTAACTGGCATGAAATTTTAAAATTTCACTCAAAACAAACTTTTTATACTGTCTTATATTGTCTTACTCGTTTTAAATTAGTTTAGTAATCTAAGAGTCAGGATATATCAAAGATTATTTATAAAATACATATTTTAATCATGAACAGGTATAATTAGAGAAGACTAAATTACTAAATAAGTTAGCATTATTTATAAACATGACTACATGAATTATATTGAAAATTATTAATTACAAAATGTTTTAGCTTCATGGGTGAATTAGCTTTAGTTCTGTATGAATGGTATTTTAATTTGACATAAAAATGTCACATTATTTTACATACAGTTCACATCATTTTAACGGCTAAAGAAATAAAATATTACGAAAGATCTACTGTTATTAATTTGCAAACCTAATTACTTATATTCTCATTTCAGATTAAAAATGTCTGTTGAAAGATAAGGCAAAAGATTGAGGATATGCAGCCAAAGTATGGAGACAGCTGTGACTGAAGTAATAAAGAAGGGTCTTATCATTAGAGCTGTTTCAAAAGCATTTCAGATTCCCAAGTCTTTGAGCCAAAATGCAAGAGAAAAGCAAGAGAAGTAGGGCCTGATAATTTTTCACATAGTCCAAATGTTGGAAATGGGGAAGACATTCGGTGACATCCAAGATTGTGTTATGATCTTACTTCTATGAAAACATGAGAATTAGCTTTGCTATATGCCTAAGTATTAAATCTGGAATATCCTGTTACTTGGGAAGAAAGTACAAAAGCAGGGATTGATTAGTTCAAAGGTTTTATGCACCGACATCCACAACTCTCAATTCGCAAAGCAGAAGCCACTAGCTTAGAAAGAGGAACAGCCTTAATTCCCGTACTGTAAAACAGCTTTACAATAATCGAGAAGTGGTGATGAAGAAATACAAATTTCCACCACAAAATATTTGGAACTGTGATGAAACGGCATGTAGTACAGCGACTGAACCATAAAAAAATTATAGTATGTGGATTAAGACAAGTTGATCAGGCGACAAGTGACGAAAGGGGACAATTAGCAACGATGTTACCATACATCAGGGGTCAAAATTAACTTTTTAAATCAGGTGCACAAGTGCACCCAAGTCTTACGACTTACGTGCATAAAATACTAGTTATGTGTTTAAGTAACAGAATAGAAAGTAAACCTCAACATTAGAAACATGTAAAATGCAAGTGTAGTAACTATATATAAGCTAAAAAAAAAATGCAACTTTTCAAAATAATTGAACATTCATTTGTAATAAAAAAAAATTCAAAGCAAATGCAGATACATTGAGAAAATTATATAAAATTAGTCCATAGGTCACTGTTCTTGAAAAATAAATGCAAGTAGCCATAGTTTTGAATAGTTAGGTGCACTGCATGCACCCAAATTAAAAATTTACATGCATATGTAAAATTTCATGTGCACAGTGCACCCACTAATTTCAAATCCTGACATACATTAATGCAAAGGGAAATTCAATCCCTCCAATATTTGTATTTCCTACAATACATTTTCATTTTAAAGTTTATGAAGATTATGTTTAGCCACTATTTATTAGAATAAGATAATTAATATAAAATAATTGATATATAGATAAGAATAAGATAATATAATAAGATAATTAGAGTTAGAAGTTTATGTTTGGCCACTAGTAGTGGCTGGATAAATTAAGATGGATTTTAAGAGAACAATGGACAAGCACAAAATTTAATGCACGTTGCAAAGCATATAGAACCCAAAAAGGAACAACCAGTCTTATTACTACTCAATGACACGGCAGTGTGTTTGTTATACACAGAATTGCAAAAATTAAAGTATCCATATACAAAGACCTAGCAGGTGAAATGTAAAGTTTGGCACAGGTAGCCAAAAAAATTTCAAATCGTAAAACTGTGATCATCCGAAGTTCATTTAAATGAAATACAGGTTAGCCAAAATGACCTGTGCTGCACTTATTTAATAAACACTCATTCAATGTTTTTGGCAAAGATATTTGTATTATTAGGCAGGAAATATACATGTAACATTCCAAATATTTGAGGCACGCTTTAGCAATAGATGAAAATATACAAAATTTTTTTAGTTTCAACGATACCATAAGACAGAGGCTTGGGATGCAGTTTTCCTCAAAACCAACAACTAATCGTAAACCGTGTCAATACACAAGACCCTTCCCACGGTTTCACTGCAAGTACCTCCACTCTAACATGT